>JARFJA010000008.1:7200000-7800000 GCA_036326145.1 Rhagophthalmus giganteus | reverse complement strand
TATTAGATTAGGAAAATACTAGACTAGATAGATGGGCAAGTTTATAATCCCTTTAAGGCGGACTTTCTCGTGTAATCGAGTTTTAGGATAAACCGTTATATACCGTGTATGGAGCTAATTACGTTAAGATTCTATTTTCGCTTTTCAACTAGAATTTCCGATTATCATCGTGTATATAAAATGCTCTCGGTGCCTATTTCCTTGGAATGATATTTATATTACGTGAATCGATAAAACTGTCGGCTTCAATTTTTGAAAGTACATATCCGTACGTTAACCGCACTTCTCGGTTCCGGGTTTGCCGTTTGAAAAACCGACGAGATACACACAGCATCCTCTTCTCCACATACATAAATCCAATTTCTATAAATGTACTTGAACAAGGAAAATCCATTGTACAGGCGTAGGTTGTTTGGATGCGTTGTAAGCCGGTTCGGATGGGAATGTTGCAGATTCTTCTTTGGATACGTATTCATTCGAATGTGTCGACAAAGCTTTGAAAGCAAAAACTCGGCCCGATCTAGATTACTTTATGACTGAAAACTTTATGATCTTAATATTAGATTTCTTTGTTGAAAGCGATTTGTTTTTTCTGACGTAAGTGGGTTTAAAATAATTAATAAAAAAATGTCTCTCGTCGACAACACAGATTACGATCGTATTAGTTCCACTCTAAATCGAATAAATTCGATTAAACACGTTACGTAACGACAGATCAGATAACGAGCTAATTTTATAAATTTACAATACGTTAAGCTCGTCTGGTCAACGGGAATTAATGTGCGGTTAATTCGACAAACAGTGAACTTCGGCCGCTCGCGCTCGGCTCGTTTGCAATTTGAATTATATAAAATAATTCGATTTGAAAGTAACGTCCGCGTGCATCCAGAAATTGAATTCTTAACCTAATTAGATCGGGAAACGTATGCCCGGTTAATAAGTTGCGTGACGGTATTTCAGGTGAACCCTTAAGGGATAATCTACACGGGTAGCGTAAATGCCGCCCTTAAAACAGATGCTACTTCTCAACCGTAAAATATTTACGTTTTCGCTCGTCGCTTCGCGTCGTTGCGCATCCAAAATTTTCTTAATTTTTTCCTAAATTCAATGTGGCAATTGAATTTTCTTTGCGCGCACCCACCGAGTTTCGAACGTAAAGGTAAGTAATTCGGGGTTTAGTTAAACGGTTTTCAGTTTTTTCGACATAGTTAAAAATGTATGTGGTTAGAAAAGTTAGGCGCTGTTGTGCACCCCTCGCTCTAGTCCTTAAGGTGATATCAAAAAACCTATTATACCATTTTAAAGACCTTTATTTATTACGTATGTGTTATATATGTTAAAAATGTTATTAAAAAAAAATTGATTTTAATGTTTCAACTTTGGGGGCGAATATCTCGTCAGGGAGAGCGTCGTACGAAAAAGTTTTTAGAAACTTGAAAGTTTTATTTTATTTAAGTTTTAGGGGGAGGGGGGTAAACTGTCGAATAATTACTTAACAAGTAAATTTAAATGTTTCCAGTAAACGTTTTCGGTATTTTCACGATTTTTTACACGGAAGAGTATCTAGTTAGCGAGTGGTGAATTTCCAACGTGCGAGTGAAATAGAACTACGTATATTGTTATAAAATGTAAATAAAGATAACGTAACCATTGTTATGTAACAGTGCTGTAATGGAAAGTAATGAAAAAATTGCGAACTATGATTATTTTTTTAATAATGTAAACTGTTTAAAAGTTACGTGCGTCGGACGTATAGGACACGTCAAAATAAAACTCTAAATTTCTATAAACTTTTTCCCTGCGACACTCCCCCGCCAAAATCTTCAAAGTTGAAAGGGAAAAGTCAATAATTCGTTTTATTAAAATTCAATCATGTTTGGGTTAAATGTTTCAAAACATCTTCGTAGATTTTTAGAAACCACTTCAAGTGGAAGGGGAAGCATATATTATCCCTAACTTTTCTAATCGCATTTTCCTCCAGGAGATTAATTTAAAAAAATAATAATTTTATTGTCGGATTCTCCAAAAAATTTAGAATAAAAAGGTACTCTTGTCCATTTTCCATAAAATGACTAATTTTCGAGAAAATCGTGCTTATAGAGTAACAGGTGTATTACTGGCAATTAAACTGCTACGCACGCCGCGCACTTCTTTTGATTTAGAGGGCTCTGGCATTTTTGTGGTTGCAATGTGCAAAAATAGGCATTATTTTTACCACTTGCACTAATTCACGTAAATTACGAGCGATTTTTTCACTCATATCCTCGGTGAGGCGGGCGATCATCTTGCGATGGACGTAAGACTTTGAAAGTTCGCGACCGCTCTTTAATAACGAATAATAATAGTTAAACAATAAACTCGAGTTCGCATGTTGCGACGTAATTAATAAAATTCTCTAAATTTATGTTCTGTTTTTCTACGCGAACTCGTCCAGGTTGTATATTTAAAAGCCATCACAAACCCCCGCCTCTTTATTGCGTGTACACGTAATTTTATTCTTAAATCGAATTAAACTAAAACATAATTAATGTAATTGTTGCGGACGTTATTGTTGTCGTGCGAGTTGCAACTCTTATACGCTTTTTACCGTTAATTAGTTTTTGAAATGGAACCCGCTCGGGGCCGGTATAGGGCATTACGTTAATTATTTTTCAAGTATATATACCAGGTCGACGTCTATGATTTAAAGGAGTTATAAATAGCGCCGCTAAAATATTTATAAAAATAATGTCAGTGAATAGCAAATTTTTTTGTCACGCCATGTAGTCGCTTTACTCGCTATTCTGACATTTAAAGGTAACAATTTATCGATTTCTTTCCGAACGGTTTGTTATTGTATGTATTGAAAACGATGCGCGGAACTAAGAAAGAATTTGATAGAAAACGTGAAAATTTCAGACATTCAATTTAATTATTATTAGGTGTAGGCGTACGTATATGGAATCGAAAAAAATATATTGTAGGAGAATAGAGTAAAAAAAACGAATCGTGAATGATTGTGGTATCAGTAAACGTAAGTTATATATAGGAAAAGGAATGCCGAAACTTTCCCAAATGTAATAATTTGATTCGTTTTATGTGCGTATAAGTGCCAACTTTGGACGCGCTTCCAATTTGTCCAACTTCGCGAACTGTTTTTGCTAAATCAATTTTTGATTTCGACGAATTCTTTTCAAACATTCTCGACTTTAAAATATATGTAATTGTAAATCAAATGTATTACATGGCAAGAATAAAAGTTAAACTTTAAAACTGGCCATAAATCAAATAACACGTTGTTTAATATTATAATATTAAGGGGGGATAGTAGTCGTTCGAAAATGAATACTTATATATCGTTGGTAACGTCTTTGAATAGATGTATTTTTTATAATTATTTGATATTCTGTAATAAAAATTTATTGATCTTGTACGATAACAAAGATAAGCTTTTAGATATTTTCGAAAAAACTACGGGGAAATTTGTAACATATTTTTACATTTATACAATCTGTATTGGTTTATCTAGGTGATAATATCGATAAAAATTAAAACTTCCCTTTAGTAATCTCACAATTTTAGTTTTTATATAGACGTTTTATGATCACACGTCATAAGTAACTATAAAACGTCTATAAAATTTGAAATTGTGAGATTACTAAAGGGAAGTTTCAATTTTTATCGATATTATCACCTAGATAAACCAATACAGATTGTGTAAATGTAAAAATATGTTACAAATTTCCCATAGATTTTGCGAAAATATCTAAAAACTTATCTTTGTTATCGTTCAAGATCAATAAATTTTTATTACAGAATATCAAATAATTATAAAAAATACATCGTTTACAACGTCAAGAAACTTTTAAAAGTTCTTACCGACAATAAAAACGATATATAAGTATTCATTTTCGAGCGTAAATAAATCCCCCTTAATAAATTAAAATACATATACATTTATGTATGTGAGGTTTAAACTATATCAATCTATTTAGTAATTGACATTTGACGTTAACAATTTTTGCGTTAAATGGCCAGCCAAATTTTCGAATTCGCAATGAAATCGTGCGCGATCGACGATCCGGATAATCGCGAATTCGTATAACTGAGGTTCGGATAATCGAGTTTTCACTTGCAATTAATTGTAAGGTTTTCTATTTTTTTTAGATATGAATTTAACAGTTCGTCATTCGCGTCTAACTTTAGAGACTTTGATTTTCTTTTAAATTATGTCTTGACTTTGAAAATTTCAAAATGAAAATTCAACATTAGTGGACTTCGAAAGCTACCATTTTTGCCAAAAACGTCTTAACGCAATGTTATTCGAATCCTGTAATCGGTGTTATTTTATCTCTTAATTCAAAAATTCGCTTCGGTTATGACGCTAACGACAAGTAAAAAATGGGACATCAAACGGCCCTACGGGAAATAAGGCACCTTTAAATTTAAATTAAAAGCGTGAACGAACGAAACTTATTGTTAGATTATTTCTGTTTCCGTTATCTCGAAAACCATTGAAGTGACTTACGCGCAATTAAAATGACAAAACTGACTTTTTAACGGCCGCCAGTTCCGTTTTCTCGACGTCCTTAACGTCTTTACTTCGCCGCTAGGATTTTTTTAATTTCGTTCGATTTTCGTGAGCGTCTTCGTTGTTTTTTTTTTAATCGGTCGTTCGTCGCGAGCCTTTTCCACCCGCTTATTTATTTAATTAAATTAAGAACTAGTTCTCTCGACCGTTAAGATCACATTAGATTTAACAGTCGAGAAATTTCGTGCTATCTCTAAGCGAGCAACGAAATTCGCCGCAGGAATTTCGCAAATATGACTGACGTTCGCTACACATATGGCGTGACAAGTCGAGAGGTCGTCGGATTAAATTGAACACAAAACTAATCTAGCAACTATTTGAGCTATTTATATTAATGACGTTCCAAGTTTAGAGCCGAATGTCGCGCAGATCGTAATATAACTGTCAACGCTGCGATACACGTTGCAACCATCGGGCACCCTAGGCTAGGCACTCGCTCTGGGCGAACTTTTACGTACCCGCCGTGGCGCACCAGGTGATGAGAGGCCACATTTGCCACGTCCGCACCTCATTATTACCCCCGGCAACGTCCTCCATTAGCCCGGCATTCGACACTGATGTATGCAAGCACATGAAAATCCACTCTGGGGGCATTAATATTGCATCGGGTATTATGTCTCCATTGCAAGGGTTGTCTACTATCCTCCCCGACTTTCGGACGAGACGTATGAAAGGAGTCGGGCGCGGAAATTTTGCATATTTATTATTGCTTTTAATATTAATATTTTAGTTGTCGAGGGCGGCGATAGGCGTCTATACGAAATGAAACATCACAAAAAGGGCCAACGAGGAAATTTTCTGGGCTCGGATAGGTCTTTCAAAAACTTTACGAAACCGTCGAATTATACGAAAAAAAATTAATGCGGTGAAATGTTTTTTTTTAAACAGATTTTTGATCGCGTACATTACAAATAAGATTCGTTTAAGAGCAATATGAGAGCGAATTTGACCTTGTACGTTGTTAATTGGGCTTGTAAATTTTGTTTCGCGATTGGCTTTAATGACAACACTGTTAGGCATAGCTACACTACTATAAGGTGATACATTATTATCGTAAACATCCGGTACTACTTAAAAAGTTTTCGGTATTTCGATTTAAATACTTATAGTAGAGTACTCGAAGTTCTGAGAAATGACTGTCGTGGAGCTGTCGAGGTTACAAGATGAAACCTCGACAGACCGAAAGAACGTATTTTTTTATTTAAAAAGCCAAAAGACGTCAAAATCGTCCAGTATAAAGAGCACCACCTTCACCGAAAGAGTTATTCGGCGTACTAAAGGTGAACTTTCTTTTGCCGTAAAATTCGTAATTGGTTTTGTGGAATTAATCGTTTAAAAAATTTCGAAAAACCCGAAATACACGGGCTCTTATGGAGAAAAATAACTTTCGGGGACGATATCTCGGTTCGAACTGGTAAAAAGTTCACTTCAATTTCGCGTTTTTTTCCGTTTACACTGTCATAACTGCAAAACAGTGGGACATATCGAAAAATTTTATTCTTTAAAAAAGTTTGGTTCATCTATATAGCATTCGACGGCACAAGAATTATATTTTTGCAGGGCTTTATAATTAAGATAGATAATTAAAAGAGAAAACATGTGAAAATTGCATTTTCTGAATCACGCCGAGATTGTGGCTTTCGTCGCTTCTTTCAGCGCTCCCATCTCATTTTTTGCCGTAGCTTTCTCTCCTTTTTTTCGTGATTCTAAAATACATATGCCAATATAATAATATAATTGTTGTAACCTTATCCGTTATTTTAATAATTAAGTACATAATATAAGAAGCGTTTTGTTTTAAATAAATTGTCGAGAAGCTCCTATTTCATAATAAAACTACAGCGACATTAAAATTTAACGTCTGTTATTATTATGACTATTGGCTCTAATTAATTGTAAGTGTATTAAATAACTACAAGTCAATCACCATTGTTCTATTACAGTATGTTAAAAGTGCCTTACAAATTAAGTTCGTTAACAAATTTGGTATTACCTTCGTTAAAAATTGTACTTTTCGCAGTTTAAATTAACACCCTTAATAATTTAACATTCATCTTATTGATTATACATTGACACATTTGCAATTGTCACTGCATTGGTACATTTTTGTCCCATACATCTACAGGAATCAATGCAACTCATTCGATTTTTCCTACATGTGCACGCTTTGCTACGGTAGTCTAAAAAACATGATGAAACGAAATGTATGAATCAGCAAATAATTCATGTTAGAAGAATACCTTTTTTACAACCACACGATGCTAACACTCTTAGATTATTTGGGAATGATGGAACCGTATAGGTACCAGATTTCCTTACAAATCTATTTTCCACCCAAAATCGGTTACGTCGGGTAACTGTGGTTGTAGTTGTAATGAATTTAGCAAAACATTAGTTTGATAATATGATCTTAAGGTGAGGGTATTACTATTTTTCGAACGTCGTTAAAATTAATGTACAAAATAATGTAATGATTAATTAAATTTGATTTTTAACATAGGTTGTTTATTAATTTTGATTTTCATTAAATTTGTCTCAATTGGTTTTATTTGAATTTTAACTAACTAACTACACGTGTGCATTGTCGCTGGTTTGAAAATAAAGTAAAAGTTGTCTTCTCCCCACCTGCCTTGATTCTTCTGTCCGCGCACATGGCTCTAACTCCTTCGTGCGTCAACATAGGTAATACCGAATTTGTTAATGAACTTAATTAGTAAGACACTTTTAACATACTGTAGTAGAAAAATGGTGATTGACTTGTAGTTATTTAATACACTTACAATCTTACAATTAGGGCCAATGACCCTAATAAATAGCCATAATAATAATATAATAAGGATACAATTAGTACCTACCAGGAGTTTTCTTCTTGCTCCAAATTTTTGATTATTATCGCGGAAATTATAAAATTTTACCACTTGAAGATAACTCTAAACAGAGTTGAAATATATGGTGTTAATTACTTGTTATTGTTATTGGCTTATTACAACAATTTTATAAAAAGAAGAATAATAATAACAGACATTAAATTTTAAAGTCGCTGTAGTTTTATTATGAAATAGGAGCGTCTCGTAAATTTATTTAAAACAAAACGCTTATTTAAGCACGCTACTTATATCCGTACTGAAAAGAATACCTATAGGTCGCGGGAGCCAGAATAGTAAAGCCGCCAAAGATCACAGGCGAGGCGGAAATACTTAAAAAAAAATTAGTGCTCCCACAAGTTAATAAATACATCGACAAATTATTCTGAATCAGCGAAACATAATCTCCCGCTGTAAATGCAGATATCGTAGCTTTGTTGTCAGATTGCTTATTTTAAGTATAGTAGCCGGTATTTATAAAGTTGGAATAAATTTTACTGCCGTTTAAAATTGTAGGAAAACTAAAAGTGTTATCAAAAAATGTTATTTAGAAAAAGTGTTTAGTTCAGCGTATACGATCTTGGAAGGTTAGTAGATTTTTTACACGGCTTTTATAAAAGAAGTTAGCAATTTTTTTTACTTATTTTGACCTTCCGAGATTTTTAACTTAATTTCTAACATTTTGGCAAAAGCAAAATTTAAATAATTAATTACATAAGGTCACAAATTTTATTCGCGTTTTTCCAATATGGACACCACTACTTAGCGCTCTTAAGGGCCGATTTTACAATTTCCAGATAAACGTTAGATAAGCTATTTTCGAAACAATTTCCATGAAAACCATTGGCTCAAGAAACGTTTCCATAGCAGTTATTTCAAGAATAGCTTATCTGACGTTTATCCGGTAATTGTAAAATCGGCCCTTAAACAAGAACGATAATTTCGAAATTTTTAGGTAATTAGGACAATTTAAATTATTTACGTTATTACTAAACATCGATCAATTCGTATCAGTTTATTTATATTGTTTTTATTGCACCGTTGCACAGTGTGACGATTGCATCAAATTAAGGTCAATAATTAGGTCTAAATTACGAAAGTCAAAATTTTTAAATGGAATCGTCATACCTATTAAATAAAATTTGAAAAAAAATCCGCAACACTTCAAAAAAACCTTTCAAAGATATAATTCTGCGTCACCGCCTTTACTCGCGCATTTTAAAACTAATCTCGTTGATGATATTATAGAAATTTTGGAAAATAATTTTACATTTTGAAGATATAATTTTGATAAATGAAGTACAATGATGATTATGGTAAATTTTTATGCCGTTTTCATTTTTCATTGTTTTACGTCATGGCTAGAAAAAATAGTTGCATCTTAAACTTTACGTAGAGATACGAAATAAATTTAAAATATTTTAAGCACGTGACTGGCATCAAATTATAGCTGAAAATCTGTAGTTTCGCGACATTAAAATATATCTTCCGGTTACTACCCGGTTTATTGAAATATTTGACTTAACATGAACTTCCGTAAAATTACAAAAATCGTTTTTGAATACTTTTACTTACAAAAACTTTGTCTTTTTGTACAAATTAAGAACTAATGATTACATAACGATATTATAAAAAAATTTATATAATTTATTATTAAAACAGTTTGTTTATTATTTATTTCCATAATATTGATTATTTGCATTTTCGCTAATTGATTTTTAATATGCCAATTAAACAAGTATCAACATACTTCGTAACTAAGTAAAGTTTTGCACTAAGTATTTAAATGATAGTTTAATGAATTACGAAGTGCATACATACATCATTATTATTAACTGTTGTAATTTAAATACCTTTGCAAATTACTTTTCTTCAGATATAGCTATCACATATTTATGTATAAAGGGGTGCATCGTTAAATTAAATACAGATAACGTTTGCTCGCGATCGTTATTACTATATATTTAATTATCGCAATTATTTAAAAACAAAACGAGCGTTTTTAAAACTAATGGTGAAGTTTACCATTTTTTTTACGGGAACGACGAGTGCAGTTTAAAGATGTTAACGCTGCCGTGGAAGCTGTGTCTTTTTTGATACAAATTGAATTGTCAGAAAACGCTACGTTAGCTTTAAAAAAGAAATTTTAAAATTTTGTGCGTATCTTTATAAAAATGGGTTAAAGAGTGTTATAAACCGGACGCCTTTGAAAAAACATAATGAAAGTTGGTTACAATCTACGTTTGTGTTTCCTGAAGCAGTTTTATGCGAGTTATCTGATACTTCTTTTATTTCACCATCGTTTCTTTCAGTTGAACGAAAAAGTTTCCACGAGCTGCCGGATCGGTAAAAAAGAAGGAAAACGGAAGATATTAAAAATAAACCGGAAATGTTGTCGTATGCTGCAAAAAATAAATGTTAAAGTCTAGTTATGCCCAGTTCATATTTGACTTTATCCCCAAGATCATCCCGAGCATGTAGAGGAAATGCGAAGATATTGTGAAAAATTAGATCAGTCAACGACTCAAATTTTAAATGACAAAATTTTAAGTGGGCACACGTCTGCGCTCATCACGTTATGAGAGACACACTTTCAGAACTTGATTTAAAAATATTACCAAGTTATTATCGAATACGACTTGCGAAACAATTTTGTTATCCTCCAATAGGTGCTATAAGTGTATCTCGAAATTTAGTCGAAGTCAATTTGCAGTCTTTGCCGAATCATACATCTGCACGATCTCTTAAAATATTAGAAGATAAATTGCAAGATTGCAAAAACTTGATAATGATATGTAAATGGGATTGTGATGCATCTTCAGATCAATAAGTTTTGGTAATAAGTAGCTTGGTTATTCATATTTTAAAAATTGATTAATAATCACTGAAGATATAACGCAATGTCCAGAAAATTGGCCACTCGTCACTCTGCGCCGCGCCGAGCGATTAGTAAGTGTGTAATTCGTACGTGAAACTAGATATAAAACAATAACATACTTAGAAAAATATAAAACGTAAATGTATTACACGTAGCTCTTGTTTATGTCTACCGAATAGGGACAACGAATAAGTAAAAAAATTTATTCGCGCACTATTTCTAGTATAGTTATTCATACAAAATTGAATGGTCGACAACATGTCCGATAAATGGCTGTGTATTAAGTGCATTACTAATAGATGTCCAAAAAATTATCAAATAGTTTATTTGCTGATCGTGGTTTTGAACAATAATGGTTATTGAGAATGTACTGTTTTTTTGCTTTAAAAAAAATAGTTTAAGAAAAATTTAAATGATATTTGATGTGAAGTAATCTCTGTTTATATCGTGCATCCTACTGGACGAAGGAGTGCAATTTTTTTGCTCTATTATTTTTCTCGAGCTCCGCCAATGGTTCCCTACAACGCACAGTGGGGCGAGATACCGTAAAACGTGGCAGAAACTATTTTGATTTATGTAACTGTTTTAACTATTTGGTATATCATTTTGATTGAATAAATATAGATCATTTATAATACTTTACAAGTTTTATTTTAAAAATAAATGTAGAGAAAGGGCTTAAAAAAGTTAAAATAAAAATACCCCGTAATAATTGTATCTTATAGAAAATATGATCTCGTGACATCGATTGGTTGTCACATATGTTGTAATTTAGGACCTGCTGAACAAAAAATGTAATACGTAAAAAGTTATATAATGGTCAATTTTTGAACTACAGTCAAACGTGAGCTGTGATGGGCGAGTAGATATTGTTTGAGAACAATGTTTTTCGAACATTTCATAGTAAACCATTATTTTTATTGATCACAAGAGAAACTCGATAAATATTTTTATACATATAAATTCATATATAGGATGTCTCTGAAATTGGGTTTTCAATAGGGGTAGGTACACTTCTCACAGAAAAAATCGGGACAATTGAAGGATAGAATATTAAAAATGTTTTGTTGTGAATTGGGTTTTAGGTGAAATGCTTGTATTTTTAAAAGGGATTATTGTAAGCCATAAATCATCATTGTTACCTACAAAGTGAACAACTCTTTGTCAACAAAATACTTTAGAAGCAAGTGGTAGGTAGGTTTAATTTATGCTTTCTGTAAATTCAAAAATTTATCGATCGACGTAATATATCGATCGCGTTTTGCCAAAAGGACGTAACTCAGACTTTTTGTGAAAATGAGTTATTCTGACTGTCTTACGCATTTAAAATAAAGACATCGTCTGATAAAATCTAGTAACAATATTTCGATTTTTTTCACCGGAAAAATCGATTTATATTTCCGCGAAACGTATCTCGTTATAGCTACGCGGTGACATAACATGTGCTCTACTGTAAAATTTACTTTTTGTGGGTTACGCCCTTTTGGAAAATCTGCGTCGATATGACCGATAACATGTAGATTTAGATTAAAAAAATGGTTACTTACACACACAAAATTGATATATCTTGAAAAATATTTCGTCTTGTTAATAGTGCTTCCGCAATTAAACTTAATAAATCTCATTTTTGATTTTTTGCCTTGACTTTTCTTTAACAAGCCATAAATTTTCCAAATCGGACCTATACATTGCTTAAAATTACTTAAGAAACGCGCCCCTAACATTTGGCAGATTCCTCCCGGGACACCCTGTATGTATCCTTAATTACTATGTGTTATTTAACCTACGAACCTTATATCCAAGAACAAGAAACGATAAATAAAATAATTATGTAAGTAGGTATGTAATCATTCTTTGTGTGTATAGTAAAGAAATAAAGATACAATTCTTTGGCCGAATTAATATATTATATATTCATTAATTGTTTCCATCATTTATATGTTTGTAGCACTAAACATAGCTCCAACCAGAGCCGAAATATATGATGTTAGTTGTTCCAAGTTTTTATATTGGCTTATTACCACAATTTTAAAAGAAGTATAGTAAAGTAAGCATTCGGTCACTAGTTTTAATTTTAAGGCGATCCCCTACCTTTCAGTAAGTTCATAAACTTCAATGGAAATCTAGATTTCGCACTTTTTATGATTTAGAAAAATTTTTTTTTAATGATATTTGGTATCGAAATCAGTACAAAAAAGGAAATTATCCCACAGCGACGAAATTATCGTAAGACGACAAAATTATATCAAAAATATTAAATTTAATAATAAAACAGGGTTACAAACAGAACAGGTTCTAGACGAGAGCAGTATAATGGAGAATCGACAGATATACTGGACACATCTTTCACTGGAAACAAATATTTTGAAATGTATTTTTAGACTTCATCAGTAATTATAATTGTAGAGGAAGGAAATCAATATATAATTCAATACATTGACATTATTGTAGAAAAATATTTAAAAAAGCATCAAAATATCGAGGATATAATAAATAGTAATATTATCGAAATCATAGTTGTTTTCATAACGATCACATTTGTAACCTTTTTCTATTCTTTTACTGCAGATTAGTAAATGTCATATATTTAATATAATTTTGACGCCTTACGATAATTTCGTCGATTTAAGATGATTTCTTTTTTTGTGCTGATGATTTTGGTACTAAACAGCATATAAAAAAATATTCTAAAACATAAAAAAGAGCGAAATGTGGATTTTCATTTGATTTACATTGAAGTTTGTTAGCTTACTGGAAGGTAGGGCTCGTCTTAAAATGCAAAAGGCTATTTCAACCTTTCCGATACCTAACATCTTTAGAATCTCATCTATGTAGGTAACAATGCTTTTATGGCTTCATCCTTATGTACTTGCAAACAGTTTATTTAAAACCCGATTCACAACAAAACATTTTTAAAATTCTGTCCTTCTACTGTCCCGATTTTTTCTGTGAAAATGGTACCTACCTATACTGAACTAAAAATTTCATCGCATTAGGAAAAAATGTAGAATATTCGACTTATTTTGAAAACAAAGTTTAGCAAGCAAAAAAATTACATTTATTATATAACGTACGTACTCAAAAAACTATCTTTCTAAAAAAATAAAAAATATTACCGCTATTAAACTGTTCAAAAACTTTCACAAAACAAATTCTTACAAAATCTTCGCGAATAATTTTAAAAATAAATTAATAATTGAATAAAAGATGGCCTAATAAAAGGAAACAGAGAAAACAGAAAATGTTTCTTCTTGTTCATCAGGTAGACTATTCAGGTATCTTTTTCTATTGTAATTAAACTATTCCAATCGTAAAATTAAAATAAAATTACAGTTACAATAGAAAAAAGTGTAGTTTAGTTGACTAATGAAAAAGAAACACTTTCTGTTTCCTCTTCTTCGGGAGACGATTCATCTGTATATCGAAAAATATTTGTTTCCCCGAGCATATATAAAACGTCTGTATAAAATTGCTTCAACGTTTTTTGTGGAATACTAAACAGTTTACTAATTCGGCGATTTTAGAACACTGACAAAAAACATGTAAAATTTTTGAAGTTTTTCGTCTTTCTGCTACTTCTACAATTGAAGATCAATAGGGGAGAATGGAAAATTACTTTAAAATATTCGAAATATCGGTCGAAGATTACTTAAATTATTTTGCAATAAACACAGAGTCGGCTGTAAGCTTTGCCTTATAGGCCATTATCTTCTAATGTCGCAAAAAGTCGCAGTATTTTTTTTTATTACGCAGGAGCTGTATGTATTAGTTATACTTCTACGCAAAAAAAGTAATCTGATACAACTTGATAGTAAACTAAAAGTCAACGACAAGTTGATTTATTGACATGAAGGAAATGAAATTTAGTTACAAAAATAGATTAATTATAATAAACGAAATTAGGCACGTTAAATGAACAATAACTTATTAAATAGGTTTATGTACCTGTAGACTTTGCATCCATCTCGATTTCGACTCACTTTTGTATTAATTATCTATATAAAACTAAACGAAGAACGGAACAACTATTTTGACGTGTAATAAACAATTGCCAGTTCTACCTGTATTACACGGAAATGCGTGATGATAGCAGTAATTGCTTAATCGTATTAACATCCGTAGATGATTAAGCTATTATAAAATATGAATTTAAATAAGTAAATGTGATATTTCAATTTTTGACTTTCTGCCACGTTTTACGATATTCCGCCCCACTGTGTAATGTACTGTAGAGTTGGTGCATAATTTTCGAAACGCCCCCCGTATAAAATGATGATTTAGAATCGTCATGAAATTCTCTATCGAACGTATCTCTTTGCAATTTTCAAATTTCAAATTTCGATTGCACCAGTCGAAACTTGGGAACAGTTGACGATCGGGCGTGTTTTTTTTTCTATCAAATTATCGTTATCGTTTCGTTTATCTATAATGTAAAAAGAATAAATAAATAAATGTTAGTATCTCTCGACTTAAATTTCGCCTTTAGAATTCTCCGGAGGCAAATCGAAACCAGGTCAAATCAGATACTTGGGGGGTCAAATTCGCTTTCTATTCAGTTGCCATCGCTTCTTGATACCGTTGATACACGAGCGCAGGTAGGCTTTCAACTGAATTACGGTGCCATCTATAGTCGAACAAACTCGATATGTCTTAGTGGTATTGTGCTAAATATACTCCCAAACATCCATTACCATAATGAAATTTTCGTGAAAACTTAATTAGCTTTGTAAACTGGTTCGGATACGTATATTAACATAATACCCTTATGACAGATTCAATTTTCCACACACCTTTACTCTAAGCTTCTCCATTAATTTAATACGGAAAATTAATCCAAATAGCTCAGCGTGTGGCGTTTACGTTCAAAACTTAATAGACGTTCTAGCGACAACGCCGCTCCGGTTTCGATTTGGCGGTATCGATTATCGATAACGATTCTTCGGTTTCTCGCGCGCCCCTCGCGGCTCAAAAAAAAAATCAAGCACAAAGTGGCGTTATCCCCGAACAAACGTCACGTCAGTTCCCTTGTCAATTTAAAATTTCGTCTCCCGATAAAATTTTTTACTTGGAGCTTAACGGCCATATTTATAATATATTCAATAGCCCTCCGATCTTGATGTGCCCAACGTTTGATTTGTGTTTCTAATTTCCTCGTATGTCAATACGTCAACGTGCACGTCCGTTTCGCTTTCAAAACGGAATGATAAAACGTTCGCGATTCTTTGTAAAAGAAAATCGACCGAATCTTTATATACTCGTGTGTCATTTAAGAAAGAAAAACTTTTAAGCGTAAATGCAAATATGCGCCGCCGGTTTCGATGTTCGCATTTCACAATTCATTTATTATTCATTTAGGCGCGGAAATTCTTACCTCGCGTTACCTCACGCGTCCGGATTATTCTATCGAAGGACGTGCCCGAGTCGTAAACTTTCTATGGAACGATCGCGGAAAAATGAGCTAAGGCCTTTCCGGACGGCGGAGTAGTAATTTCGGGTTTTATGTTGTATCTAATGCTCGCTCGTTGATTTTTCGTCGCAAAAATATTTCGCGAGCGGGCCCTAAAAATGTAACATCGATACCGGGATAAGGTCGCGCCAAGAATGTTTCGTACCATATCTAGTACTACTTATAGAAAATTGCTCGCGTTCGGTAAAATTTATTTTTAAGGGTCGAGATTCTCGCGCGCTATTTCCCGTTTAAAAGTTCCGAGACGTTTCGGGTTGTATCCTTGTTTTAACGGGAGACGTAAACGTATTGTTGCAAAAACAAATAATATCTAGGTAAATGTATTTTTGAAAGCTAAACTTAAAGAGAAACGAAGAAGCTTTTACTGTTTGAGGAAAGAAAGTACCTAAGCGCGTTTGCGTTTGTTTTTTTTTCTTGAGATATAAATTTTGTAGATACGAGAAATGGAAGACAATTGGAAATTACGTCTATTTTCTTTCTATATAAAGATATAAATTGTTTATGGCACTCGTGTCGAATCAATAAGTATTTTCCAAGGTAATATAATTTAGTAGGATAAACATGAATAAGCTTCTCGGGAACCTTTATTAATTTTGTATCGCAAAGCCGAGGAATAGATGGGAAAAAATAGAAAAACAACATGAATTACAAATATCGAAGCAGGTTTCCTTATATAGATTATATGTATAATGGGATTTTATCTATGTCGCTTCAAAATTTAGTAATTGCTTACGTAGAAAACGTGTATACGGATTTTTAATCGATCTTTGTAAGGAAATTTTGAATTGAAACGTAAGTGGAAATCCTAAATCGGTTTTTATACGGCGAAACGTCTGGCAAATTAGCGGTCGAATTTTGGAATTTTCCTTCATCTATGGGCTACGTTTATGAATGACACGATTAATTAAATTTAACGAACTCGACAAAATTTACATGCATAGTGTTTCGTGCACAAATTGCAAAGAAGAAAAGCACAATTATAATTGAAATTGTGGGCTTTTAAAGAATGTTGCGTGATTTAAAAAGTTCCACTGTAAAAAAAATTTCCTTACATCAGATCAGGGAATAGTAGGCGGACCTTGTCCGGCTGGCTGTTTGCCCTTGTGTCGCGTATCGATTTTAATCGAAATCGGTCAAAATTCCATATCGCGAACTTTTATGTAGCGAATTTCTACATAGAACGAGTTTTTGTATAGCCATTTAAAATAATATTTATCAAACCGCGTTATTTCCATATAACGAAATTTCTCTATAGCGAATATTTTTTAGGACTTCGTATTATAAATAAAGATAAATGCTATCCAATTCCGTTATAAAAAATATAGTTGTCATTTAAAAAAAAATCGACGATGACGCAGTTTGAAGGTACAACTTAAAAAAAATAAATGAACATCGTCAAATTGTAATCCGTGCGGTTAATTGATGTAATTATTTTAGTTTATAATTTGGTTATATTTACATACAGTTTAAAGGGTGCGTAAAACAAATGCTGAAATTAAATTAAACCGACGGGAACATTTTTATTGCTCCAACAACAAAAATACGCCAACATCTCGTAACTAGATAAAACAGTAAACAACATTTATTGTACGTAACAAGTAAAAAAAAAATGAAAAAGCTCCCCGTGTTCGAGAATTACAGCTTCTCTTCGCCTTGGCATGCGCTCAATAAGGCAACGAACGTAATCTTGGCCACTGGTACTTGAACAGTACTACACTTAGCTCTCGCAAGTTAGAACTCGTCTCCTCACCATCTCCCAAACATGTTCGATCGGATTTAGATCGGGACTTGTTGCGGGCCATATCATACGGTGGATTGCTACTTCTCCCAAGTACGCCCAAACAATTCGGGCGACATGCGGACGGGCATTATCGTGCATTAGCATAAAGTTGTCGCCAATAAATGGGACGAAAGGTACGACATGTGGTTCTATAATGTCCCTAATGTACCTGTCAGCAGTCATCGCCCCACCATTTACTACTACTAATTCGGTGCGAGCTTCCGTGCTTAATACCTCCCCATACCATGATTGAGGCCACTACCAAAATTAAGCTTTGGCACAATATTACATTGGCGAATCTTTCTCCAGTCCTGCGCCATACTCTTTGACGGCCATCCGTAAATCTTAAACGAAATCTCGACTCGTCGGTAAAAAGAATATGACCCCAGTCGTCATTATCCCAATTTTGGCGTTGACGTGCAAATTACTCGATGTTCTCTGGTCAATTGTGGGCCGTTTGCGGGTCTCCTTGCTAGCAATCCGTGTTCTTCTTCTTCTTGCGGTTCTATCACTAACACTTCTTGCAATTCATTACGAGTATTAACTGCAGTAGTATGTCTGTTTCTTGGAACTTTTAATGTAAGGAAATGGTCGTCCTTAGCAGTTATACACCTTTTCTTGCCTGATCCCACTCTCCTGGCGTAGCCTCCAGTTTCCCGAAACCTTTCTACAGTTCTCTAAATACTACACCTTGAAACACCAAGGACTCGAGCGGCGCAGTACTGCGAGCGACCCATCTTGAATCGGCAGTATCGGTTGGATTCTCAACACCATATTTAATTTTTACACACGGTAAATTCAATTGTATTTCCAACAATTAAGACGAATCCGCGTAATAAAGTAATAAAGTTAATAATAAAAGTACACTCAGAATTCGACTATTACAATTTGATTCTATCCAAATAAACAAACCAACTAAATTCTCCAAACGAATAAAATTTTATCGCACTAAACATGTCATTGGAATATGAATTTTCCCCATTATTAGATAAAACAAATGTTTATCACAATTTTTTACTAAAAATTGTAGATGGATCGAATTTTGTCCGGTGAATGTAGATATCAAACTTTTGTTAAAACCTTTTTTTAAAACCTCGATAAAGTCTCTAGCGTCACTGTTCCTTTTTTTTTATTCACTCTGTATAATATGAACACCAAAAAGTTCATTGTGTTCGCAAAAGTTCAAAATGCATCTAATTTTTTTTCCTTTTTATTGTGTAGACTTTTGTTCGTTTTATTTTCACGCTCATTTTTATGGTACATCAACTGATGATGATTTTCAGCTTTCGTACCATTTTTTCTCATCGGCCTCATTTGAGATCTAGTAAGGTTTCATGTTCGTGTTATTCTGCTGACATACTTATTGTTAGTTCGTTATTTTATTTTTTTATTAACGGTTCTGGTAATATTAATTTGCCACTCAATTTTTGTGTTTGAATTGCCGATTGTTTTTGTTAGTAATGACTTTCACAGACGTCCACCACGTCTCCCGAATGTGTCGAGTGCGCATGTAATTCGTATCACATTGCCAATCGAGACGATAAATCTCGCAATAAACTAACCACATCGAACATAATATTATACGTGCACAAACGATTAATTAGTAGAAGTGCTAGTTTTTTTGAGTACACAAAGTCGTCACGTTGACTAAATTCCCAGTCACGTGGCGACATAAATTGTTGCAAATTACGAAAATAAACGATTTGTACGTTCTTAAAACGCAATAGTGCATCGTGATTAATTGTCACGTGCAAAATCCGCTAAAAATAAAAATAAACGCAACAACTGCAACGTGAGCTTTCAGAAGAAAAATTAACGAACAATGCAAATGTCTTCGAGACTAGACGCCTAAAAACCGCAATTACTTTAATCCTCGCCACGATACCAGCCAACTATGAACGGGTGCAAAAGTGTTATAAGTTTGATATGTTCCAATTCGACGCGATTAAAACCGAAAATTTGATTGCTTCGTCGACGAGAAACTAGCCAAATTAAACGACGAATTACGAAATGGCCTTAACTTTTCTATTTTCATTTAAAAGTCATTTCTAGTGCCCAATTAGTTTAATATCGAATCATCGGCCGAACGAAACGAAAGTTTCGAAATTGACGATGCCGATACTCGTCTGGAAAATTGAAAATCAATTAAAATCGAATTAAGTGCCAGTCGAGCCAGTCAATTTTTAACAGAAGTTCGTCATTAATTTAAAACCGTGTGTGTGTGTGTGTGTAGATAAACGCGTGCTCCCTCTCGGTTTATTAACGAACCGATCATATTTTGAACGGATTACACCTCCGAAATGTAATAATTTAATCGCTTTGTGTTAAACGATCAGAAATTAATTGACTTTATCCGGCAACAACGTAGGTGTCGCGTTTTGACGGGCTTGCGAAACTTGGGCCTCTGCAGGATTACCTAATAACTGTCGCAGTCGATTAAATGTCGAACTGGATTAAAATTGGGCAGGTGTGTGCGGTACTTGATCAAACACAGGAACCCACACCACTAGAGTTATCATAACGGTTGTTGGCCAGTTTGATTTTAAATCGAAAAGCGCGGGTCGCACGACGACGATGATGATAATAAACTGTTTTATAAACTTGCACGGTCGACGTTTTTGGTTCGTTCGTGTATAGGGTCCTTTATTATTCAGAAATGCGAGTAATTTGATATACTAACAGCTCTCTATATTCCCATTTTTTACCTTTTATAACCTACGAAATCGAAATTAGGAACGTAAAATGTTTATAACGTTCTTGATTATTTATTAAAAGAAATCCTCCTACTTATACTGGCGTAATTCGCCAAGTTAGTATTTTTGCCTTACATTGTTTTTTTTGTGATTTTACGTAAATAAGTAAAACCGAACTTGTGCCGAAAAGTTGAATTTTACGGGTCATTATTATTCGCCCACGTCTTGGGTAGCTCATTTTCTTCCCATCTGTTTTTGCGAGCTTTTCATTTGTACATATTAGAGGCTTTAAGGTCCTCGTGATGTTTATTAAAAATTAGTCCTTCGTAAATTTCAAATTTTATTTCAAATAAAATGGGAAATGTGGAGATATTTATTGTTGTAATGTACTTACGTACTTACGTATGTACTTGCTTTTGAAAACTGTTTTCAATTTTACCATTAATAATTGCTCTACGATTGAGTTGTACAGTCGTCTACAAAATTAATGCGCCCACGCAGAGGTCACAATATGAGATCCATTGTAAATCTAATTCGTCGTTGTTTTTAAAAATAATTAAACGCGTCGATTTTCGAATTTTTTTTAAAAGTAAATTTGTAGGTTACGTTTTGATGAGTTGACATTAATTTTGTGAACGGACTGTATCTAACGTAAATGTTTGAAAATCGACGCCGAGGCTTGTAGTTTACAATATTTTTTTAAAAATAATCTAATTGTGTTCTTTGAAATAAATTTATAAAGTCCTTCGAAAACCTTCGATCTCCAAAAATCCCATTTACCTGAACGCCGTTTTAGTTTATTTTCGACGTCTAATTAAATAATTGTTATTTTGCACTGTACCTATCGATTTTTGTTTTTTCTACTAAAAATGTTTACGAGTTTGCTTTCGTTATTTTAACGGCCCTGTTTGTTTTTTGTTCGAAACGGATTTGCGAATCTCTCGTCTCCGCGATCAATAAACATTTTGAGACGCTAAAAATTTAATGGGGCACACATGTACTATATTTTCGTGTGAGTATTATGTAGGGTAGACTGTCTCATATCCGGACTAATATGGGCGGGAGTGGTCCGGATATGGGAGTGTTGTTTTTTTTTGCAATACAACTGCATTTTATGCTAGAAAAATAAAGAAATATCGCCTCGTTTACTGCCTGGTAGACATTAGTTTTAATGATCGCGCACGTTCGCGTATACGTACTTACACAAATGTTTGTTCTAACAACAATTATTTCAATCAATTACAATTTTAAATTTTAGTGCCTACTCGTTTAAATTGCACAATTTTATTGCGTAAAAAATCACGGATTACGTGTTAGAACAAATCTAAAGATCAGTCCGGATGAGAGAGAGTCCGGATATGGGAAGGCCGTTTATGTGAGAGTTTACTCTATTTAAATTTAAATATTTACGATAACAGAGTGGATATTTATTTAAAATTGACATAAGATCGCCAGCCTAAATATTATATAGTACATATTGTATTTTCTACGTGGGTTATTTACAGGGCGATTGGTTAAACTTGCAGGTTAAATATAGGTATCGAAGTATCGAAAAGCGTATCGTAACGAAAAAAAAAGTCCTGCAAATGCTTTATTTCAGCAGTAAGCCCAAGTATAAGGTATCGGAGCAAGTTTGCGCCCTTCAATTTCGAGGTTAATTATTTTATTTTTTAAAACTTCTTTCGCCGCCAGTCTTTAAATCGTTGGTTATTATTTACCGACTGTGTGGTACAGTTTTTGACTGATGGTTGGAGTTAATTAGTGATTGAAAAATTGGACTTTAGAAACTTTTTGACTTATTAGGTTTCTTATTAAGGTTGACTTATTTACACTGTGTAGGGTTGACATGTTAGTGGACCGAAACGTGAACAAATACACTTACTACGTGATGATAGTAAGTCGTACAAAGCGTGCGAAATGAAAATTTCGGGAAAACGCGCGCGCACTGTTGTCAAGTAATCATGATACAAACCTTTTCAAGGCCACATTTATTTAAGGCAGCATGCAATAGATGTCGCTAACAATGAATTATCGGCCACGAGCCCGTGGCTTGTGATTTGCAATTCAATATTCGTCGTCGTCGTCGTTTTTAATGTAAATTCCGATACATAAACATGCTATTCTGAATCAAAAAAAAAAGCGAACACGCATAAAGTTATGCTAACAGTCAAATGTATTAGATTATTGCATGTACGAATGGAAATGCTAGACCGATTCTAATGTAACACAACAGGGGCGTAACTACGATTCTTAATTTTGACGTTTATCCAAAAAGTTATAAACAAATTTTTGGACCGCATTTAAGATAATTCGTCGTACAACAGAAAAAGTTTCGACGCAGGGCAGGGGTTAAAACTTAAACGGCGGCAATTCTTAATTATAAATTATTCTCGAAATTTCCCGTTATTTATCTGCCTTTCCTTAAAGTTTTTTTAATTTCTTTAATGAGCCAACCCATAAATTCCAATTATTCTCGTAATTGTACAAGAAATTAGAATGTTTCTGCACGGTCGGTCGGTCGGTCGGTTAGCCGAATTCCCTTCTATTTGTTTCGCTCTCATGTCGGGTTACAAATAGTGAACCACCAGCGCCGTGTATAATGTAATTTAACACGGTACGGTTAGCGGACCACCCACAGGTAACTTGATTAGACCGTAGCGTAGGTTCGTTACTTGGAACTGAAAGATGACATGCATACATTTAAATGTTTCATTTAATGTCGGCCTATGGCCACCTAATAATGAGGCGGGCACGGTTCTTTTTTATCGAATTAGGTCGCGCCACTTCGCACAATTAAAAAATATACTTTTCCAAATTTAACTAGAAAGCGCCGGGACGTCAGCCGCGCCGCTAACGTGCTGTTTGTTATTAACGACAACCGCCATATAGCATTGTAGATAACGAACTTTTTAGCTTGTTTGGGAATTGAAATAATTATTGTTCTTAAGAGGGGGCTGGAAAAAGCAGCTTCTACCATGTTTCCGCTAGTAACGCCACAGTAGTATTTTTCTAATTATTTTAATTAATATCAAACGGTTTAATCGTAAGATGGCGCGATTTTGGCATCAGCTATTTAAATGTTAATTCTTGTTTTCTTATATTAAATAGTATCTACAGAGTGCGCTTTTACGTTGATGCATTGGCATCTAATTTAATTATGTTTACGTTGTAAACTTTGCTAGTGTTTATAATTATTTATTCTAGGATATAAAGTTACAGAATATAAAGAATGGGCGTTTTGATGAGAGACACAAAAATAATGAAATGCAAGCTTAAAAAAATTATTTAACTTGCAACCAGAAAAGTTACCAAGTTATGGGAGCGAAAAATTCAAAATATTTCTCTTCAAGAAAGTAATAATGATAATGATTAGTGATTTTTAAAATTTATTTTTTGTGTAATATGTGAGAGAAGTGCCATTATTGATACAAAATAAAAATTGTAACAATAGGTAATCCAATATTACTGATATATGCACATATGTAATTACTTATGTATATATTTCAGAATAATAATTATTATAGTATGCCATTAATTGCATTAAAAGTTAAATGGTTACAGTTTCGTTCTCAAATACATGTAGCTATACGTTATTCACGATAGGTTCCAATCTACGTAGCCATGCACAAAAGTTACTAAATTGTATATAAATAATATTCAGATTAAAGGGGGTTTGAAATGGATCAACGATTGTTTCAAATTATTCGAAACATAGCAAAAAACTAAATTTAATATATAATTTATAAAAATAATTATTAGCTGTTGGCTTATAGCATAAAAAGTAAAGGAACATTTTCTAAGTTTACATGGAATCTTCAAATAAGTTTTATATTACTAAAAATATAAGACAACTAAAAAGTTCAAAATAATTATGTAAGAAAAAAATTATAGAATTTAACTTTTACGAAAATGTATTTAATAAAAACTTTTCAATACCTACTTATTTAAATTTTCTACAAAATTTCAATTTATTATTAGATCTTAAAATATTATGAATATTTCGTATTGTGAAATGTGGAATTTACATTTGATGTAAAAATATAACTGGAGGCATTTTGGTTTAAGTTTATATGTAAGAATTACTTCAAAATTTATGGTATATGGTACGTTAAACTAAACAAAATTGAATGTATTTCAAATATTGAATTCACTATTTGGTAAAAGTAATAAATCAATTTAAAATTACATAAATTATGAAAGGTCTATTTGCCAATCCGATTGATTTAGGAACATTCAATTTAATAGAATATTCAGTTTATTTTGTTACAGTATTTTGCATTACGTGTTTTTGACTTGATGATTAGTTATGTTGTAAAATTTGAATTCTAAATCTAAATACGATTTCATTATAGAGGCAATTATACAACGTAAGGAAACTTAGGTACAAAGTTGGAATAAAACTTTATTTTGCATAATGCTCCGTCAGATTACACCGTCAAATATTGGTTTGAAGTTTCTGGTGGCACCAATCCACTACCGATCAAGTCCGCAGCGGCAGGCCCTCCGATGCGGTTACAGAGGACAATGTCAAAAATACATGAAATGGTATTGGCTGACCGAAAAGTGAAGGTGCGCAGCTAGCAGATACCACAAAGATTAGTACTGAAGCACACGCCATATTTTGGGAATATTCTGAAATGAAAAAGTTATCCTGCCGTTGGGTGCCGTATGAATCCTGATTCCAAAATCACAATGCGTTAGAGCACTATGAAAGAGTGTTTACTTGCTGATGCGGAAACGGGGACTTTTGCGTCGATTGGTAACTGTTGATGAAACCTGGATCCACTATTACACACCAGAGAACAGAATATGCCGCAATGGTGCAAGAAAATTCTAAGCATTCATATTTTGGCTTCAATGGGTCGGAAAGGTTTTATATGGCGTCGGTTTTCTGAGGATATAATTATAACACTGCAAATTTACACGTAAATACACTAAAAGTGCAATCATAACAAAAGCGAGTATTACTTGATTATTGAGGATTGAAGGCCGAAATCGCTGCAAAACGATGCCATAACAGCATCTTAATTAAACTTTTGAAAATTACAGCATAATAACTACTGTGGCTTACTAGCGGAAACATGGTAGAAGCTGATTTTTCCAGCCCCTCTTAAAGTTTTGAACATGGCACTCCGATGTCTACCGATGATTTACCTGCACACATGGCAAAATACACTAAAATGTATTAGTACTATAAAAATACGAGGTTTTATTGATGACGGGTTGGGACCTAACGCGAATAACGTATGTATACATATCTACTTATTTATGGGAAACGTTCGCCGCATTCTCAGCATTTCTCAGTAATTCACAGAAATCATAAACAACAACACGTCGAATTGCAAAATCATTATGCTTACTATCGAAAAACAAACCGAATGAGATTCTATCTTTTATAGAATGAAAATTTGTAAATAAATAAAACTGTAGGTATGGCAAATGTACCTACATACATACTTAATTTTAATTGCTATTTCGAAATTAGACCTTTTTATACAATATTATAAATGGTTGGAATTTCACTATTTAGAGTATAAGAAAATACAGGAGTTCAATTTTGATTTTAGTTTAAGATTTCGTAATAAGAATTACGAGTTCATTTTCGGTATAGGTACGTTGAATATAAATATTTCACAACGAAATATGCCGCCTATGCAGTTTGATGTTTGTTTATCATACGCGAGATTAATGTCCACGAATCAGCCGGCATATAAAAAGAAATACCACTATAATATTTTTACAGCACCATCTATTCAATAATAGTTGGACAATTTTGTTAGACAAATTCTTCGAAATCAAGTAGGTATCTGTAAGATAGCTTTATACTTGAAAATGACGATTTTTCGGAAAACGGTTTACGAATTCTAGCAACAATTACATCCTGTACTTTCGTATACGTATTCACTGAACCTTCTTCTAGTTGCTCCTTATAATATTTTAGTCATATAGCAGCTAAGTATCTTATAATTTGAAGTATTCGAAAGCATGTGTACAACTTAGCAAAACTCTTCCTTTAACTTTTTTAGGAAAAAAATATAGGGAGCAACTAGCTAATTGAATTAGTATTTATTATCAATTAAATTTTTTTAATAAAATTTAATAGTTTTTTAGTATCGTTTCCTGAAGTGAATCTACCATAGCGACATCTGTTGATTCTCACTTATGGAACCCCCCCTCTTAACACTTTTTTGCCTCAATCTCGTAAAAGTCGTTGAAATTTTTACCCGGACGCGAAACTTCGTCGCGTAATTAAATCGTCCTTTTCTAACATGTGAAGCGTAACTTATCTTGTTAATGGATAAAAGTTGTCCCCGCTTGCTTGCTAACGTTAAGTCGAAGACGGGCATTTGGCGCAACAAAAAGGAATTTTAAATTGAGGTTCGCTTCGTCGCCCGTTTGATGGCGAAGATATCTCCATTAAAATGCACTTTCGACGATATTTCATTCGAGTCTAATAACAAATTTACAATAAAACGCCGAGATTTCCAAAGTGCGCCGAGGAACGACGGGGAATATCAAATCTTGTCTAGGTAAAAAGTTCGATTTTATTAGGAATCGATACTTTTCTCGAGCTCCCAATTTACGAGGAGAACTCTACACCCCCTATAACGGAAATTAATTTCGTCGACAACCGAGCGTCGGAAAAATACAAGATTTAAAATGTCGTAAATGCCGTCGTTCAGGTTTCGATACACGATTTCTACAAATTAAAACGGCCGTAAAAACGTTAATCTCGGTTAACGCGCCTAGTTTCGTATTACCGTCCTCTTATTATTCGTTCATAAATTTCCCTCTAGATTAATAACGGAAATCGAGGCGGGTAATAAAAATCGCGCCCGAAATCGTAAAATCGCGTACGAAATTAACCCTTTATTCTCGCCCCCTACCACTCCCTAACATAACTCAATTAACTATTGCAATATCGACGCGAGGCGATTAGGTCGCTACGGTGTATTTATATCATCTAAAAGTTGATGTTTAGGGTAGAAAAGGGATTAATAACCGCGACTTTTGCGAATTTGGTTCTAAGCGCGCGGCCGGACGATGAATCTAAGGAAACTTGACGTGTGCCATTCAATACTCGCAGTTTAACCTTTTAGAAAGCTCTAGAGATGTCCATATTTCATTTTCGAAACCCGAGGGCGCCGAGATTCGGTATCAACTTTTATTTACCGTAATATTTAGACACCTTTACCGCAGAGACCCACCCTCGGTTTTCTGCGTGGCGGTTTTAAGATGTTATGAATGTAGGTTAAATCCCCTGCCTGCCAAATATCGCAAAGGGATACCGACGTAATTTACAGATGTTAAACAACATTAGTTTGACTTAATTAAATCATTCAACACATAAAAAGTCTTGATTAAGACTCGTTTTCCCAGCAGTCGAGTCAATTTTCACGTTTCTCTTTTACAAACTGGTTTGGGTAACGAAAATGAAAATTTTCTCTCATTTTCTGAATCTAAATTTATGTTTACCGAGACCATTGGTTTTACTTTTAATTTAGGCACATTTGATTTAATTTATCATTTAAAAAAAATATATACCGCGATAAATTTTGAGCGGCCTCGCATATTTGAATAAGAATTTTTCCCGCTTCCATCGTTCGCTGCGCGCTATCGGCGAGAACAAAGCTGAAAAAGACAGGTTTATTGTTGCTGCCTCCTCAGAAACTAATTAATATTTTTAGTCGCCCTTATCAGGTGGCGCGTCAGGAGTAATCGGCGCGGAATGAAAGCAAACAGAGAAGAGCAAAAACTTTCCGAGAGAAACGCCTTTTTGATGTTGTATTGTCTCGAAATATCTTGACGGGGCGAAATTAAAAGGAAACGAGGCAACAAAATATTTATGCATATTACGGGCAAATCGTTATGCAAAGTGGATGTTAATTATATTCGTCGGTCGTGATTGCTTTACTTAAATATAATTAAATAAACGGGGTGATCTGTTTTGGAGCATTGTTGTTTTAAAAGAAACCGTTAGTACGTTATATACCAAGGTATCCTAAGATCTATACTCTGTTCGTCGAACAGACGGAGTACAAAAAATGCGTGATACGAACACGAACGTTTCTATTGGTTGGTAAAACTCACAAGTAACGATCGTGAACTATACTCTGTTCACTCAACAGTTTTTTGACATGCGTCGGATTTTGATTTTTGTCAGTGTACTTGTTTTCGATAATAATACATTGCAGTGGCTCTCATTCTTGTGAGTTACGCGTACCACCCAACGAATATCAAAAAAATTTCGTACTACCACCTTTTACAAAAATTTCGGCATCGAAATTAAAAATCAGTATAAAATACCGATTTAAAAGCTATTCGTCTGACCTTAAGCATTGAAAATTTCCCTATTACAAACCATAAACCAGATAAAAGTTTAATCGCATTTTCATGCGACCGATAAAATACAAAGCAACTAATAAAACATGAATGAAAACAGTGAATGTTTTTAAAATAAAAGTGGCATTTCCTAGTATCCAATGCGTTTATATTATAGAATTCTAGCAAAATTGTTTCAGATCTTTCGCGTCGGTGGTACAAAGCGGTAGTGCTTGTTTCGGTAGTTCGAATTTTAAATTACGGCGTCGTATTGTTCGTGTGTGCGAGTAGTGCTCGTTCGGTTTATAAGGCATTTTTGCGTGTGAGTGCGCGAGTGTTGTGTTCTCTAAAAGGATTACAAACAAAAAGGATTAATACGACGAGGAAAGATGGGATCTTTAAGATCTAACACAAATTCTCTGAAAATCGAGCTTGGTTAGACTCTTGAATAGGGGGACTCGATTAGGGTCTTGGTTAGGGTTCCCCTCAAATATTCGACGGTCCTGATTTCGCGAACGAAATTTTATCTTTTGCACGCATTTGTGATCGCAGGGGTTGCTGAAATACAGTAAAATATGAAGCGTAGATATAGGTGCGAATAACGCAAGTACAAAGTCAACGGAAGGATTTACGCTGTAAATTGGCGATAGATGAAAAACGATGAGGAGACAGGTGGGAAAATAGAAAGAAAATTTCGAAGTTTCTAATTTTTTCTTAGAATCTGTTACAGACGAGTAACGGTAGCAGCGTTAAACTGTATTTTTACTGTATTTAAACAAAATTATTTACGATATTAATTTTTTTTAATTTCTTTTATTTTGAGAGATTTTGAATGCATTAATTTACGGTGCGCCGTTTTCGAAATAATCGAAAAAAAGTCATATATATATATATATATTTTAATTCTTATAAATTTCTCTCGTAAATATTATTTTTCAAAAAATTTATTTCTCAAGAGAAATAATTTAAAAAAAAAAGAAGTTTTTTGACATGCGACATAAAAATTCGATACCTAGGCTTGCGCGCGGTCGGATGGATATATATATATATATAAAAATAATTATTGCTAATTTACAATCTACTTTATATTTAAAGTAATAAGTAAATGGTTGTTGAATTCATAACATGTAAGGGTTCAGCCAGTGCTGAATCCGCTAAAATAAACTTAATTTCGAACTAAATCATGCGGCCACTGTCGTTTTAATCTTCTGGTTGTTGGCCTGGTGGTGAGTTCTTCTATTAGTTGGTTGGCGTGTCCATGAAGATAATTGTGGTAGGATCTTGAGAGTTTGCGAATTTCATCAGCTATATAAGGGACTTTTAGATCCGTGTGCAGTGTATCGTTTCTGACATACGAAGGGGCGTTAGCTATGATACGGAGAGTCTTTGACTGAAATCGTTGGAGTATTTTTGTATGTGACGCTTTTGCACATCCCCATAGTTGGATCCCGTAAGACCATACGGGTTTCAGGATGACCTTGTATAGCAGAAACTTGTTGGATAAGGTAAGCTGGGAGCGTCGTCCAAGAAGCCAATCCATTTGTCGAAGTTTTAGATTTAAGTGGTCCCTTTTGGTCTTTATATGTTTCCTCCAAGTTAATTTTTGGTCCAGGTGCAAACCGAGGTATTTTACTTCTGTTTTAATTGGTATTGGGGTATTATTAATTGTTAAATGTTGACACTGAGTACGTTTATTGGTGAATGATATTTGGGCAGATTTATCACTATTAACTGTAACTTTCCAACGCTCGAACCAATCTTCTAATAAGTGCAGGTGGCTTTGTAAATTTGCTGCTGCAGTTCCTGCTGTGTCACTTGTGGATAGAATCGCTGTATCGTCCGCAAACGTTGCTATAACAGTGTGTTGGGTAGTTGGTATGGCTGAGGTATAAATTAAATAGAGAAGTGGCCCCAGTACACTGCCCTGCGGTACCTGCATCATTAATTTTAACTTGGAAGGTCCTCACACTCAGATAAGATTTTATTACAAGATATAACTGACTCGGAAAGTGTGTCTTAATTTTATAGAGCAAGCCCTTACGCCAGACTTTGTCGAAGGCTTGCTGGATATCTAAGAATACACTTGCACAAACTTTTCTAGTTTCAAGGCTTTCCATGATCTTGTTTACAATTCTGTGTCCTTGGTGCACTGTCGAGTGGTGTTCTCGAAATCCGAATTGGTGAGATGGGATTAGCAGGTCTAGATCTAAGGATTCTTTAATTCTTTTCAAGAGTAGTTTTTCAAATATTTTCGACATAATAGGAAGAAGACTTATGGGTCGATAGGATGAAGGTTGGGTTGGTTGTTTCCCAGGCTTGGCAATCATGATAACTTGCGCATGCTTCCATTGAATCGGAAAATGGCACAGTCTCAGGATACTGTTGTAGATGGTCGTAAGGAAAACTAAAGCTTTCTTTGTTAGGTTTTGTAGTACTTCTCCTACTATTAAGTCATAGCCAGGGGTTTTGCGAGCATTGGTAATTTGTATTTGTTTTCGAACTTCGATCGGTGTGAAGGTGACAATTGACGGATGGATATTTTAATTTTAGATTTGCATCCAAGTTTTTTTAGAAATCTTCCACTTCTCTAATTATCTTAAAAATTCGTAGGTTATTGGATATTTATTTCCAAAAAAAAAACTTGTACGATATCATCTTCGTCGATGTTTTTTTTTCAAAATGCGTCGTCTAATACTACGCGAATTAAATGTTGCATAATGATAGAATGGCCACCCCCCAATACTTCGTCCCGATTCAACGCGGGTTACTTTTCTACTTTTGCAATTTCATTTTCCGTCAAAGGCAAAAATTGTTAAAAGAACTGATATTGCGCGGTTCGGTTCCGTTATTTATCTATAACGAGCGTCCCCGGCGCGTTGCGATAGCAGTTCGTTTTGGTAAAAAACAAACTAATCTGCAGAAGTTATCGGTCGTCGCGGCATTAGGAAAAACAAAACTGTAGTTGCACGTTATTACAAAAGCGCCCTCTTATTATTTGCAGTGACCGTTCATATCGGTCGAAATTTAACAAAAAAGCTATTGGGTTAGTTTACCCTTAATTAACCAGCGTCCAGTGGCACACGAGGGTTTATCTGGATTAACGGCGGCCTAAATATGCGCGTTCCTCCGCTATCGGCCACTGTAAATCAGTGAAACGGTTAGCTGAATTTAGATTATGCGTGGGGCGTATGTGAATGCTCGCAATGTGTACGGAATTATTATGAATCGGCGGGAAGGGTTAAAACGGATTATTTTCCGTTTGCTATTTGGAGATTAGATCGTATATTTTTATCTATGCAAAGTGGTAACGAGGAAAGTTATAATTGGGGTTTAAAATTTAATTTGAGATTTTAGAGCGTCCCGGCGCGACGTTACTTCCTTATTTTGTTAAACGGATCGTTGCCACTGTTCTTCGCCCCGGCAATTAATGCGATAAAACTCGTAATTTGTATTGTTTTTGTATACGGCGGTTTAAAAAATGTCGATGCCGCCAAGGAAGCGTACAATAATAAAAGTGTAATTCCGTTTGAAATGGGCCATAAATTGCACTCGATACCTACCTACAGGAGGGGAAACCATATAGTCCATAATTTGATAACGACTCGATCGCCGCCTACACCTCGTCGCCGTCCAAGATCAGAGTTAATTTCTTCGGGCCGCGATAACAAAAAAATTGTAGGTAATCCGTGGAAACAAGAAGGGCATTTAGAGAATGTCTACGTATAAATCCCTTTGCGATGTTTTTGTTCCGCAGTCGAAATTCAGATGGAGCCAGAAACATTAACTTCGTGAAAAGCTAATCTTTCAGTAAGCTTTTTGTAAGGCTCAGATTTTAGCACAATTCGATGAACAAAGAAAGGAAAATGTAAGGGATCTCAGATTACCGGTACTCAACCTAGTTTATTTTCTGAAAGGCTTTACAGAAACAGTAATCTCTCCTTTAAGTCCCGTACAAAATGAGTAGTACCCTCTACTACATACACGGGAGTTAAATGTTCTACTTTGTTTTTATCCTTTTTAGGTGTAGGTTTTTATGAATTCTTCGGCCAATAAGTTTTTCTAAAGGCCAAGTAACGTCGTCTGGCGAAGGAAAAGCGTTCGCTGCAACTCAAAAAATATTTTTTCCAAATGAAGAAGCTTTCGAAAGCTCGATCCCCGGTCCGCGTTAATAACAAAACCGACCGACGTTCTCACTTTTTTCCTTTTTTAAGGAGCAACTTCTCGGAAAGCGTATAAAAGAAAAGCAATAAATGGTTATCAATCAATCAATTGCAACAGGTTATACTCCACTTGAAATATGTGAGATCTCGCGAATTTATTATTATTTTTTTTTTCCCAAAACGCAACCATTAATTTCTCACTTATCGTCCTCCCGTGTATTATTGAGAGGTATCGAATGCGTCGAAGTAAAAATGGACGGCGTCTTTTGTCAACATCAATTGTCGGTATTTATTTATTTAGGACCATCACGTATATAGGTACTACGCGATAATACGCTATTTACGGTGCGATTTGCGTTGCTGCGGTTTTTTATACGCGCGAGCCGGTTTATTGCGTTTTATCGGCAAACGCAGTCGCTAGAAAGATGGGAACTTATTACGGTCCCGTAAAAACATCAACAAGATTCAGGCTAAACATTAATTCCGAAGTAAATTGCGTTAATTTTTATTAATATTGTAACATACAAGGTGGACATTTGATCTGCCCGCCAACGAATTATCTCTTTTTTAAACAGGTTATTACTTTTGGTGAAACTATAGCGGCAAAAATATCGGCAAATTGGCGATCGTGGTGACCAAGGTTTTTGACCGATTTAATCTTGGATTCGTGAATATTTTTTTTTGTTTAATTAATGCCCCTATTCTGTAAAAGTTAGTTAACATTATGTTAACGTTAAATTATGTACATAACATCTCTCTGTTAAGTGATGTGCAACATTATAATGGCAATGTTGAAATGCTTTTAACATTTTTACTAAAAGTTGAAAAATGTATATTTTTGAACCAACGGGATTTATCACATGCGCAGTGAATTGTTTTCATTCCCGGTATTTTCGAATATTGTTTGGATTTTTAAGGTTATTAGGTTATGAGGTTATAAGGTTATGTCCATGTACCAAAAAATGAAGTGTAACTAATATCTAGGAATATTCAAAACCAAAGTTTTAAACATATAGGCACCCATATGATATGTTATTTAATGTGATGATTATTAGCTTCAAATTTGCAAGAATAGCACTTGAACGGGCAGTAGATAAGTAAGGTTTCAATCGATTAATTAACATTATTGTTAAGTTTTTTGTAAAGCGAAAGCTTTTTTTGAAACACAAATCTGATAACACTTCAAACGGGTTTTGCGTGTCTCGTAAACCTCTTCTGTAAAGTCGCATACTATTATTATATAATATATATACCCTAAAACCTTTGGAAAACCAACAAAATTTTCCTAACCTCAATTATGACACAAGAAAATAAATGTTATATAATGCCACTAGAATACCAAAGTATGAATCTACATACCATTCTTGAAAAAACTAAGGCTTATGTCAAAATAAGAAATACTCTAAGAAAAAGATATCAAAAAAGGAGTGTGTGGATAACTTTATCTGAAAACTTGAAACAAATATACCTGTATGAGGAAGAAAACTTAATGTTCGAGCAGTTTTATTTAGAAGAAATAGAAGAAAAAACAATAACAAAAAGTGAAAGTATTGAAAGTGAAGGTATTGAAAGTGAAGAAAACTCCATGTCAAAGTTATTGGAAAAATTGATACTTCAACAACAAATTAAAACAAACAAAAAACATCAGAGCATCAAAACATCATTAACAAAAAATATCAGAGAAGTTTATATTGGAAAAATTCTCAACAAAAAATTCTAATGTCGTTTTATAAGGTTTATTATCAATAATTATTAGAATCAGGGTTGAATAATAACAAATCTGAGTTTCTCCTGTAAAAAGAGTAATTTAATTTACTGTAAAGATAACTATTATACAAATATTTACATCTTATCTTATTAAACTCACTTGTAAAAAGTGAAACGACATTAAATCTCAATTATTCACTATGCCCTTTCTCCAATTACAAATTTTAACAAATTAATCTATGATAACTGTCATTAATATGTGACTGCTCAGTCATCATAATCTCTCTAATTCATTTGCATCATTAGTAATCTACCTTACCCACGCTACCCAAGTGCGCGGGATAATTCAAGAAGTACAATGTACTTTACATATATATATATATATATATATATATATATATATATATATATATAATCATTTATTTACAATTATACCGGTTAAGGACTATTCCTAACATGTCATTATTCATGTACAATTGAGGAGCGTTTTTTTCAAAAACGATCGTGTCCAAAAAATCCTTTTTGGAAAAAAACGCTCTTGAAGCGAAAAACCGTTAAAATACGAAAACCGGCTTTGATTTAAATGTTCATGTGACATGATCGTTTTTAAAAACACGTTCCTCAATTTTAGTTTATAAAGATATGTAGTTCCTATAATATATATACGAGTTACCTTTCTTCATTCTCTTCTAGTAGTATATATGTCATTATAACAATATTATCATTCATCCCTTAAACTATTGACACAAGAAACGAAAATTACCTGCCAACATAACCTTACAAGCCCAATGTAAAATTGTTACATTCACGTTTTACCTCACTGTTATTTTACAGTGAATTTTACTAACATAATGTTATTAACAGCGGACATTTTCCTTATAGAATTGCATTTTCGTTGCATACTTTAAAATTTTACATTTTTATGTAGTTAACATAATGTTTAGCGTAACATTTGCTTACAGAATCACAGCATTAGTTTGGCGCAACCGGTCCCTCTGAGATTGTCTTTTTCTCTGCGCGATTGTGGTCCGTTCATAATTTTAAACCCACACGCCGTGCACGTACTTCACAGGACAACATTGGGCGCGCGTTCGGCCGTGCTCATTATAGTAGCCGAGTACCTTAAATTATTGTGATAAACTTTGCGGCAAGCAGATGCGGCAACAACGCGTTCTAACCAGTTTACACATGGTAATGAACTGCGACACGTTGCCATACGTCCAATCGTCATCTCCGCCAAAAAACAAAGTGCGAAAATCATGGGAAAATCACGAAATGCGATAGGTTAAATTATCTGTGAGTAAGTTGCGTGTCTAACCACCGCTCAAAACAACAAACGCGTAGAACTTACGATAATTGTCATCGCATCTCGTTCAAGGATAGTATCTAATTTCCGTACAATTACGTTTATCACTCAAAACGACGACTGCGTCGTAGAATAAATACGTTATTTTGATACAAACGCGCCCCGAATTACTTATATACGCGGTTTCCAGGAAGTGTTTGCTTATGGTTAAGCCACAACGCAAAATGTGCGTGACGCAGGCGCATAAATACTTTAATTTTGTCCGTTTTTCTTTGTTATAGATTTGTTGCATTTTAGCTGAACTTGTTACGTACAAAAAAAAATTCAATGATTCAAACAAAATAAAATTTGATCGGAAACAAAATTATTTAATAATGAGAAAACTTAAATAGCACTAACAAAATTTAGAGGCCTGTCGGCTAGCTTTAGGCAGTGGAGTACGGCCGGGTTCAAATAAACTAAAAAAATAAAGGGCGCCAAGTAATTTTCCTCTCACTAATAACTATTAAAGGGGAAAATTACTAAAATTATAAGATGTTAGATATTTACAATATGGATATGTAGGTAAGTTATTAAGGAACGTAAAATACAATATTTAATTTTCGTATGAGGCTTAAATGAATTCAAAATTTAATACTAACAAATTTATATAGGTATGTAAATACGTTAATGCTTCTCGAGAAACACTTCGTTAACAATAATTAATATAAACAATAACCAAAAATATAATTTATTTCAAACGACAATTGATTAAACTTAGCTGTCTCCGCGTGGCAACAAAATCCAAGTCTAACCAATAACAAGTAAATCCAAAAACAGTAACAAAAATAAATCCAAAAAGAGAAAATGTAATCCAAAATAGAAAAAGGTAAACCAAATCTAGGACTGTGGGCACGGAGGTCCTATTATTTCCACGATGTTACGATATATATATATATATTTTAGATGATCCGACTACGTCGGTGGGTCTTAAACACCCTGGCCGTTATTCTTCGTATTGTCCGCTCTAAAGCGATAAATATATCTCAAACTATAAAAATTGATCGAAGATTAACGGAATATCTATATCGGCAATTAACTTTTCTATTTTTCTTGTTATTCTCTTACTAACTCGTTTCTAACCAACCGCCCTTAATAATCGAAAATTTACGCCAGCCAACTCCTCTTATGCCGAAATTGAATTTGAATTTAAAAAAAAAAAACGTATCAAACTATATTTGATTAAACGCCCACGACGAGCAAAAAGTACAAAATAGAAATTTTCGTTTTGTCATACTTACTATTAGACATATGTAAAATTGGTCAGCCCACTCCCATTACAACGAAATATAACTCTCATTTACAACGAAGCGTGCGAGAGTCGTTCTATGTTAAAAACAAACAACACAACGTTGTTCGTCTAACAACGAGAAGTAACCTTCGATGTTGTAGTTTCGTTCGAATTAATTCGCACATACTTGCTATAAAACTTATGGATGGGGCTGAAAATTAATGTCGCATTATAAAATCAATTAAAAAAATAATAAATAAACGCAAATTCAAACTCCGTCGAGTTCGCGAGTTTTTCAAGTTTGCTCCTAGAATTTCTATAAAGAACGGATCGCCGAATTTTACGTTAACCCGCCAAGGGACAAACATGCGATCAATTTCGGGTCGACATTCTGGATCTTGCAAAAAACAAACTTCGGACGACTTTTTTTACTTTTTTGTCGGCTCCTTTAATTTTGTCGCCCCGTTCGAGACGGGCATAAATACGTAACTGCGTTAAAGTGAACCTTACGAACCGAGCCCATTAATTTAGGGGTCCGCTGTACCACAACCAATTGCATCATATGAATCGTTCCGACTCTTTCGGCACCTAAACAATTTTGTTAGAAAATAAAAACTTCGTCAGTAAAACCTTGGATAAAATTTTTTTTGAACGATCATTTCCTATCGAAGATATTGTAGCGCGCACATTACAACGTGCGATAGCTGAAATTTCCAGAACGTCGTCTTATTCGGCGGATTAAGTTTAAATTTAAACTAAATGAGGTACAAACTAATTATTATTAAATCGAAACTACATTTTCGGAATTCGGCCGTTATTTCGTAACGCAATTACACTTGCACTTAACGATTTCGTATAGTTTATACGGGCGAGTGGTTGGTTTTGTATCGTTACCTAATTGTAAATCTTGTTATGTAGCAATTGAAATTGTATACACGTTAATACAAGCATAATTTTTAACATCGGCGCTGAAATGTATTCAATTACGATATTCGTCGGTGTACGAGAGCTTTCGTCTAAAACAAATAATCGAGTAAATCCAATTATCCTAGTTATTATATCCAGACGTTCACATAAAGCCATTACGTTTCGTAAAGTACTGCTGCATGTAAAATTCTAAAGGCCATTCAAACTGTTTTCGTTTTTAAACATCACTCTTTAGATTCAGCTACGCTCCTCATAAAGGACGCAAATTGTCGAATAATTAATGGGCGCGCTTCCGCATTTTTTTTCCGTTTTAATTTTGACTTCTTCGACCCAGAAATTTCGCTATAGTCTCGGGGCGAATACGCGAATAAGGGTTGACGTTTTAGCGAAAAAAAAATCGATAAAATTTTATGTAAGTATAAATCGGAATGATTTGTGCGAAAGCGTAAGTAGTAATTCGGAAGAGCGGATGTTTGTAAATGGTGTTGATGGAAACTTCTGCTGGCAATTGCTTCTTTTAGAAATCGAAAGTGAAAATTGGAAACTCCGTTCCGAGGCTATATATATATATATATATTTTTTTTATTCCCCGTTTGTAGCAAGGCGAGACGTGCGCGAAGACTTCCAGCGCGAAATTCTAAGCACGCATTATCGTCACATAAGAACGCCTCGGAAGTTACAAACACATCTTCGGCGAAAAATACAATTTTATTGTAAAGCAATTATGTACATGTGCTGCGGGGGCTCGCGGAACGAAGTTACGGAGCCCGCAATTCCTACGCTATTGTCGGCTATGTGGCCTGCAGCAAACAGTTACGGCCTTTTGTGCACGTATAAACAAATGTATCGAGCCCGCAAATTGAACGCGCGGGGCGCGTAGCGGAGTTTGTCCCGAATTTTGTTCCCGAGTTTCGCCTGTTAAGTGACGAAAGAGATAAAAGTTATGAAACAATATTCGAAAATTTAAACTAACGATATTTAACGGAATTTGCCCTTAAAACTAAGTTTGTTTTTTTGTTTTTTTTTTTTATCTGGGAAAGAAACCTAATTAGGTTTTATGTGTATTTATTTTGCGCAGGTTCTTCCCGCGTCGCGGTTTTCCCTTTACGTTTGTTTACACACTTTGGACTTATTATGCAAGTATTTACTTTCGTTACTTCGTGGATATTACGTTATTTGCTTTTTATGGGAAATATTTGTCGTAAATTTTGGGCGGGCCTTGGGCGATTTTCTTGCTAACACGCTTAATCGGATAAGACGTAAGTACGTGATCTAAATCCTCTATATGTTAATAAGTTTGGAAAGGAGTTTATGTGGTGCCCCGAGTACTTAAAATTTTTATAGGGGTTCGAATGCGAAAACAGAGGAGACCGATTCCGATCGATCGTCCATTATAAATAAAAAGGGCGACAGTTCTGTGATGCTTTGAACCATTTGCTTTCGAGCTGTAATTCATTATTTAGTGGGGATAGGGTTGTTGTGGCACTTTTAATTGTGCCGGTATAACGATTTGATTAAGAATAAGAGAAATCAATTTACGAAATTTTGTAGAATATTGCTTTAAGCTAGCTTCCACATAACCAACTGTGCCGCGACTGTGTCGCGACATTTAGAATCGCCCACGAATATATTGGTCCAGTCAATTAAGGAAAATTAACGGACACGACAGCGATAATTCTAGATTTTCCGGGTCGGGCGCGCGTTGCTTGCGTAGCGAGAAAATGGTCGCATTCAGGGAATTGTAGCGTCGAAACGCTGCAGCGCTGTAACGCTTTATCTTGCCTGAATAAACATTTTTGGTACTAGTTATTTTTCAGCTTTTAATTCTTAGGTTGGCAATTTTGTTTGTTTTTGGTAACCTATAAATAAGTTACACATGTGTTTATCTACAATATTTATATAACTTAATTTTGTAAAAAGTAATAAGTAAAAAGAATTGTAACGTTATAAGCCATCTTTATTTTTTGCATAAACCAAAACATACACAAGCAACATAATTTGTTAGGTTAGAACGCATGGATGCGTCATTGCTTTATTTAGTTATAAAGCGTTAAAGCGGAATATTTATATGCTTTAATGCTTTACTAAAGCGCTGCAGCACTGCGAGTAAAGCAGACACCATTCAGAGCATTGCTTCGATAAAGCGCTACAGCGCTACAATTCTCTGAATGCGACCAATGAGAAAGATGCTTTAAAACCTTCTTTTTTTTGTGTCTAACTCAAAAACGCTTAGAGATATCGACACAGAGTTTATTATAAATAATATAAAAATATAAATAATCGAAATAGACGGAAAATGACGTGGGTTTTTCGTTTATTCATTATTTAGTCTTGGTTTCTTTCGTTTCGTTCATTTTTAAAACACGAAGACTATTTCCAAAACGTCTCTTAAATTACACAGTGGCCATTAATTTCGTCTGACGAAATTCCCCTTGACGCTTTATTTCGATCTATTTAACTCCTATTAATTAAAATTACGAATAAAAATACACGAGTTGGCAGAATTACGTTTCGGTCGCCAAAAGTGATGGCAAGTGCAACAATAAATACCCACCTGAAATTGTGCGGCTCTTAAATTAGTTCGGAATTAATCGGACCCAAACGGAAGCGTTTTCGCCCACCTCTATCATCCCTAAACCGAGCATTTTAGAGTACTTAGACGAAAATTGTTGGAGTATTATATTCGAAAGCGTTCTAGCGTTTTCTATTTATGTTAACAGTGTACCAGCCAGCGAAATGTGACACAGCTTAATTAGGGGTCGCTTTAATGGTTCTATTTGCGCAGCGATGGAATATCAAAGGGAATTACGTTATTTACTTTTATATGTCTGATGCGTAGGGAACGAAATGGGGACGGACAGGAATACGAATTCTTTAGTTATGTCCGATATTAAGTAAAAATATGCATGTTATATATTTTTTAATACGTCCTCCGGAATAAATTAATATACTTAAGCATTGTTTATTTAAATTTCGTTATATTACATGTGCGAGGTAAATGCCTTCGACGAGGGCGGACGGTGCGTATAATTTAGTTATTTTTTTTAAATTGTGAAACGCCCAACATATAACTAAAAAATTGTTGCTGGTTTAAATTACCAATTCCACCCTACCATTGTAAAATATTTAAATGAATACAGAAAAAGGGTAATTTATCCTGTAAACCTCTAAAAGGAATATATTGTTTCTATTTCATATGCTAAACGGTACCTACCCTTGTTTTACGCTTCACCGTTCCACCGAAATGGACTACTTAACATATAAAAGTTCTCGCCCTTAATTAATCAACGAAACAATACAAACTGCAAGGTAAACTCGGACAAGTGAATAGTCTGAAACGTGAGTAAGGCGCTAAAACGCTCGCGAGGAGGCATCATCCCTCGCGGTTTTACATAATAAATAGGGTACAGTGTGTCCCCGCAAACTCCAGAATTTATTGAGCGCAGTGCATTAAACATTGGGTATTTGTACAATAGACACCCTCGTCTAACTCGAGTGTTTTATAGCCTGTCAAACAAGGGGACGGCTACGTGACAGACGCCGCCATTCCATACCATAATTATTCAAATGCACCGGGCTTACGAATCCGAGGGACGAGGATTACATCGCGCCGAGAAGATTTCAAAACGCGAAACGCGACATTGATATGCGAATTTTAGTCGTGTCGTAAAAGGCTGACTGGTCTAATTCCCGTTTCGTGATCAGGAGGAAATCTGTCCGACGTAATTTTCAGTTGTCGTTTCTCTGGTTGTTCGGTTTGATTGAGTAGAAACGCGTCCGGAAAATAATTAGTCGGCGAATGCAATTATGTTACGTTGGTTTAGGCTCGGGATTTGCGAGATTATAAGTGCCTGTATTTAAATGGGACAAAATAAGAGAAGAGAGGCTGGCTGGATGTCGGAAACATCGGATTTTTGTTTTAATAATCGCATCGCGGCGGAATTCGTACAAATGATCTTTATGGGGGCTTAGGTCGGCTCCACGCGCGAGGGTCAACGTTGCGACTAAAGGGTGTTCGTCCAACGTGTGTGTATCGGTAAAATAGAGTTGGCGCCAGCGTTTTTGCCCCAACGTTGTCCGGTTTTTTGACGAAACGTCGAAGAGATTGGCGTCAAGCGCGGCGTTAACATTTCGTAAACATTATTCGACAAAAAAATTGTTATTTTGAGTCCTTCCACCACCACACTGTTCGGTTTGGTCATATATTTTAGAAACCCCCTGTATATAGAGATAATTTTATTTCAAATAAATGTCAGAAAAATGTAATCCAAGTCGAACACAAATTAAACGCCTAGCTATGTATATTAGATTATTTAAATGGCAACAATGTGGCTCACGCTGTCGCGCATCACACACGTGTGTACACATAGATAAATGCAGGTGTTTTTTCAAGGTAAAACGATCCGTTTCTCTAATAACCCCGTCGCATTATTAACAGTGTTCGTAAAATGCGAACTACGATAAAATTTTGGCGCTATGTATTGTATTTTGTTTTGTTTTATTCGAGTACTTTTATAATAGTTATAAAAAAACAAAAACGTGCACACAAATTATCTAATGATTTGTTTCCTTGCAGATTACCGGCCGAAACTCCCTTAAAACCCATAGGTAAGTGATTTTTTTTTCTTATAAATTGCGTCTATATTTTCTGTTTGACAGTGAGTAATTTGTAAATATTTGCGGATTCGTTTTTATTACATAATTTTGTAGGTATCGACTGTTTAAATAATTATTCGTTTCGGTTAATATTTATCGTCGTTGTTTATTATCATTTTGGCAATTTTGGTTAGAAATTAAATACATTTACATACATAGGTATCATTTACGTAAACTTTACAGTCGGAGATATTGAGTAAGGCAGCGCCTTAATTTCACCGATAATTTGTTTTTGCGAGTATGTATAACTAACTGTTCGTCTTTTTGCTTGTGCATTAAAATTTCCAACTGCGATAAATACACTATCATATAACTTTCGATACCTATAATAGTTTTAAGTTGGGTTTAGAAATCGTAGTTTGACTATAGCAAAATCATGCGACAGCCAATGCGATCATCGAAAATAACGAGATAAAATAGAGAACTAACGCCCGGTTCCACCACCTCGTCTTGAGCTCTGCTTAGAGCTTAGGCTGAACTTAACAAAAAAATTCTGTTCCACCACATAAAACCAGACCTTAACTTCGCTAAGTCAAGCTTACATCTGAGACGTGAATAATGAGAGCTTGAGATCATGTTTATAACCTCACATTGTTCAAGTCTGTCACAGTGACTAGAATTTGTTACTTTGATTACTAAAGTTATTATGGAAGTGGATATTATTAATATAATTCCCGTTACTGTCGTATCATTTATTACTGAGAGAATCAAATATTTCGAATCATCGGTTGATTTGACTGTTGATGGTCCTCCGCCAGTTCTGTACAACTCTGCGCGATGTTTGGCTTTGCCTTTCTTCGCCTCTTGTTTCATATTACTCCATTGTTTCCTCGACGAATCATTACTCCTAGTCACATTTTTCCCCTGAGCGTTGAATAATGGCGTTATTTTACTCCACACCGCATCTTTTTCTTTATTTGTTGTACCGTTTGTGGTTTTACATTCTATTACACTTTTATACTTTGCAACCAGTGAGGTGAGATGGTGCTTCTCCTCTCTAGTGTAATTGCACCGCTTCATTTTGTCCATAATAATATGGATAACATGAAAACGAGAACAAAATGTCGCAAACAGTCGCAACAGTAAAGGGCAATTTGTTAGTTTAGGTTAGGGAATTTCATTTTGACGTTCTGTCTTACTGTCGCAGTGCGGGATATTTAAAAACTGAAGGAAAGAACCAATCACGCGCAAGTTCTGCAAGTTCAAGGCGTGCTTTGAAAAGCGTGGTGGAACGCATTTCCGTCTTGAGTCGTGCTTACATTTGAGTTCGACTTAGGTAAGTTCCAGCTGAAGATGCAGTGGTGGAACCGGGCGTTAATTTCTTTATTATTAACAATTTTGAAACATGACGTCATTTTTAATTTTATATAGTAAGTAGTCCCTTTGTTGTTGTTGTTCGATAAGAAACGAGAATCAAAACGCTAGTTTTACGCGTAATTTTAATTTTGAATGTTGAAATTTCCTTATGCAAGTGTTAAAAATTAATTTGGCGACGACGTTCCAAAATTTTGAAAAACAATATAAAATTAACGTACAAGTGGATAAGTATTTGTCATTTTTGACGACAATTTAATGACAAATGAAATAATAATGATGGTTTTTAATCATGGCCATTTACCAGACCACGTTGTCGAAGCCATTAATTTTTTTGCGAATAACTGACGGATGTTCAAAAAGTCTTTTAACCTCGGTTGCTTGTGAAAAGGCACGTCTTTGTTTAACGCCAGGTTCCACCACTGCATCTTGAGCTAGAACTTACCTAAGTCGAACTCAAATGTAAGCACGACTCAAGACGGAAATGCGTTCCACCACGCTTTTCAAAGCACGCCTTGAACTTGCAGAACTTGCGCGTGATTGGTTCTTTCCTTCAGTTTTTAAATATCCCGCACTGCGACAGTAATACAGAACGTCAAACAAAATGAAATTCTCTAACCTAACCTAATCTAACCTAACAAATTGCCCGTTACTGTTGCGACTGTTTGCGACGTTTTGTTCTCGTTTTCATGTTATCCATATTATTATGGACAAAATGAAGCGGTGCAATTATACCAGAGAGGAGAAGCACCTTCTCACCTCACTGGTTGCAAATTATAAAAATGTAATAGAATGTAAAACCACAAACGGTATAACAAATAAAGAAAAAGATGCGGCGTGGAGTAAAATAACGTCATTATTCAACGCGAGGGGAAAAATGTGACTAGAAAACAATAGGAAACAATATGAAACAAGAGGCGAAGAAAGCAAAGCCAAACACCGTGCAGAGTTGTACAGAACTGGCGGAGGACCATCAACAGTCAAATCAACCCATGATTCGAAATATTTGATTCTCTCAGTAATAAATGATACGACAGTAACGGGAATTATATATCCACTTTCATAATAACTTTAGTAATCAACGTAACAAATTCTAGTCACTGTGACAGACTTGAACAATGTGAGGTTATAAACATGATCTCGAGCTCTCATTATTCACGTCTCAGATGTAAGCTTGACTTAGCGAAGTTAAGGTCTGGTTTTACGTGGTGGAACTGAATTTTTCTGTCTTTTTCTTAAGCTCTAAGCAGAGCTCAAGACGAGGTGGTGGAACCGGGCGTAAGTGATTTACAGGCCGTCGTCTGCGTTGATTCATGTCATCAGTTGACGCTGTACAATCAATTCAAAATTACAATTAGAGACGCTTGCATCAAGAACTAATGAAATCTATCATTTGTGATATAGAATTTTGCTGTTTGTTGAAACTTTTTTAAAATTAAAATATAAAGTTATTTTCTCTTCGCTTTTTATATCTGTCAAAAATATAATCAATGTATTATTCTGAAAATATTTTTAATAATGTATAAAGAAACACAACGGAACTAGATACAAAACAACGTTTTATTTTCGTATTTAATTGTTATAAGCTAACAGTTTCACGCATAATTTCGCATTTCAAATGAAAAGTTACCATTAGGTCCCGACGTGAGCGACATCTGTTGTTTCCATGTTGACTTCGGTTGTCAGGTTACACAGTCTTTTGCGTTTGCACAGACCTGATATAAATGTTTATAAATATTAATCCTTACTCGTTCGGACGCATCGCCTGCACTGTTAACGTTAAATTTACGTCTGAATTGTTCTAATTCAAAGCACGAAGAGAAAAATTAAACCGACCGAATCTTCCGACCTCCGTGCCAACGCCACTCATTTTTGGACACCCAGTCCAAAACGCTTTAAGCAAAAAGGAAAAAAAAAACGAAATTACCGTCGTTAATTTCTGACGCTCAAAAATCGGATTTCCCATTTATCTGCTTACCTAATTTTCATTTCGAAATTTGAAATTTTCATTGCGACGTCGCGTCGCGTCGCGCACACGCCCGTTTTCATAATTTATTCCTCGTAACGTGGAACCACCTCAGGTATGATAATAATAACGATTATTATTAAATTTCCTGCTTTCAATTAGAAGCACGCGTCTCTTCCATTAATCAAATATGAGAAGCTGCCGAAGGTGTAAAACGTTGAGCAATTTCCCGTGGACTCGTTCGCGCTAACAACCGAAACCGCGATAAACCCGTACTTTTACTTATGCGCCGAAAATTTTATTGAAAATAAATATCGTTGAAGTTCGAAAGCAGTTTTTTTCTTTTCGTCTTATAATTATTTAGTGCGGGGAGGAGCGTTGAAAGACGCGCGTCGACGTTCTTAATCGTTTGTTACTCATTTAATCAGTTAATTTCGCTTAAAGCGCAAAGTCACCAAGTAAGCTCGGAACGATATGCATAACATAAAGCAGAGATTCGGGATTAAATTAGGTTCAACTCCTCCACTTTGATGTATCTATTCCATTAGTATAATAATGGAATTCCGAAACGTAAATCATGAATAGGGAATTGGGAGAGATTAATAATTTCGAATGTGATCGAACATCGCCCGTTCGAGATTACGTAATTATGTTTAAATCGTCTTCGTATTATATTTGCGCCGTGCGCGACTTTTGTTACGTTTTCGAAATCTTTCCCTTAATAAAACAGTTTATAATTTAACATCAAACAGACCGAAAGGGCGACAAGAATTTGAAATTAAGCGAAAGGAATTTCGGAAACAAAGGAATTATTTATACAGAAATTAGGGTATATTATTTCAATTCAAATTCGCCCTCACTTCTCTAATTTAATGCCTATTAAGGAAACGGGAAATGTAAATGGTTTGGGACATACCATTTTCAAGTTTGTATAAATAGGCAACTAGTAGGTATAACGGATAGACGTTACCGCAACTACTTGCAATAACTACGGCTACATCAAAGAGCGACTTTTCCTCGGATCCGAAAGTTCGTTCGTGATCAATTTGGGAGTGAGTTGTTTGTTATACATAGTATTACATTTCACTTTTACGCCGTTAGTCTGTTGGGGTCCGACGTACCCCTAACTAATATCTTCCTTTTTGCAATTAGTCGATGGCTTTTAAATCTTTTATAGTGTTTATGTTGTTTATTTAAACATTTTAATTGCAATTGATAGTCGGAACGAATGCAGGGTGTTGGGGAAATTAACGTCGCGGAATAAAGTTACGGGATAGTCGAGATTAACATGAACAAAAAGCTTTAGTATTATTATTTTTTTTTAATTTGAACGAGTTTAATTTTGAGGGGGAGGGAGCGAATTTTGTTCGGTTAAGGGGTTTACGAATCGTCCGTAGTACTATGCGTACTAACCACCAAGCACGCAAATGTAATAGGTACTATCGTTTTTCGGTCGAACAGATGTGACACTACCCTTTCCACGTTCCTTGAAAACAAAATTTTAAAATGGATAGACTCGCGCAAGACGGTCTTCCAATGAATAATCGCAATAGCTTTTGAACTGTTGCATTTAGGAAATGGTTTTTATTTGGACTTTTTTTGTTCCGCTTCATTCCATCTCGTCCGCGACGTTAATTCCTGAACGCCCCGTGTGTGATACAACTCAATTTCGTCGGTACTATCCACTTCCTCCCAAAAATAAAATAATCTTTATCGATCAGCATCATGACAATAACAAAAACCACTTAAGGTGGTACGGTCCAAATAAAAAGATTGATGTTTTTATGAAATAAATTACTTTTTCCATAGATTACAGTGTTCTGATTCACAGAAAAATACTTAAAAAAATATATCATTTCCATAACACCTTTAAAAACCTTAATGAATGTGTAAAAAGTACAATTTTACTGCAATCATAACTCAAAACTGGGATAACCAAAGTTTGCAAATTAATAACTAGTGGGTAACGTAACATTCCCTCTACGATACAACGTGCTCTTTTGCTTAATAAATACTTATTTTAATTAAATAATCGCTTTGCAATTTTTTAAAATTTCAATGTGTGTTTTTAACGATCATTTGAATAAATTGGAGAAATTTTAGCACGTCTTGCCGTTAAGAATCACTTCGGATGATCATTTTCGTTTTTACATCAATTTTTTATAAATAATCAAAAGCGGGTTGTTGGAAGTTTTAATTTTTGGTTTAAATGTTGACGCTCAATATCGGACAATGGTTGTGGGTCGTCCCACAACTATTGTTAAATACTGGATAATATGACTAGACTAGACTATTTTTATTGTAAAAGGTCATGAATTTTACAACCTAAAAATCTAACGCGAGCATTAATCACTTAACAGTATAAATCGCGAAACGTTCTCCTTTTAAGTTCTTTAAGTCAATATTGCGAATTTAGACATAATTTATTGTAACATCAATAAACGGTTAGTATATGACATTTTACATACATTTTAGAAACGAAATCCTGATTAACAAAATATTAATCACGATTAGCTATCTCATTACATCGTATATTGCACCAATAAAATGTCTTAAATTTGAGAAAATTAACAATGAGGAATTCGCAAGATCACTGGAATACATCAATTTTGTTCTTTTTTCTTGCTATTTTGTAACTAAGTTTTTTGACGACTATTTTGCAATTGAAGTTTTTACGATATTGCCTTTTTTTGTATATGGCACCTTCTACTTTTGACGTCATTATTTAATAAATGGTCTTTATTTACATGTACATATTTATAAAACTTTGGTGGTGTAATACAAATAAAAATACTAGAAATAGGTATATTACCTACATTATTAGTACGGAAAGTTACATTTTCCGACGACCATTATGAAAAGTGCATAATTTCACACCAATAAATGTTATGGAAAGTTGACCATTACAAACAAATAGGCTGTCCGTGCGTAAAGAAACTCGTTAGCCAATCGAAAACGTTGCAGCCCGTGTGCGATCATTGCACACGCTCAATCAAAATCTTCTACACTGTCATGCAATTACTTTACGCACATACTGTTTTATTAACAAATTTGACATTTTATTAAAATGTCAAACGAACTTACGTAAACGTCAAAAATCTTTTTTTTTTAATAAAAATACTTGTGGTCGTCGGAAAAGCATAGTATATAACACGTGCGGAAAGGTGGATATTTTAGCACCAGTTATACAATATTACTATACTATTATTCTTTTAATAAACATCTACTTAAATTACAATTTTCCTAATGTAATACTTTTCACATGTGAAATGTATTATTTTTTTAAAAACAACATTTTTTGATAACAATACAATTACCGAGATCCGTTCCCATTCAATATCCTCGAGAACGCCCTATTTATATTGTTATAATAATTATTATTATTGTATGCGCCAAATGCGCTGGTTCAATTTTTAGAACAAAAACAATATTTCAAGAACAACTTATCTTGCACAGCGATGCACTCCACAAAAATAAGGATAGGAAAAGCTAGGAATAGACACACCACTGTACAAAATATCAAAGTAAATAGAACAACTAACAAAACCAAAAAATTATTAATACAAACTGTTCAACAATAGAACTGTCTTCCACCAAAGCTATCTAACAACTAACACTCATTTTCAAGGCGAAGGTTAACCTTTCGTCTTATCAATAGTTTGGCGCTAACAATTATTATTAATTAATTTTCTAATTTAAATTAAAATTAAAGTAGATTATTTATTAGCGAACTTTAAATAAATCAGTTTTTCAGATCAGTAATCTCAGATTTTTCCTGTACTTAACATTAAATCTTAACTTTTGTATTGCGAACTTTAAAATCGTCTTCGAATACGTTTTAATGTAAGAACACCGTATCTAAACATTTATACCCTTAGCTTCAAAGCAGGTAGATTTTACGACTTTACAGAGGCAGGCTATTTCAACCAAGAAGGATGGTCTGTTTAAAATTTCTCTAAAATTCACTAACAGTGCCATCTACGGATTATCGTTTGGCGGCAATAGGGACCGTACGCCCTTATCATGCATTTGACTGTGGCTCGACAAAAACGGCACTGCCGTTAGTCTGGCGGGGTCTCGTAGACCCCCCACCTCTGTAATTTCCGTAACTTCCTGATTCCCAGAAAAAATCTTTACAACATTTACAACAGCGCCACTCGGCACGCGACGATTCTACAAAAATTAACTTGTGCGCTTGTCGTAACCCCGACTATTTTAACGAAAGGTTAAACGTGCATTTTTAACGTTAAACAAACACCTATCGCGCATACGAGCCACGGCGACAACGTTAGTTTTTGTCGGATAGGAAATTAATTTATTTAACATCGAAATCCTTTTTTAGGAACGAAAATATGAATGAGAAAGTTCTTTTATTGTCCGAATTTAAATTGCGACGTCTTTCACAATTTATATAAAATGTATAAACGCCTAACGTAATATCAGAACTCTACAAAGGGCCTTGGCCTCCGGCCACAGTCCTCTTTACAGCTTCGCGAGTCTGAAATCGCTGCGCGACGATGGGTCGCTGCGCGACGATGGGTCGCTGCGCGACGATGGGTCGCTGCGCGACGATGGGTCGCTACGCGACGTTAGGTCGCTGCGCGACGTTAGGTCACTACGCGACGTTGGTCGCTCGCGACCAAATAGCTTGTCGATCCAATAATCGCATTCGTGGGGCGCTCTCGTTCTACTCAACGGCACCGTGATTTAGTTTACAATATTTATAAGAGAGCAAAATAAAATTTACAACATGCAAATCACTCCGAAAGCATTATCGATATAGTGTCCAAACGCCAACGATTAATGAGAGACGTCGACGTCGATAAAGGAAGCGTCGAAAGTTTTTCGAAATTCGAAGAGGTCCCGCTGGAAAAATCAAAAAGGCTGTTATATAGGAACTGCATGCACTCGATGGACCGAAACGCTTGCCGATCCAATAATCGGCATTCGTGGGTGCGCTACTCGACTGCGTGGTCGCGATCGTTCCTGGCGTAATGTAACGGTAATTCGTCGCGTCCTAGCGGCACTAATCCAATTCGGGCCTCGACAAACGAAAAATCTAACCTTCCATTTTGAGGTTAGAACTTGCTCGTCGAATAAACACGTTTTGTCGATTACCGGGTCTTCCGATCGACAAAAATAGACGGTTCTGCGGGTCCGGAAGCGAAATCGCTTCGTCGGCATCGCCGTTCTTCGAGAAAACTTGCAATTTTACGGAGGTCGAAACTTGGACGTCCTCGAAATTACGAACGTTTACAAATCCACTTTCGACGTCGGCGAAAACGCGCAAAAACACAATCGTAAGTGCACAAACCCAATTCCGATCGTTTCGAATCGATAAAACGTCCCCATACACGACAAAACTCGATTAGAAAATCGACTTTGACTTTGACAGCGACCGTAACCTAGCACGCGGCAGAAGAAAAGATTGGTATTTCGAAAATTGTTTCCGCCTTCTCTCCGCGGGACCTATTTTCGTCCAGATCTTCGTTAATCGACCAAGACGCGCCGGGAAACTCGAGCGACGGCCGTTCCCGGTCCCCTACTAATTTTCGACGCCGATTTCGCCCGAAAAACGTCGCAAAACGGCCATTTTATCGAATGCAAATTCGAACCGGAGAAACGTCAAACGAAACACGACGGCGGACGGTCGAAAATCGACCCGAAAGGAATCGATTTTTTCGCACGTTTCCCTTTCGAACATCGAAACGGGACCCGCCCTATTCCCGTCTTTGGTCCTTTAACTCGCGAGAAAACGCGGCCCCGCGTCCTCGCGCCCTACCGATTCGACGTGATGCCCGTGGTGAAATACCTCCGAAAACCGCGCAAAACCCGCACTTTTACGGATCGAGCGGGCCAGTTTACGTATTATATATAAAGCTAATTAAAAGTTGAAATGAAATTTTTTTTAAAGTTTCTCGAGATTAAAAACACGACTTGTTCTTATTTTTAGGAGAACGTATTCAACGAAACGTTGACGTCGTTAAAACTTTTGCGGTAAGGTAGGTATGCGTTCTGCCCGATAAAATTATGTTTTCGAATACCTATCTTTGGCGAAACGCTAACCAAAAAAAAACGTAATTTAAATAACAATAATGACGTTATAGGAATGCTCGATATTAAATTTCTAGAGATAAAAGACGAAATTTGGGGTGCGTCGAAGATTTAATTGGGACATGACGTCGATAAAGGAACGTTCCGCTTGTTTTTTCTCGTTTCGGATTTTTGTTAAAATGGGGTTGTGCGGTTTTCCTCGAAACACGGGCTCGGTAATTTGTGTACATAACCTGACTCGGTGGCGACCGACGAAGACGCTGTCGCTTGTGATTCCCGCATTCGTGGGGGTTATGCGAAGTTGAACGTTGACCAGAATTGAAAGGCGCGCGTATTATCAGCTAGAAGTTTAAATTTTAAAAAGTTTAACGACTCACCAATCCACTCTGCAAACATTTAATTTAAGAAATGCATTCGATTTTGCAACGGGGCCCACCGAAACGTATTTTGAACGGAGAACGTCAACGATTCAACAATAACAAAACCCCCAACTCGCGTCTTCTCGTTCCGTTGTTTACACGGCCGTTCCGCTCTCTTATCAAAATATGTAACTGAGAAGGAGTTCTCGTTTGTTTTCGTACAGAAATTGAAATCGTTGTGTGCGGACTTTTTTTTATAGATAAGTAAAAACCGGGGAGAAGCTTAATTTGTGTTTGGGTTGTCCGCGTTCGAGCTTCGAATTTCTTTTATTATTATTTTTCTGGTCGAAGAAGGTTCGTTTTGGACGTTACGAGATGGTTTGAAAAACTTGAAACGTTAACCGGCGTTAAATTGAAACTGACGCGGTTACGAGTTTTGTGTGCAAGGGAATCGAATTAGATAGATACCTACTTTTTGAAAATTTTATTTTTCTAGTAACTATCGAAAGAGTTTAGTAAACAAGTTGTCGCATTTGATTGTGGACATCATCACATCACAAATATCATTTTCGTAAACAATGAATAATAATGGTCCCAGAGCTTGAACCCTGAGTTACTCCGTGGTTATTCTGTAGCGACGGTGAAACTTGTTTATTTTTACTACCTAAGTTTTGGCATGTACATAGTTACGAAACCAGCACAACTCGCTATACACGTAATGCCTATTAATTTGAGCTTTTTTATCAATATATCACGATTAATTGTCTTAAACGTTCTCAAAAACTATGTGCCCGAAAATCTGAAATTTTGAATTTTTCGTCCTCTCGAAGGCACAACGAATAACTAAAAAAAATCACAAATCTGAAATCTTGAGCTTCAAAAATATTTTTTTATCGGTTGATTTGACTCGAAATGACTCGGTTTTAAATTATCCTATAATTTAGTCCATCTGTCGAATACATCTTGGGCACGTTGAATAGAACAAGACAAACCGTTTGTTTACCCATAAGACAACCGATGATAATAAGAACTCGTTCAACTCTAAAATTTCTCTATGATGGCACGAGGCAAGTGCGCACTAAAATTATAAACAACATTTTTATTTTGGCGCCCAATATCGAACCCGATTTTTTTTTGAAATACATCTTTAAACGCGCAAAACAAAACAAAAATACAAGCTTGTGTTGTAGAATTTGGTTATGGTTCTTCAGAGAAATTTGGAATTTCTTTCAAGTACTTGTTTAACCCCTTGACATATCATTAAACACAAAAGTAATGTGTCTTGAAATACTATTTATTTATCGGTTGTTATGGCATTCAAATGTAGCTTTGTATCTCGTTCAAAATACTTTATTTGAATAACAAAACGTCAAACTTAGTGTTACAACAAAAAATAAATATATTTTACAACTATTATATTAGATGCAAATTATTAATTAAAATTTTCTAATGTATGAAATTTTTCAAAACAGTTCGGAATGTGTAATGATGGTAATTGGCACTTTTGCACTGCCAAGTTGTTTCGCTTCTTATATTCTGTTTTGTACAAACAATGCAGCTTTTCGCAGGGTGTTTTTTCTTATCAGTAGCAGGTATATGTTCCGGGAAATGTGCCCAATATTTTGCTTGCAGACGAGTCGAACCTTGTGTTCCTTGTGATGGACGCCCACGTTTGGGATAATTTGGTAACGATATAGTGGATAACATATCTTCGGCGATACTAAGTCGAAAATTCACTATTTTTAATTTTTTTGCATTAGGAGTATTTGAATATAGAACGTACACGTTATAAACAGCAATATCAATCGTGTAAAAAAATATTTTCTTATATCCTTTTACACATTTTCGCATAATTGGAAAACAAGCCAGTAGTTGATCTTGCTTATCCACACCTCCCATTCCGCTGTTATACTCGATGATTCATTTCGGTTTTGTAATCTGTTCTTCTTCACCATTTTTCAGTTTTCTTTTCTTCCCAGTATTTGTCATTTCGACAGAAACATGTTTTGTACTGACATGTATGTACGATGTAGACATCCTTTTTATCATCTCAATCTAAGGACAATACACCATTAGAAGACAAAGTTCGTACGTCTCCTCTTTTTATTTTCGTAAAAAGTTGCTTAGGCATATTTTTACGTTGCTTCCTTACAGTTTCAACTGCGTTCACGTTATTTTTTCTCAAAAGATCAAACGGTGCTGGTGATGAATACCAGTTATCCAAATATAGCGTATGTCCTTTTCCTAAAATCGATTCCGCTAATTTCATCACCACACGTTGAGAAACTGGCGTTTTCTTATCATTTACCATTTCTCTGCCCACATAAATTTTGAACTGTGAACAATAGCCAGATTTTGATTCGCAAAGTTTATAAAATTTTATACCAAATCGGGCTCAGCCTTCCTCGAAATTTCATCGGTGATTCATCAATTGCGACAGATTCATTAGGGGTGTATAACTGAAGAAATTTTTCATTCAAGTAATCAACCACATTGCGAACCTTTTTTAGCTTATCGTCTTTATCCGTCGTTTCGTTGACCGTAAAATGTAGAAAGTGAGATATAGCTAGAAACCGTTTTCGGGGCATAGTTTTTGAGAATATTGGTGTTTCTACAATTGCTCGGTTTGACCAATCTATAGAAGACTTTTTTACTTGCGATATTATAATACATAGTGCAAAATATGCTTGCAATTCGACACTTGTAACAGGAAACCATTCTTCACCTTTAGTTGTTTTCTCATTTGCAATCATTTGCGATGCTTATCTATTCGTTTCTGTTGCTATCATAGCAAAAAATCATCATTCAGTACTTGCTTGAAAGCACAAAGAGAAGTAGGATTGGACTCTAATCGTCGCAAAACCAAAGCGTTGATACCAGGTTGTTCAGTAAATGGAATATTTTCTTTGTCTTCCCATTTCCATTCTTCTATACTTTCTGATTAATCTGATTCATCACTGCTGAATAAAGGTCTTACTCGTTTACGAACATTTCGGAATAAACTGCTCTCTTCAGAAATTTCGCTCGAACTTCTGGCCGCATCTTCATCCTCACTTTCGAAAAATAAATTCGTTTCGGACATACCGTTCGATTATTTTTAACGTTAAAAACTCTAAACTGTGCGGTATTATTAATTTCTAGATATAGAAATGATCTTTGATTGCACTGTAAACAATAACTCGCAACGGAATGTTGAAGACGTCTGAGACACGTCAATTATTGTTTTGACATAAAAACAAATGACGTCTCCCAGACGTCTTCGTATGTCAAGGGTTAAATAAGTATTTGGTGGTGAGATACCTGCGTAGGGTGAATTTTTGCCCCTGCAAATCTGTGTAGATTTAGATATTATTGGTGATAAATCTTCCATGACGATCGAGGCTGTTATAAGGTTAGTTCTGACGTAAGACGAAAAGTTGTGAACGTCCAATAAGGGTCCATAGCTACGATGATGCGCGAAAAATACCAACGACCGAGTCCACAACAACATAACGGACGATTGACGTGAGAACGACGTGCGATTTCAAAGGAGCGGTTGAATTATTTTAAGTCATCGTGGTACGATAATGCCAAATGTCCCTCATTCTCGTTTTCACGTGAGCGATGTTTACGTTCAAAAATGAACAAATGAAGATTACGCAGATAAATAACTAGAAGCGCAAATTTTTAGGAACGCCGATCGTGTCGTCCGAGAGACTAGATTTTTTTGTAGGTCAAGCATACTGTACTTTGTTCATCGAACAGATGAAGTGTTCGGGTGTCGATCACGCGTGGTGTACGCGCAACGGCGGTACCTCGTTGGTTCTGGACTTGTCATCACTCGTGTTGGTATCACGCTCCATCTGTTCGATGCACAGAGTATAGTTCAATATCACAAGTGATGGTCAAAAATGATCGAATTTGAAAAAAAATTTTTCGATTGGGGTGAATCATAAAGCGTACCTACACATATTAAGAGGATCGGTTAAGCTTTTCCGGAATTTCCTTCGCCATCTCCAACGAACTTGGGAAAAGCCGTACGAAACATATAATAATATAGACGTCACAAGCGAGCTTGCTAATAATCGGCCACTAATCGAGCCCAACGAAAAAAAAATTGTTGGATCGCGCCAGCGCCATATCTCCCCCGTCGAATTTCGGACCGGGATAACTATCGGTAATCGAGTTTTCCGTTCGTTCGAGAAGTTTTCGTACGTGAACGTTTTGACGGGTTCCCGAAAACGTGTTTCTCGCATTGTTTATTGTTAAGACGTATCTGCCACGTATACATTTGCTGGTCTTGATGTGGACGTTCGGGTCTTCAGGTTAACTGACAGCCGTAGCGGCGGGGTTTCCATGTTAGACAAGTTGAGCGGGACTGCTCCTGACATAACGGGACTAATTTCCGGTACGCAGGCTGCTTCGGAATTAAATTGTAAATTCAATTCTCCTGCCTTCTGATGTACTCATTATCTTGTTTCCTTTAACTAAGGATATTGGGTACGCAGGCAGACACTAATGGAAAGCGTTTGCAAAAGTTTTGAGCGATGTTACCGCTTCGGGGATTTGGAGAATTTGCTCGGTGACGACAAACGGTTTTATTTATTTTAAATTTCGGCAGGAAACGTTCGTCGAAGAATGACTGATTAAATTTAGAGAAGTATGCGGCGGCGGCGGCGGCGCTGGCGGGCGCCGCCGAACTTCCAGGGACGCGGACGCCCGCCCGAATATTAACGGTAAGCGATTTATGGAAGCCAATCTATTAGAATTAAAGGGGATGGCTTCGTTTCTAAGCAAATTGTAAGAAACTATACGGAATGGTAAATTTTATGGGACCATATAAAGGCTCTTGATAAGCAACTTTCGTTAGCACGAGCGTCGCGAGACACATTCTTGAATAATTTTCCTAAAACTTCAAGGATTTGGCGGTCCCAGTAATTAACTCTGTTGTAAAGTCTCGACTATTAAGAATTCTTAAGGCCATCATTTAATCTACCAGAAAAGTAGGGACGGAATTAATATTACCTACTTACGTTAAACTTTCCGAAAAATTTCCGAAAAAATTGTATTTATTGCGCCGCGGCGCGTTAAAAATAATCGTCTCTAACGCAAGAATAATAAATATCTCCCCGGTCTCATTAAAAATACATGATCAGATGTTTCGCGGTTGCCTCGTTCATTAGTATTCATTTTTAGGACACCATTAATTAAAAGTTGTCGGCCATATATATATATTTTTGTAAAACGAATTTTATCGTTCGAAGTGAACTTTCGGTATCAAAGTCGTATTTAAAAAAAATTCGATCGCCCATATCGAGTTCTTTTATTGAATGGCAATTACGTTAATGGTCGAAAGATTTGTGTACAAAATTTATCGGCGTACGGTTGTATCGATATACGATATTATATCAACATCGTTTTGAAATATGAAAAGTAATAAATTGATTGTGCGTTAGGCACTATTATATAGAAGCAAACTAATTTATTTCAACGCGAGCAAATGCCGGTTTTAGTGTCGTTCGGTCTATTAAATTAATGGTTTTTTGATAAAAGACACAATGACGACGACGTATTCCATTACAGTTTATTGTTCGGTCTTATCGCTTATTGCAAAAGTTTATTAAACAAAATTAGGTATTGCGCGATTCGTCCTTTTCGGTTCACGCTCCCGGCCCTCGGCTGAACCTCGAGGATCTACGGTTTTATTGGTTAAAACGTTTATATTTGACACTTCATTAAGCCTTTGTTTATTATTTAATGAGCCGACAGGATAATCGTTATTTTATCGCTTTTTCCGGTGTAGGCGGCACCATATTTAACAGGCCGTAAAATTTAAATGGTCATTTAGTCGAGCTATCGCGTTAGTTTTACGAGAGCAAGCTAGATTTCGGATTAAGAATGAAATAAATTAGTCGCGATCTTTTGATGTTTCGTTTCGGGGATGGCGAAGAGGACGAGATGATACACTTCGTCTTTTACGTCGGACATTATCTAGTGACAAACTTCGCCGAGTCCGACGTCGGGGGGCGCTTGTTTTTCAAGTGAAAGCTGATAAAGTAAGAAGACACATTTCTAAGCAGTGGTATTAAATATATGAACAATCATTATTTTTCCTATTTTACGACAATAGATGCCCCTCCCTGCCTTTTAATTAACAACCCCTCACCCGTACCGCGTTTGATTAAATCGATCCGCGCTTCGATTGATGGATTATTGCGTGATTCGACGTTAATTTAATTAAATTCCGAAAATTAAGCCGCTAAATTACATAAAAATCGCGGATTAGACGCCGAATTACGCGATAATCAAATTAATTGACCCCCGCCCCCAACTAAACCGCGAATCGATTTAATCCACGGTTTGATATAAGAAGTGGCGGGGACTCTGCTTACGACAAAAACGATGCTCGTACGAATAATAAACTATATAAATATTAAACTTCTAGTTTCACTTAGGGTAGAGGTACCTGTTTTAGCCACTTTTGTTTTTTGATCGCTGTAATTAAGGTTCGAGGGCCTAATTCTCAAACCATTCGCTATCGTAACGTACAGTGGCGGACATATAAATAGCCGCACCCCATAGACAAAGTTTCCATTGCCGATTTGCCCTGGGTTTTCAAACTTGGGCAAAAACTTCGACAACTAGCAAATGTAGAATTTATTGGGGAACAAGATGATAATGTTCACTTTCCATCCAGGACCCATAGTGCCGACTACAAATGCAATACGTTCGGCCGATTCAGATTCGGCGCGGACATACAAATAGCCGCACCCGGAACTCTCCTGTTTTATGAACGAAAATTTTTACTCAATGAACGGAAAACGACAGTTTACATGCAGCAATAACCTAATACTTAGTAGGAAACCCTTTGCTAGCAATAACAGATTGACAACGACGTTGCATGGAGTCGACCAGCTTCATTCAGCGGGTAACGGGGATGTTGCGCCAGACCTCCTCGATCGTGGCCGCTAGTTCGTTCAGGTTCTTCGGTTTCTTGGCCTGCACTACTTTTTCTACATCATTCCACGGGTTTAAATCCGGGCTCTGCGCTGGCCACTCCAGAAGGCGCCACTTGTTCTTCTGGAACCAGGCCTTCGCGATCTTGCAAGTGTGCTTTGGGTCATTATCCTGTTGAAAGATCCAGTTCCGTCCAAGATTTTGACGCGCATACGGCTTCAGCACGTTCTCCATGACGCCCACAAACTTCTGACCGTCGAGGATGCCTTCAATTCGATGATTCGGACCGACTCCGGACCTCCGAAAGCCACCCCACACCATAACAGAGCCGCCGCCATGCTTCACCATGACTTTGGTGCAGCGTGGATCGAATTCTTCACCCACGCGCCGCCGTACATACGTTTTTCCGTCTGATCCTAGTCGGTCGAACTTGGATTCATCCGTAAACAGCACTTTGGCCCAGTCTTTGGCTTGCCAGTCGACGTGCTTCTTGGCGAAAGCCATGCGGGCTTCTCGGTTTTTTTTTTTGACACAAGTGGCTTCTTGCGGGCAATGCGTCCCATCAGTCCAGCTTGGTTTAGACGTCGTCCAACAGTCCGCACGGTGATGTTGAAGCCAGGAGAACCGCTTAACTCCTTGTGGATGTCCACAGCGGTCTTCTTTCTGTCGGCTTCAGAGATCCTAACGATCTTCGGTGGTTTTACGTGGTCTGGGCTTTCGCACAGGATTGATCGGATTTCCACCATTCTTCTGCAACGTTTTCGCAGCGTTTCGCACGGCCTTTTCAGAAATTCCCAGTTTATTTTCAATTTTTCTCATGGAAATACCTTCGTTATTCGGGGCGTCGATACGAGCACGCAGTTGCGGCGTGATATGCTTGCCTCTTCCCATGTTCTAGATGAATTGAATACCAGATTAATAACAGAACTACCAGAACATACAAAATAACACGGTATCACGCAAACAATTCAGTCAAAAAAGCACAGAAAACAGGAGAGTTCTGGGTGCGGCTATTTATATGTCCGCGCCGAATCTGAGTCGGCCGAACGTATTACATTTGTTGTAGTCGGCACTATGGGTCCTGGATGGAAAGTGAACATTATCATCTTGTTTCCCGATAAATTCTACATTTGCTAGTTGTCGTAGTTTTTGCCCAAGTTTGAAAACCCAGGGCAAATCGGTAATGGAAACTTTGTCTATGGGGTGCGGCTATTTATATGTCCGCCAATGTATGCGAAAATGACGTCACAACAAAGACATTTCTATAGAAACCCATTGTTATGACGTCATTTTCGCATACGTTATAAATAGGAAATGGTTTGAGAATTGGGCCCCAGGAGCATTATGCGAACAGGAAATGGTAAATTTCCCGCTTTGACATTCGCGAATCTACTTTTTACTCAGAATTTTGTCTAGTGTTCTCGTGTTAAACGCGACATTTTTTAAAAGTGCTCGGATGGTAGTTGGAATGTTGATATTTTAATGACTTAATACAATTAATTGAATTTGCCTAAAATACCGCAATTATCATAATGACGTTCGGGGGAGTCATTGCAGGTACTTCTTTCTGGTATCTTATCATCATGCCACGTAACGTATACCTATACATCCTACTCTTAGTTTGAGGCAAGGTCCTCGGCCTTGTTAATAAATATAATTAGTTTTATTGGTCATGATCATCAACCATCAGTCAGTCGCTACGTATATTCTGCATACTATGTATTGGCATCGATTATAGATAGCCAACGCTTATGGAAGGAGCTTGTGGCAACGGGTAAATTAGTTCTTAAAATGACCATAGATGACTATGCGGTAGATATTTAGTCGTATTAAAAAAATTAATACCATAGTACGCCCATCATACGTACCTATACAAAATAAAGCCGAGAACCACCACGAATTGTAAATCGTAACACATGCTCGACAGTTTATCGGCGGCAGTATTTATTTATTTTAATGCTAGATAATCAAAAAGTATACACCTCTCTTTAAAAAGTTTGAAGAGTAGCAATAAATTAATTCATTAAAGTATATCATCTTATCACAAGTATGTTATTCTAAAAAAAACGATGGTAATTAATAAAATGAAAAAATTCATTGTCTTTTCCGCGTGATTTATGTTTTAAAATATTGTTGAAAATGTAGTTAAAATTTTTAATAATAATCCTCTTAAAATACGTTTTATCGGAAATGTTAGGGATAGTGTAGTGATGGTATCAAAAAATCTATTACACTGTTTTGAAAACCTTCATTTATTACGGATGTAAACCAAAAACGATAAAATGTTAGTAAATAATATGACTGTTTAAAAAAAAATGATTTGTATCTTTTATAACAATACCTATGTTTATTTTGGTTTTTTAATCATTTAACTTTAATCTTGAGTATTTCAGTAGTGTAGCATCGTAGAAAAAATGTTTACCTATAGGAACATATAGCATTCTTTTGACGTATTCTATATGTTCCAAAAAGACTTTTATTACCATTTCTCAAACAGTAGTTAGTATTATTACGTGCGAATATTTACTGGTGGTGGTTATTTGGAATGAGAGATGAGTTCAAAATGGTTCTGACGTTTCATGTACAATAATTTATTATTAATTTTTTTTTTATTATTACCTAAACTAAATTTTCACAAAGTGCAGCATTTATGCACTTACAATATTAAAACCTATATATACAACATGTCCACGGATGGGGTTTACAAGAGAGCAAATAGCCAAAAACATTCATTTTTCAAAAAAATCATTCTCGATAAATGCTTTTGCTTCTAAAAAAAATTATATTTTGTGTACAGACAGGGGTTCCAAAAATACAAAAATATGAAAATGGACCAAAAATAAACTACCTTCATTTTTAGATTTCGAGTCAAATGTGAAATGGAAAAGTTGTTTCGAATCTAATTTACAGTCGAAATCGAAAATTTTAATTTCAATACAATCGTTTTTCTTAATTACTGGATAACGACATTGCAATTTTTAAACTTTCCAGTATCGCTGTATTTTTCGCCTAAGAGCACCTATTAATTATTCATGACATATTTTGACATAAATAATAAATCAGAATAATATTATCTGTAGAATAAAGAGCAATGTTATGGAAGCAGCCAATCGCCACGTAATTGAAAAATTCAATGAAAAGTTTCCTAACGTATACGTAACACAAATTGATCAAGAAATTTCAGAAAACTGGTTCAGTGTTTGATGTCAAAAAAGAAAAAAAAACTTAATCAATTAAAGAAAATCCGTTACTTTCTTTCTTATTATTATTACTTATATTAATAACTGTTATTATTGTTTATTTTTTTCTTACGAGAAATAAAAGGTGCATTCGGGTAATAAATACTATCGAGTTAAAAAAAAAACGTGTGTATTGAATTAAAATTTTCGATTTTGGCTGCAAATTAGATTTCAAACAACTTTTCTATTTCACATTTGGCTCGAAATCTAAAAATGAAGGTAGTTTATTCTTGGTCCATTTTCATATTTTTGTATTTTTTGGAACTCTCCCTGTAGACAGAAAATGAAATTTCTCAAGGTGAATATAATTTTTTTAAGAAACAAAAGCATTTATCAAGAATGATTTTTTCGAAAAATGAATGTTTTCGTCCATTTGCCCTCTTGTAAACTCCATCCGTATTATTAAATTTTGGCAATGAAATGAAATCAAGCGTTGCCCATTTTAACCATACTGTTGGCTATCTATAAAGCTCTATAATCAAAGGAATTTGTTATTAGAAACGATCACAAACTTGCAGGAGGATTCGAACCCTACGACGTTGGTTTATTAGAAGAACGTCTAGTCCACCACACGGTCTTCTAAATATAAATTAATAAATACTTATTCGCTGGTACGTCGCACGTAAGATCTCGAACTTCAACCACCCAACTGTTTTTAAGCAGTCTACGATTTAACGAGTAGTACTTAATCCGAATTTTCTCGCCCCCCATCGCGAAACTTAGGGAACCGGCAGACCACACGAATTAAATTTAATTATTGCAAATTGCTCCAGACGCGTTTATATCCGTTGTAAGCTTTCGAAAGGCGAACATAACAAATGCGGGCGAAACTGATGACGTCGATATTGAACAGTTGCGCGATTTATGCGCGTCAGAGACAATTCGAATTGTCGCATAAATCTGCCTTAACAAAAAAAAAAGAACGCGATAGGTCAAATTTTTGACTTGAAATACGATATCAGCACGCCATAAATCGGTTTTGCCGTTTTCCTAATAAACTTTAAACTCGCGACGAGTGTGTTGCTATTTAAACGCGAAAAAGATTTTATCAAATTCCGAATAAATAGGAACTTTAGCGCGCGCGATCCGTCGGAGCGTTAAAATATCAAAATAAACGTGAAAGGTCGCCGCTGCCAAAAAGGAAACTTTTTAACGGTGGAGGGGGGGGGGCGAAAATTTGTAGGTCGCCGAATAATATGTAATAATGTTCGGAAATTCGAAGAGATTTGAATGAAATTAGCATTTAGTGCCGAACAATCGGAACGCCAAGCGCGAATAACGCCGACCAACGTCCAACTAATTTGTCCTACAAAATAAAATGTCAGGGACACAAAAGGGAGTAAACCGGAACGTTTCTAAAAGCTTAACTTTATAAAAGGAAAATATGTCCGTTTTCGTGTCCTTTCCAACAATATACATTGTTTTATAAATACCGACGTAATTCGGCTCATTGTCGGTCCCCAGTCTCTTCGCTAAATTGAATTTAGCCATCCATATACCTGCATACATAATAATTTCGGAGCCGGCAACTATTGTACCTAACCAAATTATGTCGGACCGGATAATAACCCAAGTTATTTGTATACTTATTACAGTTTGCGGAATGTATCGGGCGCGGGATCGGTTTATACAAAAATTCAGCATCAAATGGGGTGCACGAACTCATAACTGTCCTTACTTAGACACTCCGTTTCTGAAACTAAAAATTACGACCGATCCGAATTCGCGATATTTTTACAAGTTACGATGTTATGATAAAGATTTATGTTTATACAATATTAGATAGATATATTGCGACGAACTGGGAGGACGTAAATTTAATGGTGGTTGACTATCGGGCGATGCGCAAATATTTGGGGTACTACGGCAATGCGACCGTTTAACTCCACCAAATAATTACGGTTAAAAACATAAAAAGGGACATTCGCCGAAAGGTCCAAAATCACTTTAACGGATTTTATTCGACTAAAAGACAGCATTGTAGTAGGTCTCTCGACAGGGAGATTTACGATTGCAACCCAAACGTAGGATTACATTTCCAACATTCGCAAACGCGATTGTAAATAAGTAATGTTGAAGTATTACTTATGGAGGTGATAAACCTGCATATACACGAATCCAAGACATGGAGTTTCTTGTTTCCTTCCGCCCTCTTCTATGCGCGTATTTACTTTATCAAAGACAAATTTATCTACGACATGATTTTCTCAAAGCGAGTGCTCTTTATTTATTTCCATTTGGCTCCCTTATTTACATTTTGCGTTAAACAAACTTTTCGTTTGTAAAAATTTCACCGTTGCGCAGCGAAGTTTGGCAGTTATTTTTGTTTCGGCGACACGCAATCCATAGTCACTACTGGTACGTTTGCCTAATTATACGTATGTAATAGAGCGGAGGAGCGGCGCTATCGACTACGTCGACGGAGTGTGTTTATTTTTTGAGTGGCTTTTAGTTAGAAAAGTGGCAGAAAATCAAATAAAGGCCGTTAAAGTTTAAAGGACGCGAATAATAGCTTTTAAAAGGGTTTTGATCGATAGTAACTTATGGGGGTAAAGTAAATTGTTGTTTGGGAGTAGATAAACGTGGAAATCTACTAGACGCAGAACGAGGAATACAGTGTGTCTCAAATTGAGCAATATACCATGGGCATCTTTCTTTTTATTAAAAATAGAGATTTGTTTAAATGGGTATTGTTGTGCAGTGTTGGGTGTTGATTTAGATTCCATTTAGAAAAAAAATATTAGACAAAAAACTGAAAATCGAGGTACATAAGCTTAAGAGGACTCAGTAGTACCGTGAGAAAAAATCTTAGAGAGAGAGCACATTTTTTTCTAAGTAAGACGGAAATATTAGGCTACCTAAGTAGGGACTGTAATCGCTACCTACAAGGACACTACTACTCATTGAATAAAATCACAACTGCAACTTAAAAACGACAATACCTTACCAATATGGTACAGGCGGCGTTTTGGCAGAAACGTAGATATCTGTTCTAGATATCTTCGTCACTGCGTGAACAATAAAATATGACCCATGAAACATTTTTCAGAAATTTTCAAATGTTTTTAAAAACTTATTTCATAAATTACAAAAATAAAAAATACAAACAACACAAACAATTTTTATTCAATGGGTTACATTAAATTTGCATTTTTATTATCTCTGAGTGGCATATTCCTGCTCACTCTGTGATCTATAAGTTCTGGAAGTTGACAATGTTTATAAAAGTAATCTAATTTAGTTTTCATTTTTGTGTTCCAAAAATCGTCGTCTTTTTCCACATAATCTATTTTTATTTTATTTACTCCAGTCCAGACAGTCCAAAATACACTTCGTTTTCTGAATCACAGGTAATTGTCCCTGTATTTGAAAATACCAATCATGAAGTTGGTTAATCGTATAACTACCATCCTTTTGGTATTTCCAAAATATATTTTTTTAACGGATGGCTTCCTCCGGTATAAGATTTAGCTTAAAAGTAACAAAGGGGCATTTAATTTCTGCGATACTTTCAGTTTCTTGCTGAATACCATTCGGTGATGCTCCAAGATAAAATTTATCTGGGTCAATAAATAATCTACATGGTTTTCTTTTCAAATTAATGCTTTTTTCTAGTTCTTTCTTCGCAACATTTTCGTATGTATTTACATGTTTTAGTGACGGAAAATGTGTTGACAGCGTATTATACAACAAATGTTTTACTGTATTTACAGTATTTGTGGTTTTTTAATTTGCAAATTTTGCAAATAATAATAAACACTTATAAAATACTATATGGATAACTCTCCAAAACCGCTATAACAACTCAATAAATATCAAACAAGACCGGTACGTGGCTACGAGATAACTAAGACATCGACAATAATTTTGAAATTCCTTCCAGAAACTACCTTTTTCTACTATTTTTTTTATACGCGATTAGAGAATTGTACCTGTGGGATCAAAGCTTTTGTTATGAAGCTTTTATTATGGTTAATTATGGTTCTAGGAAATGTTATTTTACCAAAGCGAAATCTGGTTTTGAATAAACATAATAATAATTATTATGTAGTAAATTATCAGATTATCGGTTTTTGAGTAATTCAGTGTAAAGTTGGATAGTGAATAAATATGTATCAGTAATGAGCTCTTGAAAACATGCGATGCATATACAAGAAAAAAAAAATTCTTTCAAGTCAGTCAAGTTAAATCAACAACAGGGTAAAATGCGAGCCGGTTAGCTTAGGGTCTCTTTTACGATCTTGTGAATACTGACTTAATTCCTGTCATAAATTACCAAACTCAGAGAGAACATTTAAAATCGAACCGAATCGAAAAGTTCCGCATCGATAACGACGTTGTTTATTAAAATTTTAACATTTGGTTTGCACCAATCGATTTTACAAAAATATATCTACAGATTGGTTTAAGCAAACAGTAACTTTTTGGCTCCATTTATACTTGCGTATTTACCTGATGATTTTACATACTTCAAAGTTAAAAATCGACCAAATACAAAAACCAATGTGTAGACAATTGTCTAAGGATAAAATAGATACTAGAATCATTATGATATCTTTTCTATAACTGAAGATATGGGTGCGGAACTTAACATTGGAACTCCCATAAGAGAAATAGGTACGGATGGCTCTTAAGATCGAGATCGGAAGAAAATTCCAACAAGTTGGCGGTTTTCGAGATTGTCGATGAGCAACTTTCTTATCTTAAATGGACGGCATATTGAATTTTTACATCGTCAAATGGAATTTTTTTGTCTCTCTTTTCAACGATGTATAACAACATAACGTTCGAGTAAAAAATTATTCTTAATATTTTATTGTTTTTATTTTGAATTGAGTAGACTTTAAATCAAGTACACGTAAATTTTATTTTGATAACAAATTAATTAAAAACAAATCAACTGGATATTATTAAATGTTAAAATAACAATCACTTGTAATAAATGCTCAAAATGCTATCGTTACAACTAGTTAAACACAATCGACACCGTTTTGCATCGTTGTCAGTTAGACAACGTAAGCTAGATAAGTATTTGCCTTTTTAAAAATCGCAATTTTTAGTTTTTTTTTTTTGAATAACTTCTAAACCGTTCGGAATATTAAATTTTTCTAAATGGTATCTGAATCGGCACATAAAACTTCAAAACAACGCCCATTTAACCAAATCTTCATTTTCAATAATAAGAAAGATACGAGGTATGACAATTAATTACCCGGAAAAATTTTATTTACAAAACAAAAGTTAATAATCAGCAACATCAAGTTTGTCCCCTTCAAAGTACTCCCCCCTAGCTTCTATACACTTCGCCATACGATGTTTCCATTGCTGGAAGCAGCCTGAAAACTCTTCTTCGGAAATCGCTTTCAAGGCGTCGGTCGAATTCTTCTGAATTCCTCTATCCCCGAAAATTGATGTCCCTTGAGGACATTTTTCAGTCGAGGGAACAGAAAAAAGTCGCACGGGGCGAGATCCGGCGAATACGGCGGATGATCGATTACGTTGACTCGATTTTTGGCGAAGAAATCGCGAATTTTGAAAGCTGTGTGCACCGGTGCGTTGTCTTGATGAAACAGCCAAGAGTTGTCTGCCCAGAGGTCAGGCCGAACTCTTCGAATTCGTTCACGTAGACGCCGGAGGATTTCACGATACCGATCTGCATTCACTGTGGTCCGCTGAGGCGCAAATTCTTTGTGTATGATGCCTTTATGGTCGAAAAAAAAAACGATGATCATTGTCTTCACTTGCGATTTGGACATCCGTCCTTTTTGGGTCCTGGCTCACCTTCGCCGACCCATTGCATGCTCTGCCGCTTTGTTTCTGGGTCGATTTCAAATATCCATGACTCGTCGCACGTGATGACTCGCTCCAGAATGTTTTCGGATTCAATTGCAGTCAGCCAATCGCGGCAAACATCGACACGGCGCGGCTTCTGTTCGGCTGACAGGATTTTCGCAACAAGTTTCGCACACAGCTTCCGCAATCGCAATTCCTCCTTCACAATCAAACGAACGGTCTCGCGATTGATAGACAGTGTGTCAGCAACATCTCTAATGGACAAACGGAGGTCAGAATCGAGCAAATTACGCACTCGTTCAACATTAGAGAGTGTGCGCGTTTCAATGTGCCGGCCTCGCCCCGCATCGTCGTTCACATCTTCTCTACCGGCTTTAAAACGCCGTATCCACTCATACACGGCTGATTTCTTCATGGTTTGCTCTTTGTAAACGTTGTTTAACATCGACAAAATTTCCGTAACTTTTTTTCTGGATTTAACCAGAAATTTAATGACGATTCATTGTTCTTTCAACAAATCCTGCGACATTTTTCAACCGACGACCTTGTACTGTTTTATTCAACACGCTCGTATTCACAACACACTGCACCGATCTGCACGAAACTTGCAACGGTAACTCGCGAATGTTTACATTTTCGCATGCTAACATTAACGGATCGCCAGTGTTGCCACTTGTCGCGCTCAAAACATTTTCCGGGTAATTAATTATCATACCTCGTATCTATTGATACACTACTCAATTTGGGGGGCACAGACTGAATACATAATATAATCGATTTTGGACGGTTTAGATCGAGGACTCGGAGTTCCCTTGTAAATAAAACCAAGTTATTCCAAAAACTTTTAATTACTTACAATAACATTTAATTCAATACAAATGTTCAAAATAAACAAACGGTTAAATAAAGCAAAATTTAATTAAAGTGTAGAAATCCTATAATGTAGAACTCAGCTAAAGGATTAAAATCCCACCTTGTAAAACCCACCGAATAACTAGTTCTATTGAAATTGTTTATTGCAATATTCGTCCTTAAAGGCGATACAAGGTACCGTCAGGTAGAGGTTGAAATAGTTTGTAACGATTCTCGCCTATTTAAAACAGGCAGCGGTTCTAAACTTTTTAAATTGCATTTTGGTCGTTTACCGGCTAATAATTTAGATTACATTCTCGCGGATTCCTTATAATTTTGTAAATTAATTTCAAAACTTAATCTCGTCAAATTATTAAACCAGTAAACGAACAAAATATAACTGCAGTAGTCAAATCCTTTGTAGGTCGAATCGGTGTAGGTCTTGCCATCTCGAAATGTTCGACTAAAGGAGAGTTTCAATGTGAGAAATTCGAGTTATAAAGATGACGAGCTGGGGGAGAGTTGACTGTAATTTAAAAAGTTTACAACCGCCGAATATTTTCAATGAATGTGGTCTGAATGTGGTCGGCCTCAATTTTAATTTTGGTTAAAAACACCTAATTCGGTGGGATAGTTGTTAAAAATTGTCGACTGCTCAACTTTTGTTTATTAGGGGAGACCTAAGGGTATACAAAAACACGATCCGCCACTCTGTCGTAATCTGAACTAGCGAAAGACGTTTCCGAAATTCTATTAAATAGTGAAATCGAAAGAAATCTTTAAGTTTCGAATTGATAGGTATTAAATAAATCTTTTGATAATCGATCTCGGTAGAATTTTCAGATTGTCTACTCTTTCGGTCACGCAACGACGTCGAATATTCGTTAATAACTTATAAGCAATTAGAAACTTGTGCCTACTTACTTACGTACCACGAAAATTGCTGTTTCAAGTATTACTTGATAGCACGTCTCGCGATAGAATCGATACTTTGGAAGTTGCGAAAGTGTGAAGCGTTAAACGTCATTAATAAAAAATACGTTTGAATTTGTAAAGACGTTTTGGAAATTTAGCGTCGTCCCATAAATAATTGATGAAGGTGCCCCATTGTTGTTTTAGGAAACTTCGAGGAAATCATTAACTGTTTACTTACTTAGGTGTTAAGCTAAAAATCGGTTGGGAAAAATAGCTTTCGCGAGATGGGAAAAGAGTCCGAAAAGGTGGTTGTTTATTTTTAGAAATTAACGTTTAACTGTTTTGTGACGTTCTTTCGAACATAATAGGGAGCGGGGGTGGAGGAGGGCGGCGGTATTATATTAAATTGTGATAGCGTAAATTATTGATCTAATATTATACGAATCCGTAATACAATTAATTTGAAAATACGAGAAGGCTCTCCCGATTTCCGGAATTTCATGTTTATTGGCAGATCGTTCTCGTATTTAATAAAAAAATTTTAAGGGGTTTGCTATTTTACAAAACTATTTCGTTACGAACAGTTTTTATTCAAATTTTTGGCGTTCGCATTCGTCCGATAATTTTTTTCTCTCAAAAATTTACGAACGCGGCGGGATTCGAACTCGCCACCTCCGGATTGTGATGCGGCCACTTGCCAGTTCGCTAAGCAATGCTTTCCCTAACTTATATATCGGCGAAATTTTAATTAGCTTACATTAGCGTTATTCCACTTGCGTTCCACTTTGTTAATAATACAAATTTTCAACCACTTCGATCCCAACGTTTCGAATATCCCCTACATGGAAAACATTTATTTCGACACTCAGTAAAATTAGTTTGACGTTTTTATGTGTTTGTTCGATATAAAAATATTAAGCAATCACATTTATGATGAAATACAAATTCAGAGAGTAAACTTTCATACATTCTGCCGTCGCCCTTTTTTTGTCGTAAACAATTTGCGTCGTCGTTTTTAACAACAGCCTAAATATTAGTTTGAAAATAAGTTTAGTCAGTTCACCTGTTGCTATTTATAGATATTTGTATCTAATAGAGGAACAATGACGTGATTCAATTTACAACCGCCTACTTCTTCGTCCATTGTTTGTATCGCGAGGGTGCCGAATTTTAATCGACTCGTCGCTGCTCCCCTAACGACTTATAATTCTAATTACCTAAAAATGTAATGCGAGTTAAGTGTTTAGGTCGTTCCAATTTTTCAACTGGCTCGCATCGGCTTTCATTAGACAATAGTAATCGAAATCTTCATCAATATCACTTTGGAAAACTTGCCGCGGAAAATTAAACTAACACCTACACCTTAATCTATTTGGAAATCCGTGGAAAAATCCGCGTCGCTTCCAATTTTTGCGGTCTTCCGTTCGGAACGTTCGAAACAAAAAGCTTCCGAGTGCCCGAATTTACTCTCAAAAATTTTCGAGAATGATATTTTTTATATTTTCAAATACAATTTTATAAAGTAGTTTATCGGGTTTGGATATATCGTAAATTTCAATTTTCATATCTAAGTGGTTCGATATTTTATATTGCGTCGCGTTTTTTAGTATTTTCCGTTTACGCATCAAGAGGGTGCCGTTTATAATTTATATTTTCACGACATCGGGCACATTTAAAAGGGAAAAATTTGGCACAATTTAAGTCCCATTTAAATATAATATTTCACCCTTTATGTTACGTCGTGTACAATTTGAAGGGAGAATGTGACGGGCGCGCCGCCCCGTTACGATCATGACGACAACTAATTTGAAATTCCACAGATGTATTGCCTTACCGTATCCAAGATTTGTTGCGGGTTAAACTCACCTGAAAGTAAGAAAAAAAAAGGTGTATTAGAGTTTGTGCGGCACTAGCGACGGAACAGTTGGGCGCTCTTAATTAAAAATAATTTAAGTATAATTTAATGTTAATTGCTCCAGCTTCGGGCAAGATTGGTTTTATAAATTAAAGCGGACATGTGTACGGTCACCGATTTAATTTCGAATTAAGTTCTATTGCACGCACGTTGTATAATATACGACTTGATGGATTGCGGGCGGTGATGTCGAAAATGCGCCCTTAATTAGCAATGATTAAAGCGGTAATTACGAGTCTAGTAGATGCATAATAAAGCCGAGTTTTCTCGTCTCTAAAATTGTAAGGGACGACTACAATTTCTTTAATTGAGTTCGTGTTAATTATCATTAAATGTATCAAAAGATCTGCAGGGCGAAGGAGAATGCAATTAAAATAATTTTAATTTAAAACTTTCTAAGGGACATTTAATATTTGCCATGGAGTGCTCGCGTAATTGGATGAAACAACTAGCGTTATTTGTAAATTGGGACGGTCCGATTCGAATTTAATTTTTGTTTTTAAATTATAAATCCGGTTACGTTGAAAGCCGGCTTATCGTTCTGGCTCGTGAATTTCGTAAAAGAAAAACAAAGTGAAAAGTTTCGACTTGCCGCTTTTTAGAAACGTTAAAGTTATTGTTTGTATAACTTTTGACCTACTTACTTATGTATATTTTTTTTCGGAAACGTCGATCTTTTTTTTTTGAAGTCTGTTTCACTGTTGTTATTAAAAAGATCGGGGGCGCAAAAATCGGCAAACGGGATAGGGAGGGTTTTGCGGGTTAAAACTGTCGTGGTACGTATCAGAAGAATGTTGAGGGTCGAGGGCTGTAGGAAAATAGAACGTGGGTCGGCAATAAAATCAATTCGGACCTATCAAAAGAAAAAAACAAACAAAAAACCACTTAAAGTGTCGAATACCTTTTTATAACGCGTTAATGGTAGTGGACTGGGGACCTCCTGAATTAAACCGCGAATTAAATTAATTGACTCAATTAACCCGCGGATTATTTCGTTTATCTATGGATTAACATAATTACGCGCGATTAGATCGTAATTCCGCGAATTAATTTTCGGTTTTGATCCGCGTATTATTTTGATTTCGCGATTTAATCCGCGGATTATTTTGATGCCGCGCTCTGATTAGATCCGCGACGTCAATCAAATTAGGATGTAATCAAATCGCGAACTAATTAGATCAAATCGCGGAATCAAAATAATCGTCGGAATAACACGGATAATACAAGCAAAACCGCGCGAAGTAACGCGCGGGTTAATTAAACCGCGAATTAAATTAATTGACTCAATTAATCCGCAGATTATTTCGTTTATCCACGGATTAACATAATTACGCGCGATTAGATCGTCATTCCGCGCATTAATTTGAGGTTTTGATCCGCGTATTATTTTGATTTCGCGATTTAATCCGCGGATTGATTTGATTAGATTGCGATTTCGCAATTTGATCCGCTGATTATTTTAATGCCGCGCTCTGGTTAGATCCGCGACGTCAATTAAATTGTGATCTAATCAAATCGCGAACTAATTAGATCAAATCGCAGAATCAAAATAATCGTCGGAATAACACGGACAATACAAGCAAAACCGCGAAGCAACGCGCGGTTTAATTAAACCGCGAATTAAATTAATTGACTCAATTAACCCGCGGATTATATCGTTTATCCACGGATTAACATAATTACGCGCGATTAGATCGTCATTCCGCGAATTAATTTGCGGTTTTGATCCGCGTATTATTTTGATTTCGAGATTTAATCCGCGGGTTATTTTGATGCCGCGCTTTGATTAGATCCGCAACGTCGATTAAATTAGGATCTAATCAAATCGCGAACTAATTAGATCAAATCGCGGAATCAAAATAATCGTCTGAATAACACGGATAATACAAGCAAAACCGCGAAGCAACGCGCGAGTGAATTATACCGCGAATTAAATTAATTGACTCAATTAACCCGCGGATTATTTCATTTATCCACGGATTAAGATAATTACGCGCGATTAGATCGTAATTCCGCGAATGAATTTTCGGTTTTGATCCACGTATCATTTTGATTTCTCGATTTAATCCCCGGTTTATTTTGATGCCGTGCTCTGATTAGATCCGCGACGTCAATCAAATTAACATCTAATTAAATCGCGAACTAATTAGATCAAATCGCGGAATAAAAATAATCGTCGGAATAACACGGATAATACAAGCAAAATCGCGAAGTAATGCGCGGGTTAATTAAACCGCGAATTAAATCAAAATGTCCCTAATGGTTAAAAGTTACTAATGGTGCAAATAAATAAATAAATGTATGACTCACACTTCGGGAATGTGCTGCCACGCCTTGATTTGCTCATCGCAATACTTATATTATATCGAGATGCAAAAAATAAATATAAACAAAAACAAACATGTATTTTCTTATATTAGTTTCTTCGACAATAAATTATCGTCTATCAATTTATCGCGTTAACGCTTTTATTCGTCCCTTCCGACGCCGACGTCTAATTAATCATATTTTTCGTTTTTCGCAAGTAGTAACGTTGGTGTAATGGATAACGATCGTGCGCCACCGGTCGCTTACTCGACGACAAAACGTTAATCCTAACCTCTTTTGTAGAAAATTCAATTTCCGACAAATTTTATTAAGGCACTTTTGACGTGCCTGCGAAGCGACCGGCGCTGCGCGGCGGTCCGCGAGGCGTTCGACAGCCGAACAAAAAATTAAAAATCCAGCGAATAATCATTGTAATCCCCGAACTTTGAACCGAATTCGTTTCCATAATGAAAGCAATTAGTTACACCTTGGCGCACCGATAAGCCACTTAACGATTTTTTAACTTTAAATTAAAACTTTCCCGGAAATTAAAGTTTGCCGTTGAACCGATTCTGCCGCGCGTGCTTTATTACTTATATAGTAAATAATCGACATTGGTCGCTACTAAAAAAAAAAAATAATGGCTTTGGCGCACTTAAAGAATTAACGAAACGTGACGCCCCGAATTTTAATAATTTAAAGTGATAATCAAATGGATTTTGTCGTTAAAAATGCAAAACAGCAACCCGTTCAAATTTATTTTTCCATTAACTCCAATATTCGGGATTCCCTTTGATCGTTCAAACGAATTGAAAAACTTACGTAAAAATAAAGTGTATGTAAATAAGCTTAAGGTCGATCGAGTAGTCGTGCGAACGTGTAAAAAATTTTGCTTCGCACAATTATTATCGTTCGTCGAACGGCTGAACGATTAAATATAATCCTTAATTTAAAGACCGAGCCCTCGACAAAAGGTTTGCGCTTTTAACAGAATCGACACTATCGCGCAAGTTATCTCGTATATAGCCGTCCTTAATTCGAGTGAAGAGTCTTTGCGGTAATTAATACTGATGGATGGTGTACGCATTTTAGGACGCTTTGCTTATCTTTTCCTTCTCTTAAGTGCTCCGGGTTCGCCAGGAGTGTTCTCCGAGCAGACGAGTTCAAGCACTAACGGTTAAGTTAATGTTAATTGATGACAACTCCGTTTAAACTGAAAGTGAAGAATTTGCTAGACGGATAACTTTGAGAAATTATCCGGTGTTATCTGGAGAATAACGACGCGAGAGGAAATTGGAATTAATGGCAATTTCAGTTGGAAACTTTGAAAAAGCATCGAAAGATACCGACTATTTTTATTTTCAATTTATTGTCTCGTGTCGCGGATCGCGAGCTTAATGAAAGGATCCGGCATTTCTTCTAAGATAAGCCCCCTTGCGTTATCAAAAAAAGAAACAAACAAAAAATTCCCGCCCCCATCTCGCCCTTATAGTAAATTAATTACTTCGAACGGACGACTATGCTAATGCCCCGTCACTGTTTCGAGGCGAAATAATCGTTTATAAATCGCCAGTCGTTCCTTTCCGTTATTTTAATAAATATAAACAGGATGTTCCGCGACGTAACGACTTAACATTAAAAAAAAAAAAAAACGAGATGGCGCACTCTATAATATATTGCTGCATTAACGGTTACGACCGTCGCGTAAAATTTTAAAGCCGAACGTGAAAAAATGTTCCCGTGCGGTATCTTATCGCTCGGCGGCGGCGGCGTGGTAATGGCGGCAGATTGTAAAATAATTTACCGTAGTGGGAAAACGAACGCATCCGATTGCGAGAAATTATTTGAACGTTTGATTTGAAACGTTCCAAGGCCGGGAGTAAAAAAAAATTACGATATCCGAATCCATTTGTTTGTGATCCGGAACCGAATTTTAACATTTGGTTTCAGCAATAATGTTTTAAAGTAGAAACCGTTGCGGCGGCGGATTAAAACACTTCAAAAACTTGTTTTGATCGTCCAATTTAAACGAAACTCCACACGTTTTCGGCATAAATACAAAGTAGTTAATAAATATAAAATGTTGTGGGGGCACTATTAAAAGAAAATTGCGGTTTTAAAACGGCCGCTGAATTGTGATACACGTTCGTGGACGACGCAAACGTAAAATTCGATTAAGTGTGCGGGTACTTATCTACTATTTTTTTTAAGTTAATTAAACGCGCGCCGCCACATCAAAACTTTCGATTTCTATTGCAAATCTTGTGTTGCACTTTTAAAATGAATTTCCAGTTGATTTGGGCAAATTAAAAGTGCGGGGTGTCCCGGTAGAATGCGACGTGGTTTTTTAGAACGTATTTCGCGGACGACATATAAACTGTGGTCGAGCGAGGTGATGTGCGTGAAGTTGCCACGTCATTAAAAGCACAAACGAAAAAAATTGTGCCAATCGTTTGTGCTTTGTTTGTGCACGATATAAAATTTTTGCACGACACGCCGTTTTCGAGTTATTCAAAAATCAAAATAAAAAGTCATTTGAAAGAACAAACAAAAACAATTGTAGCAATCGTTAGTGCTTCGTTTGTGAACGTTTGTGCACGATACAAAATTTTTGCATGACACGTCGTTTTCGAGTTATTTTGAAATCAAAATAAAAAAATCATTTGGAAGCACAAACGAAAGCAATTGTGGCAATCGTTAGTGTTTCGTTTGTGATCGTTTATGCATAATATAAAATTTTTGCACGACACACCGTTTTCGAGTTATTCAAAAATCAAAATGAAAAATCATTTGAAAACACAAACGAAAACAATTGTGAAATCGTTAGTGGTTTATTTATGAACTTTTCTGCACATTGTAAAATTTTATTCAAGTTTTCAAAAATTAAAACCTGATGTCACCTGAAACACGTTGTCGTTGAAGATACATACAATCAAAAATAATATTACAGCATTAATTAGTAGGTATCTAAATACTTCTTGGAATATTTGTAACTCTCGGGAATTTTATAATCAGCACGTCAAAAAATATTAACTATTTATACAAGGTCGTTCAAGTTATGTAAACGTACTCTTCTACTGAAAGTAGTTGATTTTCGTACAAGAACAAGAATGCAGATCATATCATATCTATATTCTTAAAACTTGTATGTACAATTGCGATAAATAATTATTCTCCAGACTGTCCGATTCGGTTCGGTGCGTCATTCCAACTACGTAAAATATAGACTATTCAAATTTTATTCCGATGCACATTATCACTACAAAGTTAGTAGATGATGCTGTTTCACACAGTATGAGTAAATAGTAGTCTACCTTTGCCATTTACTATGTGTGCAGGTAAATCGTTTATATTCATAATAAAATCAATAGTAAAGTACACAAAAATGACATGTTATAAATGATTTACCTGCACACATTGTAAATGCATTTGATAAAATAACAGAAAATGTAGATCAAAGGTGTTCAACTTTTTGGTTTCTCTGGACCACATTGAGCTCATGATAAGTTATCACGGGCCGCATATAAAATCTAACATTTATTAATATACCTACTCATTTGGTTCTTCGTCGTCTGTATTTCGTCTATATTTTGTTCGTTCTAATTTTAAGTACCTATACCTCTATATAATGTAGGTATGTGTGTAAATAAATAGTAGGTAGGTATCATTGAAGGTTAGTAAGATTTGTCGTAAATGGCGCGATAGGTATGTGCAAGTTATAACACGCTGGTAGGTCCAAAACGTTGATTTTCTGCTTTTAAATTTTGAAAATTGCTGTACCAGTACGATTTTTCTTAAAATTGATCTACCATCATGTAGAGCAAAACTTAAAATATATATCCTAAAAATTTCATACAAATTAGTTCATTAATAAAGGCGCAAAATTTAAAATAGTTTTGCAGCTTTGTATATTTCCCCTTATTAAGCAATGAACAGAATAGTTACTTTGATTTTATTCCCGTATTGTATCACACTGTACATAAATTACATAAAATACCACAAATATCTATGGCAAAAATGAAATAATAATTCACCGTATTTCTATATCAAGGAACTTTCCATTACCGCAAAGGAACACATACAGACGAAATAAAAATATACGATTTTGATAGGTAGATGTATCTTTCATAAACTTGCTTATCAGTATCAGAAATATCAAATAGAATTTTTAAAGATTTATACAATTGTAATCTATATCTAAGAAAGTTGAATGTACACTGCTTAAGTAGATTTGTTAATTTTTAATTTCTAAAATTTTAAAAAAATGGTAATAGTCGGTACGGCCATACTACTCCGTACCGCCTAAATAAACGGCCTGCCATGCTAAAATTCTTCAATGATTACAAATATTACAAAATACTGCAATATTGTTTTTGATTGTACATACTTTCGACGACGACGTGGTTCGACGTCAGGTTTTAATTCTTGTATAACTCGAAAACGGTGTGTCGTGCAAAATTTTTATATCGTGCACGAACGTCCATAAACAAAGCACAAACGATTGGCACAATTTTTTTCGTTTGTGCTTCCAAATGTCGTGCTGGGCGTGAAGTTGGCACGTCATTTTGATTTTTGAATAACTCGAAAACCGCGTGTCGTGCAAAATTTTTATATCGTGCAAAAACGTGCACAAACAAAACACAAACGATTGGCACAATTTTTTTCGTTTGTGCTTTTAATGACGTGCCAACTTCACGCACCTAGCGAGGTGTTATCGTTTGTTTTTAGTTCCTGCACAATCTGAATTTTCCACGGATGCTGGCGGGTTGTTCTTTTGATAGAGGTTGCGCCAACCTGTCGATGTCTGATTCAGTTGCAAAACGATTGAGTGTTTAGTGTTGCAATATTAAAACAGCGTTACGTACTTATTAGTCTATTCGTTACTGTCGCGTTTCTGATTAAAATTTAAGTTTAATTATCTCCGAAGGACACGCGAGTACGGAACAGCAATTCAATTATCTATAGCTGAGTGTGGCTACGGTTTCATTTTGCAACGATACGGATTTTATAAGCGAGCGATGTTTGATCATTAATTACAACTTTACCGACAAATCATTTGTCTACTAATTTCCGCCGTTCGAAATCTATTTGATGCTTAGAAGATTAACGTCGTGCCGCGTATCTCGCTTGATGCTGAATTATTTGAAGCTCCCACGGGATTATTGTGACGTAACAATTATTAATTTGTTTTAACGGAAGTTTCTAGTTGTTTAAGATTGTAACTGACATTTTTGAACTACTTGTCGAAATTGTAAGCGTGCGTAACCTACTAATTGAAGTTCACGATTTCCGGTTTACAGAAAATCCGCTGCCTGATTTTGTAGCGAGAAGTACGCGCGATCGCGCGCGTTACGGGCGACGAATCACGTAATCGAACGTTCAGGAACTTCCAACGTAATGACGTCATCAGTGTCGCGAGTGTTCTGTTCTATGAATGTTCTGGGATTACTTATGAATATATCAAAAGTAATTTAAGTTACGTGTCATTATTTTTATATTCCATCAATTAATATGTAACTTAAACTGTTGTGAGTTCAGTGGTTATCCCATTCTATACACATAATCGAACAAAGGCTACGACGCGATGCAAAGAGTGCTCGATAACAAAAACAATTGAGACGATTATAGGCGGTCGTTTCCGCACTTCATAAGCATTTTTATGTAATGTGATATCGATTAACCGATTGTTCGAACGGATGTATCATGGCGTGCTGATTGACAATACTCATTAAGCGGTTTTCGAAAGGAATTAGATTCATTGTGACCCCTACAGATGTTGTTTAATTAAACGCGGCATTATTCCACTAATAGAAATTGCCACAATGCTGTTTGTGTTCAAGGAAAGGGAATGGATTGCTCGCATTTGGTAAAGGTTAAAAACTAATGGGGGTAATAAATTTTATAAAACCCGATTCCCGAGCAGGTACTTACGCGTTTTTCTTCCCCTTTTCCCTCTTCGTCGCGTGGTCGTTCGACGAAATGTTAAGCGCCCGAATATTAAATTTACAAGAAAACATCGACGAAAACTAACGTTTAATTATGCACTCGATGGACCGTTAAGCCAATGGATTCGACTGATTGAGGTTAGAAATGTTAATGCTGCAATTTCTGCAGTTAAATGATTAAGTGTTCAATTTGCATCACGGACACGAAGCCATCGGCAAGATGTGAGGGCCGTGATCCGAAGTTATTTCGACAGACTAATTCTGTATATCTACAGGGTGGCGAAGTTTCGATTTAAACAGTTGCCGGAAGTAAAATTTTTCGGGCGTTATAAAATTTGAAGCTCAAATAAGTAATAATAATAATAATAAGTATAATAATAAGTACTTTATAATAAGTACGCTCGACGATCTAATCCTCATTGATATTTTTTAATGTATAATATTTAAACAAGATGACAATCGGAAATTAGAACTAATTGTTAAAGTTGCAGTGTTTGTTGGTGGTAATAACAAGCCTATGCGATTAATTTATATTTCGATTAATTAAAAAATGTGAACGCAATGGCTTCCGCTCCGGCGATTTATTTATTAATTAAAATAAATAATAGGAGTAATATTTATTCGCTCTTTAAATTATTCACTCCTTAGGGCCGATCTTTTCATCTTCCATTTAATTTAATCGACACATATTTACCATAGAAACGTTTGTTCATACAATTGTTTCCGCGGTAAAAATTTGTCAAGTAAATTTATTGGGAGATGAAAAAACCGGTCCTTAAAGTAATATAATACAGGTTGTTTTCGTGATCGTGTTTCAAACGTTTAGGGATGATAAAGGAGGGCAACAGCATCAATTTGAGATAAGGAGTCCTGGTACAAAAACGCCTCGGTCGAAAGTTTTTTTTTTTTTTATAATTGCGAATTTACAATCTACTTCAAACATTACAAAGTAATAAGTAAATGGGATAAAAGAATTTGATTTGAGTCAGGTACCATCCACTAATGGTTCTCTGGAATTCATTCAGGAAGTTCCTCTGGCCACAGTTTCTTCAATCTTCTCTCTGCTGGTTGGTGTGTGAATAGTTCGCCTACGAGCGGATTACTATGTCCTACGCATCTATTTTATTTTTGGTAGCAATGGGTTTGATAATGTCGTTGGTGAATGGTATTCTTAGGTCAGTATGTAGAGTTTGGTTAGATATGTACCAAGGCGCGTTAGCTAACATGCGAAAAGTTTTTGATTGAAATGTTTGAAGGATCTTAGTGTTCGATGGCTTACTACATCCCCACAGTTCAACTCCGTATGTCCATATCGGTTTTATTATGGTTTTGTAGATAAGTAGTTTGTTTTTAATTGATAGGTGGGATTTTCTATTAATTAACCAATACATATTTTTAATCTTTAAATCTAATTCTTTTCTTTTGGCTTTTATGTGTGCTCGCCAGCTTAGTTTTTGGTCTAGATGCATTCCTAGGTATTTAACTTCTGTTTTGATTGGGATAGGCACGTTGCTTATATGAAGTTGTGAACAGTTGATTCTTCGATTAGTAAAATTTACTTGTGTAGATTTAGTTGGATTAACTGCAATTTTCCATTTCTTCAGACAATTTTGCAATGGGATTAGGTGATTCTGTACCTTTTCTGAAGCTCGTAGAGGATCTGAGTCCGTAGACATGATGGCTGTATCATCCGCAAATGTGGCAGTGGTTGTGTCGTTCGTTAGTGAGACATCGTTGGTGAACATTAGGTAGAGAAATGGGCCGAGCACACTACCCTGCGGCACTCCCGATTTAACACAGTGATAGTTAGATAGTTCGTCATCAATTTTCACTTGGAAATAACGCTCGCTCAGATAGGATTTCAGGATAAGGTATATTTGATCAGGGAAGTAATTTTTTAGCTTATATAATAGTCCCATACGCCAAACCTTATCAAAGGCTTGCTGGATGTCTAAAAATACTGAAACACATACCTTCTTACTCTCCAGGCTATCTTTAATTTTATTGACTATCCTGTGGCACTGTTGAATGGTTGCATGGTTATGGCGGAAACCAAATTGATGATTATGGAGGAGTTCACTTAAGGAATTGTCTTCTAGAATATTGTTGAGAAATAGCCTTTCAAAAAGTTTAGCCAATATAGGTAGCAGACTTATAGGTCTGTATGAGTTTGCCTCCGTTGGGTTTTTACCAGGTTTCGGAACCATTAGAATCTGGGATTATTTCCATTGTATTGGAAAGTAGCATAGGCGCAGTACACTGTTATAGATGTTCCTTATTAGGATAACTGCTTTTCTTGGGAGTTTCTTTAATATATCTGCCTATAGTCGTGCCAGGTTTGCTGGATTTAGAATTTTTCTAGATTTCTTAGAGGCTTGTGATTGGGGAGAATTTAGGAATTTTCTATCTCAATCGTTAGTTATTGCAGGCAAGGAGAAAACATAAAATATTCCCAAATGTATTGCTTTATCAATATTTGATCGGGCCGATCTTTTCATATTCCATTTAATTTAATTGACACATACAGTACCGGCCAAAAGTTTAGACTCACCTTCGTAATGTAAGGATATTAATAAATAAGACGAGTTTAATGACATGAATTCCCATTAAGCAATTATATTTCCAGAAAAAAATAGTTCAGGGACAAAATACAATGTAAAATTTCATATACAGACTATGATTTCTTCCCAATTTTTGATTCTTCAAAATATCCCCCTTTTGCTTTTACTACAGCCGCGCGTATTTTCGACTCATTTATTAAATATTTTGTTATTACTTATAGTAATAGTGACTACCGAGTATTCTGTATAGCTATAGGCAATTATCAACTACATTACAATAATAAATTACCCCAGGGCGATGTCACGAACGAAACGTAACCTACAACATTGTACAGTGCAGTTTGCAATCATTTCGTTATACAGTATATGCTGACTTCTCCATAAAATATGGGTCGAAATCCGGAATTGAGTGTTGAAACACGAGCAGTCATTGTTTCATTGCACGAGGAAGGCTATTCTACTAGACAAATTGCATCTAAGACTAAGGTTAGTCAGACAGGTGTCGTAAGAACCTTGAAGAGAAAGAAAGAAACTGGGAAAAACGTGAGTCAGCGACGATCTGGAAGACCTCGTGTAAGAGAAGGAAGACAAGTTCATCTGTGTTCAAAGTAAGCGTCTACGAACTCGAACCGCACCAGAAATTCGTGAGGAATTAAATTCTACCCGGCAGACGCCTATATCTGTAACTACTGTTAAACGCCGGCTTCGTGATTACGGCTTGAAAGGTTGTGTAGCTGCTAAGAAACCACTTCTACGAAAACAAAATAAAGTGAAAAGATTGCAATGGGCAAAAAAACATAAAGATTGGCCAGTAGAACAATGGTCCAAAGTATTGTTTACGGATGAGTCAAAGTTTGAGATTTTCGGAGGAAAACGCAGGCAATATGTTCGTCGTTTGGTTGGCGAACGTATGCCGAGTCAATGTATAATGCCAACAGTGAAGGATGGTGGGGGATCCGTCATGGTTTGGGGCTGTTTTGCCGGAAGTAAAATCGGAGATCTCGTAAAAATTGACGCCACTATGGATCAAAAGAAATATCACGCCATTTTGCAATATCATGCTTTTCCATGCGGGCAGAGAATCGTGGGTAAAGGATTCATTTTCCAGCAAGATAATGATCCTAAACACTCGTCAAAATTGTGCAGGAACTACATAGGGAACAAAGAGAAGGGAAAAATGCTAAAATACATGGAGTGGCCGTCTCAATCCTCTGATCTCAATCCTATTGAACTGTTATGGGACGAATTAGACCGGAATGTGCGAAGAATGCAACCAACCAATCACAAGGTACTTTGGGACTCCTTGCAAGTTTGTTGGAATAAAATCCCAGCTACAACTCTGCAAAAATTGATTGCGAGAATGCCGAAAATATGCGCGGCTGTAGTAAAAGCAAAAGGGAGATATTTTGAAGAGTCAAAAATTGGGAAGAAATCATAGTCTGTATATGAAATTTTACATTGTATTTTGTTCCTGAACTATTTTTTTCTGGAAATATAATTGCCTAATGGGAATTCATGTCATTAAACTCGTCTTATTTATTAATATCCCTACATTACGAAGGTGAGTCTAAACTTTTGGCTGGTACTGTATTTACCATAGAAACGTTTGTTCAAACAATTGTTTCCGTGGTAAAAATTTGTCAAGTAAATTTATTGGGAGATGAAAAGACCGGCCCTTAAAGTAATATAATACAGGTTGTTTTAGTGAGCGTGTTTCAAACGTTTAGGGATGATAAAGGAGGGCAACAGTATCAATTTGAGATAAGGAGTCCTGGTACAAAAACGCCTCGGTCGAAAGTTAAAAATCAAAATCGGCTTTGGGGGTTTTAAAGTGTAAGAAGAAAACTGAAAGATCTTTGTTTGCAGATTTAATAATTAAACGATCTACGGTAGTTTTACAAGCTACGAAGACGTCTCGAATTGTTACATGGCCGAACAAGAAAAAATCGAGTGGGGGTTAGATCGGGGTTAGAACGGGCCAAGAAACAGGGCCACCTCTTCTTCTTATCCATTGTTCGGGGAACGTCCGATTAAGAACTTTACGAGTGCCACGTGCAAAATTGCCCGGGACCCCATCGTGTTGAACCCACACGCGGTTGGAACCAATAACTCGGGGAGAGCAGGTCTTTCACGAAGGACCTATTACGACGTACTCGTGTACTATTCTCGTTCACATGTTGCTGCATTCTTTCTTACGATTTGTATCTCGTCCCATACATACCTATACCCGGCTATCTCTATCGAAACGGGTTTCATCGGTGAACCATTGACTGAACACTATGCGAGATTCGAGGTCCGAACCTTCTGCGGATGACAATTAGATTACTGCTCGTCGGTGTAAACACTCGGGGACTAACCCCGTTCACAATTACGCCACTTTACAGTGCCATAATGGAGTGTACTTTTCGGGAGCGGAGTTTACCTCCTGTTATACCTCCCGCAACCCACGAACAACGGTTTTAGCTTGTAACTTTCAACCGAGACGCTTTTGGGTCGTGGTTTATCGTCCCTTAAAGTTTGAAACACGGTCACAAAAACACCACCCTGTACACTTGCGTAGTTTAAAGGTAAGCGAACATTATGTCGGGGCGCGGCGGGTCGCATTTCAGCGCAACCAATTGCTGGGGTGCATTTCAAATGAATCGATGCCGGGATGCGTTGCGCGACAACGATTGGTTAGGCGCTGCGATGCGGCCCGCTCCGCCTCGGCACAATGTGCGCTCGTTGGTTTTATAAGAATTTTATTTTGTAGTTACATCCCCCCCCCTCCGTATATTTTCGCTACGCATTAAATAATAATAATAATAAACAACGAAAAATACTATCCGACAGTCCAACATTTCAAAAATAGCCGATTGTTTTCCGTTTCCAAATGAAAATTGATATGTCGTGCTTTTAAAAATTAATACGGGCCGCGTAAATGTTTAAAATGTGTCGAGCGTTGTCGCTCCACGCGTCCCACACGCGTGTTTACGATTATATTTGCAACTAGCAAAGCTCGATGAGCCCCCCGAAATTAAAAATGATTTTAACGTATCCGCTACATGTCGCGCTATAAATTTGAACTCGATATTCAATTAAGAAGTCGCTCCGTTAATTTATAAAACAACTATAGACGATTTGCGTGCAATCATAATGATTAATCGAATTTATTCCCGCGGGGGCGCCGTTTCAATTTTATAAAATCCATAATGTCGGCCCGCAGTTTATAAATAGATTCGGGCGGACATAAATCTCGGATTCCGAAACTATAAGCAGATTATATCTAGATTTCGCGTATTGTAAAGCGTGTAATTACAAAATTTATGGGGTTAAAGTATTGAGAAAATGCTTATTCATGTTGCACGTGTCGGCGCACGCGACACGGAACAATGAATAACAGATTGTTGTACCACCCCAGAAACGTGATTGTTTTTCTATTCGGAAACTTTCCACCCCCCAATTACACGTCGCATTCAATTTCGGTCGCGGCAGTTCGCCGAACTGGGTCAAGCAACGGAAAAATTTCGGCCGGCCGAAATTTTGCATTGATTAAGGGAAGTTGTTTTTTTTCTCGGCGTATCGCGTTTGTAGCAGGCGGTTAGAATGCCGCGACGGATTGTCTTGTAAAGTGACGCTCGAAATGTGTGGCAGCAGCACTGGTTCTGGAACGGCGCCCCCCGACACCTACGATACAACTCGAGATATCGAGAGTTGACCGAGTTAAGGGGCCGATTCCGATGCTCCACTTGAAATGTGTCTCCTTAGATTTATGCAAGACACGAAGTGGAGAAACTTCGAGCTTATTATTCTGTTTCTACCTCGTCGAAGATATGTTTTGCTTAATAATTTCTGAGTGCTTCGGCATGTGTTTCCGTTATAATGGAAAACAGATAACTTATCCAAAGTTTTAAGTCGTAATAAATTCGTTTTTTTTAAGCGGCCGAATAGAGAGAGAGCGAGACAGGCATGCCCGTTATTTTTTTCGACGTATCGGAAAAATATTAGACAATATTTCTTTAGTCGTAAGCTACCCCTCGCGTTTCGGAGTACGACATAAATCGTTTGTGTTACACCCGAAAATTATAGACACATTTAGAACCCTCAATTTACGTGAAAAACTTGCGGAGCCAAAACGAATATGAAAGCTCGATGACTCACACGTATGAGAGTATAAATTACACCCCCATCAAAATCGAACGGTATCTAAATGAATAAATAATAAGCAACATTTTCGTTATGGGGCGTGTAAGTGGTGGGTTCGTTATAGTTGTGTGTCTACGAGCGATTCCGATTACGACGGCGGACCCGGGAAAATTGATTGCGATAGTTTCGTAATGATGGTCTTTTGTTTTCAATTTAATGGTTAGGGGAGATTTAAAATTAATTTTTTCTTTGCGGGAAAACGTTGTAAAGGGGCGGGGTTGGGGGGATATAGAAGTTATTTTATCGCAATCGATCAATCACGTCCGCGTAACAAAGTCAAAATTTTGTACCGGAATTGTTTTCTGAAGAACTTTTGCCTACCGAATATTAAAATAGCGTGAAAACTAACACCCCCCCCCCACCCCCCGAATTTGTACTACTTTCCAACACTTTGACATTAATATATAAAAACTTTAAATTTGTCTCCTATATTGAATACCCTCGTCACGCGTGATTAGGATTATCCCTCGTCATGTTAGCTCTTCTGCTCCGCAAAATTGTATAAAAGGCGCGCCAGCCAACGAAGTTTCTTCTTAAAAATCAAAAGCATACGTCGACCCGGATTTAGGATAAAAACGAAATCCGAACACGGACCCTACTATTTGATTTACGTGCATTCTTATTGAATAGAAAAGTAAGCGTTGTAAATAGAATTACGGCGCGTACACTTCGACCCACATCCCCGACAACTACATACATATATATATAGTGTAAACACGGCTCACCACACCAAATTGCAGTAACACAATGGGAAATACAATGGCCTCTCGGGTAACTGATGCCCGGAGAGCCATTTCAATGCTCGCACTACGTAAAATGCAATTAAAACCGCACGGTCCTTTGTATGTACGTCCGATTTTGATCTTCTATTTGTACAGGACACGATCGAGGTTTATGGGCGTTACGCTTTTTATTTTTCATTGTAATTGATTTGTTTTCAATCGCTGAAAAACCTGCCCTTTGTTTTTGAAATAGTGCAGCATTTACAGACTGCGTGTTTTAGTCGTTCTCTTTCAAAAATTTTCGGTAAAATTGCGCCACGATACAAAAACCTATTGGTTTTTGGTCTAAATTAAAGAAATTTCCCGAAAATTCTTAAATTCTTGCTCGGCTCACGCCTAATTTATTTTCGAATTAGAACGTATAACCAAAAAAAAAAGGTATAACGTTGTCGAGCTCGACGTGGATCTTAAAAAATGTTTTGGAAAATCGTTTGTAATATGCTCGTCACGATTAGGTTCCAATGCACGTCATCAGTAAACAATTACAAAATTGTATATTTAGTTTAAAATTTTGAACGTGGCATATTCTACCGATGATTTATCTGCACACATACGACATGGCAAAGAAAGATTCCAATTTATTAGTAGGTACTGTAAAAATACGAGGTTTTATTGATGACGTGTATCGGAACCTATCTTGAATAACGTATAGCTTATTGCGTACAGTGTAGCTTTTATTCGGGCAACTACGAACTGTTAAAAAATTGTCCGTCGCCTCTATTTTTCTATATTTAAAATAAATCTTTCGGCGAGTGAAGTGACTCGCCCCGATAAAAAGCGATTAATATGACGTAAATTTCTCATGACTCGTACGCGATAGCTAGTAGGTGTTTTAATTTCTTTATGTCTGTTTTATTTGAAACGCGAGTATATTCTCATTTATTTCTTATATCTACGAGAGTTAGGGCTACGCTTTTTTCTTCTCGTGGTCTAAAATTATTGTTAAAACTCTGGTAATTCGAAGATCGCTAGAGTTTCTTCGTCAAATTAGTTTAGAAAAACCAATCTACAATCCGAAATTTCCAAGTCGAGACGGAACATTTAATACTGGAGTTGTTCGTGCCGCCTATAATGCACCAGTTTTGAAGCTTAAATTATTAACGCATTACCTACCATTGGCCCTTTTTAGGGGCGCTTATATTTTATTTTTTCTATCCAAGTCGAAAAACAATGAGAATATTTTCTGTGGTTCGATTGATAGTACTTGATTCCGCGAAACAGAACAATAGTCCATTTGGACTAATTTATGACATTGTGTACTGTGACAGTGAATTGAAAACACGGGTTGTCCTCAATTTTGTTTTTTTATGTTGAAGTTTATAATTCTTTTTTACTACAGCTTTTTTGCATTAGAAATTGTATTATAATTATTACTTATAGTTTTAAAAAAGTGTATATTACAACAGTTAACTCATTTTTGTTCTCTTGGTAAGTCTTATTTATAGTTTTGTGCAACGTCCCCTTTTAGGGACATTGGCATAATGTACATACATTATTATATTTTTCTCATTGTCTTAGACGTTTTATCGCAACATCATGACTTCTTGTAAGAAAGGTCTCACTGTGGACGAAATATTATCACTTTTGGACGACCTGGAAGAAGAAAAATGTGTAGATGATGTTAAGGTAGTAATTGTACCTCCCGAACCGAACGATATAACGGATGAGGAGGATATATGTGAAAATGATCTCGATGCAAATCAAGTTCAAGATATAGCTGGGACATTGGAACTATTTGCAGATTTTGAAGGGGAAGCAGAAAGTAGTGAAAAAATCTGTCGTCATCGAATAAAAGAAGGAAGATTGATGTCGGAGAATCTACCTCAACAAAAGTGGAAATATTTGAACCGCCAATATGGTCGAAATGTGATGGCAAATATACCTACACCGCAGATGCAAGTGACTGTGACGACAACAAATACAATGTAGATTCTCTACGAGGAAAAGAGGTAGTGGAAATTTTTGAAGAATCTCTTTCTGAGAAAGTCTTAACATTAATTATAACCCAGAGTGAACTTTATGCTAACCAAAAGAATTGCCCTGGCTTTCATATAAGTATGGATGAGCTAAAGGCTTTTATAGGTATATTGCTAATAAGTGGATATAATAAGCTACCCCAGGAACACATGTACTGGGAACGAGCTCCAGATGTAGGCGTTCCAGCAGTATACGAAACAATGTCCAAAAATCGTTTTCAGAGAAATCAAAAAGTTCTTACATATAAACGATAATTCCAAAATTGAAAAGACAGACAAAATGTTCAAACTGAGATTGTTTTTTGATAATGTGCGGGAGGAATTTTTTAAGTTTGGAATTTTCCATCGGGAACATTCTTTAGATGAAATGATGGTCAGATATTATGGCAAGCACCCAGCGAAAATATTTATGAAAGGTAAACCAATTAAATTTGGCTATAAAATCTGGTGCTTATGCAGTTCCAATGGTTATCTGTATAATTTTATACCATATTGTGGAAAAACATCAGATACTGATGCAGGACCTCTAGGTGCGAGAGTAATTTCTCAGCTTACTAATGTCATATTAGCGGACAAGGCACAGCAGGACCAGCTATATTTTGATAACTTCTTTACCAGCGTAGAGGCACTTGCAGTCCTAAAAAAAAGAAACATCAAAGCTACTGGGACAATGAGGGAAAATTGTATCAAGAAGTGCCCAGTTACCTCTAATAAGGATATTGAGAAGAAAAAAGAAAGAGGTTTTTGTGACTTTAGGTTCGATAAAGTAAATGAGATATTGATTATGAAATGGAAAGACAATAAGATCGTCACAGTTGGTAGCAATTTTAGCACCGTGAAACCCTTTGCAAATGTCCGTAGATACTCCCAAAAAGAGAAGAAGCATATACAAATACAAATCCCAAAAGCGATACAGGAATATAATCTCCATATGGGTGGAGTTGACCTGTTGGATAAACAGATATCCTTGTACCGGATTCGGATCCGCTCAAAAAAATGGTAGTGGCCTCTTTTTACAGAAATGATAGATATTATGGTTGTCAATGCTTGGCGAACTTATCAGGAAATAAATCACGATGAAAATATTTCTCTATTGGACTTTCGTAGAAAGATATGTCTTCTATATTTCAACAAAAAAAGTAGGTTCGCACCTAAACGAAGAGGTCCTCAAAGTAGCAAATTTCTGGGTGGAAGGGTGAGTATGGAAATAAGATATGACGCAGGAAACCACCTCATTCAGTCAATTCCTACACAAAGGAGATGTGCCTTCTGTAAAAAAAAAACATACAGAATTTGTTTAAGATGTGATGTTCCATTACATGACAAATGTTTTGCTCCGTTTCGTACTAAATAAATTTTGATAATGTAATATGCCAATGTTCCTAAAAAGGGACGGCCGTTTTTAAGCACACTAAAGATTGAAATACAATAAAATTAATTTTTTTACTTTAGTATAGTCATACTTATTTATATTAACTTAATTTTCAATTAAAAATCATCACCAAAAAGTTTTGGCGGGTAATGGGTTAAAGTACATTTTTCGATGGTAGGTAACTGCGCGATGTTTATAATTTGTCTTGAACTCGAGAACGATCGACATGATCTTTTTCTACGTGGCACGATTTCTGGAAGCGCGATCGATTAATTATAAACGAAAACGATGCCAAAAACAATAAGTCGCGAAACATCTTGTGCCGTTCGCAGAATTAGCAGGTGCTGATGAGCAATATTACGCTGTCGTTTCAATTTGTTTTTAGGAACGGTCGTTTACACTGCTACGAATGTAGCATAAACGGCACAAGCGTTGGTTTAATTTCGTCATTTTATACTGCACCTAAACATTGTTAAAAGTAACGTTTCTTCGAATGTGTATTTCTTCGATAATTGTCGGGCGCGGACTAATTGTTCGCGCAATTGTAAGACACGTTTCGCACCAATTATGGAGAACAAGCGATGTTTCATAATCAAAAATGTAAATTGAAATAACATTTACGAAGATTTTAATTAAAACGTGTGCTCGAGACTAGCGAGTTGATCGATGCAATGCATATCTTACAACTTTGTTAGAAACTTGGTTGATTGTGCTAACAGGAGCAATAAATAAGTACTAGTTGCGAGCAGCGAAGTTGCATTAGACTCGACTAGAAATTAATTTACTCGACACCAAGGTACGTACCTTCACAGTTCACGCGATTAGAGACGTTTTTTTTTCTCGTGGAAAAAAATTTCAATTTCAATCTGTAATTCAATACCATCACGATTTGTATTAGAATTTAATTTACGTCGCCGTCGAATTTATAAAAGCAAATAAAACCCCGATACTCATCTTGCTTATTGAATTTCAATAGAATTCATAACAGGGATACAAGAAAGAAATGCGAAACACCTTGAAATCCTCGACAACGCAGATGGGGAAACTTGTAAGATACAGATATATGTCGACGAAGTATTGAGCCAAATAAAAATTCAATAAAGGTAGTTTTCAATATTGGTCGACTTTTATGGTGGCGCGCGGCAAGTAGATTTCGTCGAAAGTAAATTTTAAAATAAAGGCCGAAAGAGAGCCGTTCCTTTTTTTGTTCTTTGCAAACGATACAATTATTAGGGGGCGGACTAATCGAGTTCGGATTCCAATATATCGATCTTTCATTTTATAGCCGTTGGCGCTTCTTTTTTTAGGTGGAGTATTGTTTATGAAAAAGCGACTAAAACGTTTTTTTTAGGACCATTTAGGGAATCGAGATTAGTTAATTGGACAATTAACCAGATTAATAGATAAATTAAGGTTATGTATTGTTTACCTACGCCGTTTGAGCGTCTCGCGTATTGTTTAATTGGTAGGTATCTACTCAAAAATCAATATTTAATCGATGTAATTATTTATATTTCATCATTGATCTTGGAAAACTCTACAAAATTCGTTAATACGATGGGTGGTAACTCACAACTTTCATTATAGCTCATGCACTTTTTATCGAGACGAGTCACAGTTCGGGAATTGTCGCACCCTACTACATAATACGCTATAATATCTTCTAAAAAGGCGCAATCTTCAAAGGGCCGTAACTTCCGTAGAAAGCGTTTTTTTTTGTATAGGGGCGATTTAACTCGAACCGACAAAATTATCTCTAGAATTCGACGTTTTCATTTTTGGCAGAAGATTCTTGACACCCTATATATCGTTGTAAAGAGAATTGTATACAGTTTTAGAATAACTACTTACCTAATAATAGTAGTAATAATGGACACATTCGTCACGCTTAAAAAATATTCGATGTTAAATTGTTTAACTGATTTTGGAAAATTATTGGAAATAAACTCTCATATACTGTATAACATTTTTTCGATATATTGTGGTTTCTTTTTTATTAGTTACTATAGGTATATTTCTTTATGACAATTCCTTAAACAAATTGTAGGTATTATATTTTCTTCGCGCTCTTCCCTTTCACGAGTTAGCATAAATTTACGGGCGTTCGCCCAATTTATAAAGCTACGATTATTTCTTTTGTTCTCTCAAAGTCGGCTTCGTATATGACGAAATTTGCTTATAACAAATACGGTTACGAAAGACATTCTTATTTAGTAGGTACGCCGGGAAGTTTGAAATCCGTTTGAATTAAATTTGATTTGATGTTCGCGTTTATATAAAAAGGTGGGTTTTTTTTTAAAGACGTTATGCCTAAGCGAATTCGCCGTCGCTTTTGTAAAAAGCTGTGCCGGCGCGACGGCATTTTTAATTAATTGCCGATTTTTTGCGAAACTATTTAATTTTTACCTAGTACCCGATTTCGTGATTACCTTGCAACATTGACAAGTTTGCGTTTGCATCAAACATCATTAATCGTCGTAGTTTACGTAACGTCCACAACGAACACGAAATTATTCAAAATAATATAAATATCGAATTCGAAAGCGTATTCCACCAATAAATCAGTCGATATCGTTTGCAATACACAATTACGTCGTTCTCTATAATCTGTTAACGTTAATAAATAATCGTCAATTATAAATTGCGCACATTAAATTGATTAAGTTAAACCGTTCGAATTGATTTGAATTTATAGAAAAACGACATTTGGAATAGAGTTATGGAATACGATTCAAATAGCTACCTATTTGTTACATAAACGATTAAAAAAAATAACAAAAATTAACGCTTTATAAAAATTCGCAATAAATCGTTAGCTAATTAAAATGAAATATGTAGTTTTGATTAACTAGGTACAGCAAGTTCATATGTTTTGTCCCTGCGTGTTTGTTTTTATTGTGTAAAAGGCTCAAAAAAAGATTACTGGCCGCTTTTATTTATTATTTGACGTGTCCCTAAAACAACTGCCACCCTTCTTGATCTTCTCTCGTCGTCGTTCGTTGGTCTGCGATCAGATCTCGCGGGACAAAACGTACGTACTTGACTGAATGCGCGGTTGAATGCGTTTGCAAACTTATCGAATTTGATGAAAAACCGACGTAAGCCCTTCTCGTTTCGGTTATGTAAGTTGCCGATTCGAAATTGTTTATTAAACAGGCAACGTACAATATCCGGAAAATTTATGAAAAATTTCGCCCGCGCGCGTTCGAACCCGCCCGCTATTAACCAAACACACAATGGCGCCGTTACGGCAAAAACAAAAGGCCATTATTGGAACGTTAATCAAAAACTCGCGCGAGCAATTGCGCGACCAACGCAAACGAAAACAACTCGGGTTTCATTATTTAAACGCGGAAAATTTCCACCCGGCCATCGTCGATATTCGATCGTCACATTTTAATCAATAACAACGGAAAATGAAACAACGAAACATTTTAATGAAAAATGCGACGTAGTCGACGGTGGTGAAAATGAACCGGCGACATTTCCGATGAAGTCGTGTCACGTATGGGTGCGCACAGAGACAGCTGACAGCCCCCGTAATGGACATATTCATAACATTTAAATCGAACATTGTGCGCGTTTTTTTAATATACTACAAAAGTGACGGGAACATGTCGGGAAGGTATTGGCGCACATTTCCCCTCTATTGGATCCGTTTCGTTTCGATGAACAAAAAGGTAATTTTTCTTGTTCTCGTTTATTTTTCTTGGCTCTACTTGCACGGTACGTACGTACGACTCGCAATAAAGCTTCTTCTGTCAGTACGAAATTCTGCTATTTGGCGGAAAAGTTTCGACAGCTCGAATTTCATTATGTGATCTTTGACGACCGATTTTAAAAATGACGATTGGCGTCGAACGATGAACGATATTTTTGCGCGGTTATCAATTCCGTACATATATATATAGCGAGCGTAATAAATGAGAAATAAAATAAATCTGCGGAACTTACACGAGAAAGGCATTTAATCAAAGTAATGGACAGTTTAACGTATGAACAAAAACAGAAAAACGGTCCATAAGTTTCTTTCGGGAAGTAACGCAATATTTATGACGAAAAACAATCTTTCGGAATGGTTAGAAACTACTTCGTTTTATTGATAAAGGGCGTTCTTTACTCAAGTTTTGATGTTTCGCGAAGAGATTTTTTAACAATTCCGAAGCTATACACTATTACGTATTTAGACGAAACTTAAGAGCGACGTCGTATCGCCTTCGACGCAACTTTGAACTTCGCCCCGTTCCTAGATTTAATAGAAAACTTTATAAATTTCGGCTATCTAACATGTGGTTCACGTCTTACCGTATTTTATTTTCTTAATTCCGTGGTTTCTGTGTTTGTGGCCAAACGTCGACGTTATTAATGAAGTTCTGTGCGTGAACAGGAACGGCGCGCGAGATAAATTTTTATATTACTTAACCGGGATTATGGGAGAACAGACTTTACTAACATTTGATGGCACGCCATCTGTCGACACATTTCTTAATAATAACGATAAGAACAGCGGGGACGGTTTCGTTGCCGGAAAAAAGCTCTCGCATACGTCTCGACTTCCCCTACATTTCGGTTCGATGTAGCGAGAAGAGCAGCGTTCCGTTAAGAGCCTCCATTCGAGGGTAAGTTTTGTTACTTCACGTTAACAAACATTTACATATGTTCCTGTGAAAGTTTGCGTAACTAATTTCCTGTGCCGATGTCGGGAAATTAATCCGCCTCGAATTTTGGAAAATTCATATAATTAATATAGATTTCCATATTTTGCACGATTGTGTGTGTGTGTGTACTGGCTTTGACAAAGAGTACTAACGTTTTTACGAATTCGGAAAGTAAAATAAAAGGAATCGACACTTTTAAAATGATGGTTAAGTTCGCGCAATAAAGTCAAAATGGATCGTTTGTAGGTTGCTTTAAACGCGTTTTTTGTTTTAATAAGAACATTGTATTTTGTAGATGTATGTATGTACATACTTTTCAAGAAAAGTGGTAACATACGTACGTACCTATATATCGTTAACTTACAAATTAATCTTGTTTATAAATCTTATTCTGCTCACCATTTTTCTTTTTAAATAGGTAGGTACTGTCGATAACGTCTTCGGTGTTTGCTTTAAAATTCAAATGTTATTATTTAAATTATTTATGATTTCAAATAACCCCATAAAACGTGTTGAAATTCGATAACCGAACGGTAATTATTCATTATTCATCGGTTTAGATACTTCCCACACAAATAACGTCTTACAAAGGCACTGTTGAATGTCTAGGCTATCCGTCTTATTGGAAAACTACACAGTTAAAAGTTGAAATAATCTATTATGTCACAATCGAACTAACGTACAGTGAAACCCCCTATTAAGGGACAGTTTTATTATTCCCCAAACTTAAACGTTTTCCCTAGTTAACCCCCTCCCTTTAGCAAACACGTCCCAACAACGACCAACACGTTCTACCCCACAGCTGTCCCTTATTTGGGAGATTTCACATGTATTTCATCATTTTTTTGTTCGGTCATCTGTTTTAGAACACGCTGTAGGTATATCCGTCCGGGAAACGGTGGCGAATCTCTCGGGAGCTAGTTATATTCATGTCGAAATAATGTCACGAGCGCTTATAAATTTTTTTTCGACGACGCTCCCTCTACCCCCAAAGTTGAAAAATAAAAATCAATTTTTCTAAGTAACTAATCAATTGGTAACATTTTTGGTTTTCGTTGAAATTTAAAATTTTTGGCGCACGTGCGTGGTAATAATGGTCTTTAAAACTGTGTTATAGTTATTTTGATATCACCTCAGACGAGCCAGGGCTGCACCACCCCTAACCTTTCTAGCCTCGACATTTTTCGGTGGTTTAAGTTTTTAAATTTTTAAGGACGTTTTCGAATTCTCCAAACGTTTTAGGACAAAAAAGGCCAGACGTCAAGCAAAAAATTATCCGGGATACTCTGCGTCTCTTATTCTTTATGTGTGCTTTTTCTCGAATGTGATTCATTTTATCGAAATTAAACAAGAGTATCTTTTTTGTTCTAAAATGTTTGGAGAAACCGAAAATGTTCTTAAAAATTAAAAACTTAAACCACCGAAAAATGTCGAGGTTAGAAAGGTTAATGCGTGTGCACCCCTGGCTCGTATGGGGTGGTATCAAAAAAACCTATTACGCCGTTTTAAAGGCCTCGATTTATTGCATAGGTATATCAAAAATTATTATATTTCCACAAAAAATTAAAATGTTATTGAAAAAATTGATTTTTATTTTTCAACTTTGGGGTGGAACATTTTTTTATAAGTACTTGTGGCGTTGTTTTAACGTGGTTTATACGATCCCGAGAGATTTGTCATCATTTCTTGGACACTCGGATTAATAACAATAGGGCGAAAAACCGTGCATTAAAAAAAAACAATGTGCGTAAAAGCCTGCAATTAAACTACAACATTATTTATTAAAAATAATGTAGATATCTATCATATTTATTTGAATTAATATGACTTGTATTATTTAAATCCGATTTTAAAATATTACGTTCAAAAATTAACCACATTAAGCGCAACATTAAAAATGCGATTTAGGGCCGATCTTTTCATCTTCCATTTAATTTAATTGACACATATTTACCATAGAAACGTTTGTTCAGACAATTGTTTCCGTGGTAAAATTTGTCAAGAAAATTTATTGGGAGGTGAAAAAATCGACCCTAAATAAATTTAATCATAAATCATAATATTTATTTAAAAGTTTTATATCGCAACACATGTAGGTATGTAAAATGTGTGAAGGCGAAATTATCTTTATTGTTAGGAACACTCATTGTGTTTTTATCGTACCTACAACTTGGATGACACGTGTGCGACTGATTATTAGAAAGCAGGCGGTTACCTGAATAAACTGACATCTCTGTAGCCGAGGTGCTTTCGCATGTAGAATTATTGCGATAATACAATATACCTATAAACTGGCCATAATTGTACGTAAAATCTGTATTGATAAGAAATTTCTACGAGCGATTCGTTTTGTTAGTACGCTTGAAACTTTGATGAACGGTACGTCGGATCGCGCGCGCTCGTCCAGATAATATATATTTTTTTTGGTTTTGCGGTTTTCGTTTTTGCAATATCGGCGATTGTTTTAGAACAACTTGATTAAATAATAATTTTGTTTCGATTTTAATGAATTGCGTTGTAAGTGTTACCTAAATGAGGATTTTTCGGATTCGTTTTAAAAATAGTTTATTTGCTCTTTGATGGTTAAATAATCATTTACGTGGAGACTCGACGGTCTGGCGTTCTTCAAAAATCGAGTGGTAAGTCGTATGGATTTTATGCTTGAATTGCCAGGGGCCGAAACAAAGGTTTTAACGCATAGATAGATAATTAAATGATTGCGTTGAGACATTTTGTTTTTGTTTAACAGGTTATAAGTACGTATCGATGGATTGTGAAAAAATGGTATCTGTATGTATAAATACCGAAATTATTTTAAACACCGATATTAATTTTTACGTAGCTTGTGTATGATTATTTTGTATTTAACGGCGTTTTGGCGGAAGGACGTAAGTCACAAAAAGTAAATTTTACAGGAGCGCACATTTTGTGTTGTCGAGTAGCTATACATATAAGAAGATACGTTTCAAATAAATTTTTCGCTCGATTGATGCTCGATGCTCGAATTTTGACGTTTTACGTTTGACACTTTAAAGGATTACTATTTAGTAGGACACTCTACTAGAGTGTAGAGTAGAGTGTAATAGATACACTCTACTCTACACTCTATTTAGTAGGACATTACATAACAAGTTAAAAGGCTTTTGATTGGATGAGTAACGTGTGCCTTGATTGCACACGGGCTACGACGTTTTTGATTGGCTAACGAGTTTGTTTTTTTACGCGCACTACCGACTTATTTGTCTAACGTATGTTTAACTTTCGGTAATATTTAATGGTGTGAATTTATGGACTTTTCATAGTAGTAGAGTGCTCAGCGCCCCGAAAAACGCTTAAAAATGACTTTCGTGGGGAGGTCGGGGTTACAAGATGAAACCTCGACAGACCGAAAGAGCGTATTTTTTTATTTAAAAAGCCAAAAGACGTTAAAAATCGTCCAGTATAAAGAGCACCATCTTCACCGAAAGAGTTATTCAGCGTACTAAAGGTGAACTTTCTTTTGCCGTAAAATTCGTAATTGGTTTTGTGGAATTAATCGTTTAAAAAATTTTGAAAAAACGCAAAATACACGGGCTCTTATGGAGAAAAATAACTTTCGGGGCCGATATCTCGGTTCGGACAGCTAAAAAGTTCACTTCAATTTCGCGTTTTTTACCGTTTATACTGTCATAACTACAAAACAGTAAGACATATCGAAAAATTTTATTCTTTAAAATAGTTTGGTTCGTCCTTGTCGCATCCGATGGTACAAGAATTATATTTTTGCAGGGCTTTATAATTAAGATAAATAATGAAAAGTGAAAACATGCGAAAATTGCATTTGCGAGAGTCGCGCTCTCAAGTGGGCGCATCGCGTCTCCCATCTCACTTTTTCCCGTAGCTCCCTCTCATTCTATACGTAATTCTAAAACAAACCAACATACTATTATTTTTATTATAAATACACCTTATCCGTTATTTTAATAATTAAGTACATAATATAAGAAGCTTTTTATATTAAATAAATTTACGAGAAGCTTCCATTTCATAATAAAACTACAGCGACTTTAAAATTTAATATCTGTTATTATTCTTCTTTTTATAAAATTGTGGTAATAAGCCAATAACAACAATTAATTAACACCATATATTTCAACTCTGTTTAGAGTTATCTTTCAGTGGTAAAATTTTATAATTTCCGCAGTTAAACTCAAAAATTTGGTGCAAGAAGGAAACTCCTGATAGGTATTATTAATTTATTAGGGCTATTGGCCCTAATTGTAAGTGTATTAAATAACCACAAGTTAATCGCCATTTTTCCACTACAGTATGCCAAATGTGCCTTACAGCCTTAAGTTTGTTAACAAATTTGGTATTACTACGTTCAAAATTGTACTTTTTGCAGTTTAAATTAACAGCCTTGATATTACACTCACCTTATTCATCATACATTGACACATTTAAAATTGTCACTGCATTGGTACATTTTTGTTCCATAGATCTACAGAAACCAATGCAACTCATTCGATTTTCCTGCATCTGCACACTTTGCTACTGAAATCTAGAAAACATAATGAACCGAAATTTATGAATCAGCAAATAATGCATGTTAGAAGAATACCTTTGTTACAACCACACGATACTAACATTCTTAGGTTATTTGAGAAGGATGGAAGAGTACTTAATATAGGTACCAGATTTCCTTCCAAATCTATTTTCCACCCAGAATCGGCTACGTCGGGTAACTGTAGTTGTAGTTGTAATGAATTTAGCAAAACTTTAGTTTGATAATATGATCTTAAGGTGAGGGTACCACTATTTTTCGAATATCGTTAAAATTAATGTACAAAATAATGTAATGGTTACTTAAATTTGATTTTTAACATAGGTAATAACGAATTTTTTAAAGAACTTAATTTGTAAAGCACTTTTAGCATACTGTAGTAGAAAAATTGTGATTAACTTGTGGTTATTTAATACACTTACAATTAGGACCAATAGCCCTAATAAATTGCCATAATAAGGATACAATTAATACCTACCAGGAGTTTCCTTCTTGCATCAAATTTTTGAGTTTTACTGCGGAAATTATAAAATTTTACCACTTAAAGATAACTCTAAACAGAGTTGAAATATATGGTGTTAATTAATTGTTGTTATTAGCTTATTACCACAATTTTATAAAAAGATGAATAATAATAACAGACATTAAATTTTAAAGTCGCTGTAGTTTTATTATGAAATAGGAGCTTTTCGTAAATTTGTTTAATACAAAACGCTTCTTATATTGTGTACTTAATTATTAAAATAACGGATAAGGTGTATTTATAATAAAAATAATAGTTTGTTTTAGAATTACGTATGGAATGAGAGGGAGCTACGGGAAAAGTGAGATGGGAGACGCGATGCGCCCACTTGAGAGCGCGACTCTCGCAAATGCAATTTTCGCATGTTTTCACTTTTAATTATTTATCTTAATTATAAAGCCCTGCAAAAATATAATTCTTGTACCATCGGATGCGACAAGGACGAACCAAACTTTTTTAAAGAATAAAATTTTTCGATATGTCTTACTGTTTTGTAGTTATGACAGTATAAACGGTAAAAAACGCGAAATTGAAGTGAACTTTTTAGCTGTCCGATCCGAGATATCGGCCCCGAAAGTTATTTTTCTCCATAAGAGCCCGTGTATTTTGCGTTTTTCCAAAATTTTTTAAACGATTAATTCCACAAAACCAATTACGAATTTTACGGCAAAAGAAAGTTCACGTTTCCTTCTATACGTACGTTGAATAACTCTTTCGGTGAAGATAGCGCCCTTTTGCACTGGACGATTTTTGACGGCTTTTGGCTTTTTAAATAAAAAATACGCTCTTTCGATCTGTCGAGGTTTCAACTTGTAACCCCGACCTCCCCACGAAAATCATTTTTCGGGGCGCTGAGCACTCTACTATAGTGGTCGTTGGCAAAAATAATTTCAGTGATAACAAACTTGCGCTTAATCCAAACAAATTATGTACGTAAGACATGACTTTCCGTCCGAACTGTACCATAGGTATTGTTATGGAAATTTTTGACGCTAATTTTCGTAATTTATTTCAGATGTCCTTCGACTGCGGCAACGAGCTCGGTGGTCTGGCCCTCTTCAAAAATCAAGTGGTAAGTCGCATATGTGTATTTTTTGAAAATTATTTTTCCTCGAGGCATTTGTTGGATTGTGCCGCACCCTGATCGGGTAGATTTGGTCAATCGCGTATATTATTATTTCTCGTGGTTTGATTTTTTTTTGTAAAAAATTAATGCGTTTTGGGTTTCCTTTTTTACTATTTGCGCTTTTCCGTTTAAAGGAAACCAAATTATCACGATACAAAACTATTAGGTTTAGACATACACAAATTTTATTTTATTACGAAAAGCCTATGTAGGTATTACCTAATATATCGAAACCGCGAATCTTTCCAAAAATACCGCTTTAATTTGTCGTCCACGCTAAATAAATTAGATTTCCCGCATGTTTTGCAATAAATTAATCGGCAGCTTATAAACTGCAGGAAACAAAATTAATAACACACTACAACACTGCCGTGCGCCGATGGACGAAAGTGATTTTAATTTAGATCGTTGGTTTGTAAAAAACAACACGAGAGCGAAAAAAGCTGCCGGTGGATTACTCCCCCACATGTGTACGCATTTAAAACGCGCGTTTGATGTTTAATTACCGCGTTGCTGTTGGCGAGTTTGGTCGAATTCTTTCCGTCCCAGTAACACATGGTCGAACATTTTGTATCACATCACGGCGTGAACAAGCAAACACTAGGGGATTAGGGGTGAATCGCCGCTTTGTATATTTAGACATTCTTTCGGTTTTCGTTCACATCGACGCCCGTCACTTATACATTTTTAACGCGAGCCCCCATCAAAACCGAAAACCCGTTAATTAATATATGTATAAACTTAATTTTCGGCGTGGTGCCGTTTGTTGCCCCGAAATTATGACTCGATGAGGGTATAATGCGCGAGACGTTAATTGTACCCGCCATTCGAAATTCTCATTAATAATAATAAATGGTAATGAAATCCCGTGGAATACAGTTTCTCACTGAATTAACGACACGTATACAAGTTATATTATTCATATAATGAAAGTTTGTAGCATTGTAAATGCACCCCAAGTACATTTCGTTGTATAAATTAGGGATCTTGGAAAATGTACTACGTAAATCTTCCATCTATAAATTAATATATGTGGAAAGTTTAGACGCTCATAATCGAATTTATGACGTCGCGGTTATTGTCGATATACGGATTTTTTTCAGTTCGAGATTTAAAAATTACCGAGACGGTTTTAAATATATATATTTTTTTTTATGCCGCGTGTACAACGACCACGTCTCGAGCATCGCTCCGCGCGGTTCATTAAGGGGTGTTAATTTTCTTATCTACATAAAAACGGTCTCGGCGGTTTTGTGAAGTGCCATAAAAGATGTTAAAAACGGGCGTTTATGGGATATCTTGGGACGTTTTCGAAGGGTCCGAACGCGCCCTCTGGGACCCGTACCTGAGACCGCAACCACCTGCCCAAGAACTTTCTACTTATTTGTTTCTAAAGTTTAAGTTAGTTTGGTTGTATGTTTTATTAAATGGAACTGCGTCGATGTTTTTGCGTAATTAACGTTCGTGAGCTCTTGAATTTCTAAATTATGGCCGACACGGGAATGTCGGTTGTTTTTTTTTTTAAGTGACGGGCAATTTCGAATCGGTGCATGGGAAAATTGAACTGAAGCCGAACATTGTATAGAGATTACGAGCAGTTTGCCCGTGCCTTTTATTTTTCTTGTTAAACTAAGCTTTTACGTTTCCTCAGAACGAATAAAACTAAGGAAATTCGATGTTCTTACTTAAGGGTTAACGTCGTGCTCATGGTTCTACGTTAATAAAACGTTTATGACCGTAGCCGTCAATAATAATGGTTAATTTTAGGTACGCGATGTCTTAACCCACGTCCCATTTTAATAGAACCATAAAATCTGTAGGCCATCTTTCGACAACGTAATATTGAAAACTCGGATAGTTGTCTAAAACCCTATCAATTAATAATTTTACAATGTCGTAAATTATAAATCAATAGAGGTCAACTTGCTGCTCCAACTTCCAATACCCCCCCCCAGACTTTAAAAGCTCATTTTCCTAAAATAGAAGGCAAACATTTTATAAAATTTTCAATTCAAATATGGCTAATCGTAAGGTTCAGTTTTTTTATGTGCTTAAGCCGTTTTGGAGTTTTCGTATTGCTATGATGCGGGAGACTAACAATAAAAATACGAGAAAATTAAAAATAAAAAGAGATCAAGGAGACAGTTGAAATGAGAGGAGTTTGATAGAAAATTTAATTAGAAATGTCAGAAAATTAAAAAGTATTAAAAAATTGTTATGTAAAAAGGGGGTAATAAGGAAGAAAAATAGGTATGGTAATTTTAATGAGAAATGTCAAAATAATAAAAAGTTAAGGGAGAATTGTAAGTGAGAAGTTAAGAGGGAATAAAAGTGTAAAAAACTATAAATAAAAGTGGCAGAGGCGTGAAGGAAGTTGGAGGGGGCGTGGATGGAAATAGTTTTAGAAGAAGATAGTTTTAAATTAAATAATTGATAACGTATAATTACTTAAAATGTATATCAAGATAGACAATTAAAATAAGTTTTATACAATTAATTTATTAAGAAAATATATATACAAAGGGGGTTTTGTAGCAGTATGTACTAACTAATATTTGTTAATTATTTTGTTAATAATATTACCTTAAATAGGATTATTTCTAATGTCGCTTGTATTAATATTAAATTTCTGAGCCCTTTAAAAATTATTATTTTTATTAGTAGGTAACCGTTTAACGCGATAATTTGTATTTTTTCTGTTCTACGACACGATATCCCAGTAATTTTAAGTTTTATCTGTCGAAAAAATCTCAGTTAGCGAGACGGCCTTTATTTTAATATTTTAAAAAACGTATCGAAACTCACAGTCGATATCGTGCCGGCGCTGCGAGATATTCGAGGTCAAAGATCGCGAAAAATGGGTTTTTCTTGAATATCTCGCTTCCTATGGCCCGGAGGTCGATTGATGTTATATCTTAAAATTGTGCACAAAAAAAGTTCTATACATACATTTTATTCGTACAATGAACTGTTTTCGTGATATGAAGTCAGGTCGTTTGGACGGACCATAACTTCTATTATTACAATAGGTTGAAAAATGAGGAATCTTGTCTATACTATTCTGACACCCGAAATTATGTAGAGTGTCGTTTCTGCCTTATAATTATATATAGTGCGGTATCTTCTGTGGTTGCTCTGTGAACATCGAGAAAAATAACTTTTTCTGCCGTCGATGAACCAACGAAATCGCAATAATTCGTTTCGCAATGAAAATTATAGAACACGACGTGGAAGAATGTTTTGTTTGAAGAAAAAATTGCATAATTTATTTTGAGCTAAAGTCATTGTTTGTTGTGACTCATCTGTGGTTGTTGGACTCGCTGACGCTTGTCCGTCAAACGCCTACAGATTCGTTACAAAAAAATGTCACGTTAGTTCCTTATAAAATAATGCTCTTATTGTATTTTGGCCGAAGTATTGCATTAATTAAGAGTAATTGTAGGAAGGGGCGTCGAAAATGTTCAGGTTAGGTTAGGTTAAAAAGTCGGCGTATCTCACTCGTTAATTTTTATCTGCCCACCACTGTAGTGTACGACGCGCGTTTTATAAATAATTGACGATTATCGTTCAAGACTAAAAGATCTTTGGTCCTCGATAACACGCTTCAAATCTAAAAATCTGATTTGATTAAATTCCGTCGCCTAAATTAGGTTAAGGGTCGCGTAACTTCTTACTCCGATAGTGATGCAGGCCAATAAATCGAATGACAAAGCAATTAAAAGTGGGTTCAAAATAAAATGATTAAGTACTTAAGTAGCAATTCGTCGCACCGAATATAATCCTCGGAAAGAAAAGGCTCGACGTTAAACGCTTTAAAAGGGGATATTTTACGTGCTTTGCAACAATCGTGTTTGAGTTGGTCGAGTGGGTCCGAACCATTACTGGTTAGATAAGGAGCGACGCCGACGATGAGCTTTTGTAGAGCGCGAAAAAATAAAGCAGTGGATTAACTATTGCTTGAAAATATTTCACTTATGTCGTTTTAACTGTAAGTGTCTTCTTTACTTTAAAATATGTTTATTCAAAAAAAAAATTTGATTCTCTGGCCTCAAATACATTTACCGCACGACAAATGTCACATATTTCGTGCCTTTTCCTTTTTCGCACTGAATCTATTCGCCTTTTTTTGCCGACTTAGGATCGGAATGGCCGAACTGGCAAAACTGACGCGCGTCTTCTTCATCTTCGTTAACATCCAACAGATTTCCACTTTCTCTTCGTCGTCATCATCATCTTCATTGTCGCCGAGGACTATCCTCTTTCTTACACGTCTTTTTTCAACCGTTAAACCTCTTGTTTCTTCTTTATTTGTGCAATGTTTTCCGGCGAAGTTCTCACGTGGAAATCTTCCTCTTCTTTGGCGATGCAGGGCGTCGGTCGTGGAAAGTTTCGGATGGGTCGCTTTAATTTGTTGGGATCGATCCCGTTCGCCCTCCAATTCTATTATTATATGTTTTAACATTATATACGTACATGTATTGCTACGGTACAGCCCCACTTTGTTTATTTTAATTATATTATATTATCTACGCTTATTTTTAAACTAATTCTAAGTTATTAATTAATTATTTATTTTAAAATTATCTATTCTTGTTTCAGTTCCTCCAACACATTAACAGTCTTGCTTTATTTATAATTATTCAATAGTTCTCGCCATTTTTATTGTTCTTTTCTTTCAACACTTCCAATCTTCATTTCCAATCCACGCTCCCTCCAACTTCCTTCACTCCTCTGCCACTTTTACTTGCAGTCTTTTACACTTTTATTCCCTCTTAAGTTCTACCTTACAATTTTTATTTATTCCCCTAAATTTTTTTTTTATTTTTTGACATTTCTCACTAAATTACCATCAAAAAAACTTTTTTTTCAGCTGTCCCCTCGATCTCTTTTTATTTTTAATTTTCTCGTATTTTTATTGTTGGTCTCCCGTGTCATAGCAGTATGTATAAATCGGGAGTCTACGCCGAAAAATTTTCTTTTAGCGAAACGTGTTATCGAAACGTGTTTATCGTGTTTAAAACGTAGAGGACTAAACACCGCCGCCAAACTAAAAATATCTCATAAAAATTACAATTTCCATTCAATTTATAAAAAATGTTCATGTTTACCTACCTATCATTAAATCTTTCTGCTAGACATGAAACTAAAGTTGAACTCGGAATACATAAATGAATAGTATATTTGGTTTAAATTGCTTGAACAACCATCAGATTTCAACTAACAACCTTAATATCAATAGAAACGTCTACTTTTGATGCCGACTAAAACTTTATTATAAAAAGCGCGCCTTGTTTTTCCAACAGTTAACAAAAACTACATTTTTACTTAGCTCTATTATTTATAAGACTTTCGCATTTTCGGAATTCGGGTCACTTTGTGAAAGTCTCTGTTTTTTTTACGCGCAAACAATAACTAAATATCGCAATGTAATATAAAAAAACTAGAGTTTAGTGAAAACGGAATTTTTAATAACAACTTAAAGGGCATTCTATTGAAGAAACTCGATTACAAAGAAACGGTCGGGTCTGGTTTTTTTAACCCGGGATCGGTCGCATAGATCAATTTTACGAGAGCGGTCGCGGTGCGGTCATTTCGACCAAATAATTTACGTTTTTCTATAAATGTAGAAAGTGGTGTTATCTAGGTAAAAAATGGTGTAAATACTAGCTTATGGTTTTATTTATATTTATTAACGTATAAAAACAAATTCTATAAAATTAAAACTTAATACACCTATACACCGTGTCCAAGATAAGAATGCACAGCATGGGGATCTTGAAAACGGTAGAAGATACAGGGTGGCTTAAATTAGAAAAAAGTTGCGCTATTTAGAGTATGTTCACATGCTGGTCGCAAAAGTTCATTATTGTTTATCGTTTTCAAAATTCTCAAAAAAATGTGATTTTTTGGATTTTCGTTTCATTTCATTTTTTTATTTATTTTAAATGATTTTTAAAAACTACCGGCACTTTCTCATTGCCACTTTTTAAGCTCTACAAAATGGCGTGTTCAAATTTTTAATCCGACGTTTCGTATCCGAGAACCCATCATCAACTTTATTTTTTTATATGGCCACAAACAAAGAGACACCCTGTATTCGGTAGCATTATTCATTACAAATTCAACGATGTATCACACATTATGGTTTTGAAGCCAAAAAAAGGGAAAAACGTGAGTTATAAGGTTTTTTATTTTTTAAATTAGTAGGCGCTGGTATAATAACAGAAACAAAATGTCAAAAAATTATAATAATTGCTCAAATAGGTTGCCATTATTTTCTAGACACAAGTATGCTCTGTCTACAGAAGAATTCAAAACATGGTCTAACATTTCTGGTGTGATTGTATTAACTGCTGCTAAAACCAATGCCAATAACTGTTTTTCAGTTTCAAAAGTGGCGTCATACACTTGGTTTTTTAAATAACCCCACAGGAAAAAATCCAACAGAGTTAAGTCAGGTGATCGGGCTGGCCAGGCTACTTCACTGTGAGTTCCAATGCATTTTTCAGGAAACCTCTGTGACAAATATTCCCGCACAGTTCTTGAATTATGCGCTGGGGCACCATCTTGCTGAAACCAGCAGTTGTTAACTATCAGTAATGGTAATTCATCCAAGGCATTCTCCAAATCAGTCTGCAGTAGGTCGGGATATCGTTCGGAATTTAAATTGTTGTGATAAATAAAAGGTCCTATTATTCTGCCACCCAAAATGCCTACCCACAGATTAAATCCAAATCGATGTTGATGCTTTGTTTCTTTTATTAAATGAAGATTGTCTGTTGCCCAATAATGTTTGTTACGCCGGTTGAAAATGCCATTGTTGGTTATTGTTTTTCCCCTTTTTTTGGCTTCAAAACCATAATGTGTGATACATCGTTGAATTTGTAATGAATAATGCTACCGAATACAGGGTGTCTCTTTATTTGTGGCCATATAAAAAAATTAAGTTGATGATGGGTTCTTGGATACGAAACGTCGGATTAAAAATTTGCACACACCATTTTGTAGAGCTTAAAAAGTGGCAATGAGAAAGTGCCGGTAGTTTTTAAAAATCATTTAAAATAAATAAAAAAATGAAATGAAACGAAAATCCAAAAAATCACATTTTTTTGAGAATTTTGAAAACGATAAACAATAATGAACTTTTGCGACCAGCATGTGAACATACTCTAAATAGCGCAACTTTTTTCTAATTTAAGCCACCCTGTATCTTCTACCGTTTTCAAGATCCCCATGCTGTGCATTCTTATCTTGGACACGGTGTATAAGTCAGGAGTCTACGCTGAAAAAATTTTCATTTAGTGAAACTTGGAAATTCGTTATCGTGTTTAAAACGTAGAGGACTAAACACCGCGGACAAACTAAAAATATCTCATAAAAATTACAATTTCCATTCAATTTATAAAAAATGTTCATGTTTACCTACCTATCATTAAATCTTTCTGCTAGACATGAAACTAAAGTTGAACTCGGAATACATAAATGAATAGTATATTTGGTTTAAATTGCTTGAACAACCATCAGATTTCAACTAACAACCTTAATATCAATAGAAACGTCTACTTTTGATGCCGACTAAAACTTTATTATAAAAAGCGCGCCTTGTTTTTCCAACAGTTAACAAAAACTACATTTTTACTTAGCTCTATTATTTATAAGACTTTCGCATTTTCGGAATTCGGGTCACTTTGTGAAAGTCTCTGTTTTTTTTACGCGCAAACAATAACTAAATATCGCAATGTAATATAAAAAAACTAGAGTTTAGTGAAAACGGAATTTTTAATAACAACTTAAAGGGCATTCTATTGAAGAAACTCGATTACAAAGAAACGGTCGGGTCTGGTTTTTTTAACCCGGGATCGGTCGCATAGATCAATTTTACGAGAGCGGTCGCGGTGCGGTCATTTCGACCAAATAATTTACGTTTTTCTATAAATGTAGAAAGTGGTGTTATCTAGGTAAAAAATGGTGTAAATACTAGCTTATGGTTTTATTTATATTTATTAACGTATAAAAACAAATTCTATAAAATTAAAACTTAATACACCTATACACCGTGTCCAAGATAAGAATGCACAGCATGGGGATCTTGAAAACGGTAGAAGATACAGGGTGGCTTAAATTAGAAAAAAGTTGCGCTATTTAGAGTATGTTCACATGCTGGTCGCAAAAGTTCATTATTGTTTATCGTTTTCAAAATTCTCAAAAAAATGTGATTTTTTGGATTTTCGTTTCATTTCATTTTTTTATTTATTTTAAATGATTTTTAAAAACTACCGGCACTTTCTCATTGCCACTTTTTAAGCTCTACAAAATGGCGTGTTCAAATTTTTAATCCGACGTTTCGTATCCGAGAACCCATCATCAACTTTATTTTTTTATATGGCCACAAACAAAGAGACACCCTGTATTCGGTAGCATTATTCATTACAAATTCAACGATGTATCACACATTATGGTTTTGAAGCCAAAAAAAGGGAAAAACGTGAGTTATAAGGTTTTTTATTTTTTAAATTAGTAGGCGCTGGTATAATAACAGAAACAAAATGTCAAAAAATTATAATAATTGCTCAAATAGGTTGCCATTATTTTCTAGACACAAGTATGCTCTGTCTACAGAAGAATTCAAAACATGGTCTAACATTTCTGGTGTGATTGTATTAACTGCTGCTAAAACCAATGCCAATAACTGTTTTTCAGTTTCAAAAGTGGCGTCATACACTTGGTTTTTTAAATAACCCCACAGGAAAAAATCCAACAGAGTTAAGTCAGGTGATCGGGCTGGCCAGGCTACTTCACTGTGAGTTCCAATGCATTTTTCAGGAAACCTCTGTGACAAATATTCCCGCACAGTTCTTGAATTATGCGCTGGGGCACCATCTTGCTGAAACCAGCAGTTGTTAACTATCAGTAATGGTAATTCATCCAAGGCATTCTCCAAATCAGTCTGCAGTAGGTCGGGATATCGTTCGGAATTTAAATTGTTGTGATAAATAAAAGGTCCTATTATTCTGCCACCCAAAATGCCTACCCACAGATTAAATCCAAATCGATGTTGATGCTTTGTTTCTTTTATTAAATGAAGATTGTCTGTTGCCCAATAATGTTTGTTACGCCGGTTGAAAATGCCATTGTTGGTTATTGTTTTTCCCCTTTTTTGGCTTCAAAACCATAATGTGTGATACATCGTTGAATTTGTAATGAATAATGCTACCGAATACAGGGTGTCTCTTTGTTTGTGGCCATATAAAAAAATAAAGTTGATGATGGGTTCTCGGATACGAAACGTCGGATTAAAAATTTGAACACGCCATTTTGTAGAGCTTAAAAAGTGGCAATGAGAAAGTGCCGGTAGTTTTTAAAAATCATTTAAAATAAATAAAAAAATGAAATGAAACGAAAATCCAAAAAATCACATTTTTTTGAGAATTTTGAAAACGATAAACAATAATGAACTTTTGCGACCAGCATGTGAACATACTCTAAATAGCGCAACTTTTTTCTAATTTAAGCCACCCTGTATCTTCTACCGTTTTCAAGATCCCCATGCTGTGCATTCTTAGCTTGGACACGGTGTATAACTGTGTGAACAAAATAGACTACAAATTAATATAAAAATTTAATGAGGAATTTCTAATATTTCGGATTCACAAATATCGCAATATGTTATAGTATGTTCCTTGCAAATACATTTAGAACATTTTTTACAAACAGTTTTAGTTTTTCGATTTTTCTTCGAAGAACATTTGAAGCATCTTCCGAAACATGTGTTTGGTTCTTGATTCACTTGTATGCTAGGTACTAAACTAAATATCTCACATATCCTTGATTTCGTGAACTGTGACGCATAAGACGCATTTTTAGAAAATCAAGAACCAAACCTCTACATAGAGTTTTCAAATATTTAGATCGTTTTAAATTGGATTGCGTATTATTTTCAAAAAATATTATTATTATTATTATTAAATTATTATTGTTTATACCAGCTATATTCATCATTGAAAAAAAGACAGTTAGTGGCCACCATGCGCTCTTCCTTGATACTGAATAATTTTGTTTCATCTCGTCTACTTTATCCACACCTCCTTTAGTTTGATTATAAAACGTGATGATATGAGGTTTTCTCTTCTCTCCCGTACTCATCGATACTATCCGAATTCGCGCCAACGTGCATGCTCGATAGAAGTGTAACAACTTTACCTCTCTTTGGTACATATAAAACTAAAGTTACTTCATTAGAAATGCCAAATAAAGTAGTAGCGACATGACGGTTTTTTGAATTGACAAATGCAGGTGGTATTTCTTTTTTATTTTTTCGAATAGTACCAACAATGGTAATATTATAAGATAGTAACGATTTCATCAAAGGAATGGAGGTGAACCAATTATCTATAGTCACATTTCGACCAGAATTCTGAATCGGTATGGGATGCACTATTGTCAATAACAAAAGGTCCATCCGGTTGCTTTCCAACGTATATCTCCATATTTGAAGTGTAATAATTTCGAGCATCAGCTAATGAAAATATTTTTATTCCATATTTAGCAGGTTTATTTTTCATATATTGCCGGAAGCTGCATCTTCCTCTGAAGGTTTCAAGCATTTCGTCAATAGTTACATTTTCTCCAACTTTGTAATTTGTTTGACAGCGTCTGACAAACTTTTCAAATATCCATCTAATTGGAGCCAACTTATCGGTTTGTTGTCTTTCTGAACGATCATGAATATTATCAAATCGTAAGCATCGAAGTAAGAATTCAAAACGTTTCAATGACATGACATGTCGAAACATTTCAATTCCAGTACCATCGTTAGCCCATAACTCCGCTACGTTTGTATGAGACAATCGTAATACGCCTGCTAAATACAATAAACCAAATAAGGCTTTAAGTTCTGATGCATCCGTATCCCCTTGGCATCTCTGTTTGCATAATTTACACGAACTTTTTCGATGTAAATATTTGTACATCGTACGATTTCATAAATCATATTATCAGTAAAAAACAACATCCAAGCATCTATTGGCGTCTTTGCCTTTTTTGCATGGTTTTGAACGCCAGGTATAAAGTTTATTAGATTTCTCTTTAAAGTTTTAGTATCGCCCAATGGCCGTAGGCGCCATTTTGTTTTTTTATTTCGGCCATGATAAAATCTTTGCAATTCAGAAAGTGGTATGTCATCATCAGATCCTTCACTGGATTCATCTGATTGTTCAGTATCAGAGATGTGATCACTAACTTGTAAATCATCTTCATCGGCTTCGCTCTCGTTTTCAGATATTTCTTTCTCTGATTGTATTTCTTGCCACATTTTTAAACGTGCTGCTTCTAGCTCATAGTCACCCATTTCTAAAATGAATGTATAAAATTGTAAAACAAATGTATTTTAGAAAGTTTATATATTACTGAAAGGGTTATTAGGTACACAGTATTGATCGGGCTGGCCAGGCTACTTCACTGTGAGTTCCAATGCATTTTCAGGAAACCTCTGGGACAAATATTCCCGCACAGTTCTTGAATTATGCGCTGGGGCACCATCTTGCTGAAACCAGCAGTTGTTAACTATAAGTAATGGTAATTCATCCAAGGCATTCTCCAAATCAGTCTGCAGTAGGTCGAGATATCGTTCGGAATTTAAATTGTTGTGATAAATAAAAGGTCCTATTATTATGCCACCCAAAATGCCTACCCACAGATTAAATCCAAATCGACGTTGATGGCTTGTTTCTTTTATTAAATGAAGATTGTCTGTTGCCCAATAATGTTTGTTACGCCGGTTGAAAATGCCATTGTTGGTTATCATTGTTGGTTATTGTTTTTCCCCTTTTTTGGCTTCAAAACCATAATGTGTGATACATCGTTGAATTTGTAATGAATAATGCTACCGAATACAGGGTGTCTCTTTGTTTGTGGCCATATAAAAAAATAAAGTTGATGATGGGTTCTCGGATACGAAACGTCGGATTAAAAATTTGAACACGCCATTTTGTAGAGCTTAAAAAGTGGCAATGAGAAAGTGCCGGTAGTTTTTTAATATCATTTAAAATAAATAAAAAAATGAAAAGAAACGAAAATCCACAAAATCACATTTTTTTGAGAATTTTGAAAACGATAAACAATAATGAACTTTTGCGACCAGCATGTGAACATACTCTAAATAGCGCAACTTTTTTCTAATTTAAGCCACCCTGTATCTTCTACCGTTTTCAAGATCCCCATGCTGTGCATTCTTATCTTGGACACGGTGTATAAGTCAGGAGTCTACGCTGAAAAAATTTTCATTTAGTGAAACTTGGAAATTCGTTATCGTGTTTAAAACGTAGAGGACTAAACACCGCGGACAAACTAAAAATATCTCATAAAAATTACAATTTCCATTCAATTTATAAAAATGTTCATGTTTACCTACTTATCATTAAATCTTTCTGCTAGACATGAAACTAAAGTTGAACTCGGAATACATAAATGAATAGTATATTTGGTTTAAATTGCTTGAACAACCATCAGATTTCAACTAACAACCTTAATATCAATAGAAACGTCTACTTTTGATGCCGACTAAAACTTTATTATAAAAAGCGCGCCTTGTTTTTCCAACAGTTAACAAAAACTACATTTTTACTTAGCTCTATTATTTATAAGACTTTGGCATTTTCGGAATTCGGGTCACTTTGTGAAAGTCTTTTTTTTTACGCGCAAACAATAACTAAATATCGCAATGTAATAAAAAGAAAACTAGAGTTTAGTGAAAACGGAATTTTTAATAACAACTTAAAGGGCGTTCTATTGAAGAAACTCGATAACAAAGAAACGGTCGGGTCTGGTTTTTTTAACCTGCAAAAATGTACTTTTGACAAAAAAACAAACGTTATGTACGACGTAGGTACGACTTGAGCTCTCCAATTTTTCATCGAAAAATTCAACGGCCGCTTATCTTTAACATAGTAAACCTAAAATTTAAGCATCTATGAAAACCGAAAATTCACTACTCAAACAAGACTTGCATCTTAAGCAATTTTAGTATAAATTAAACTATAGTAAAACGAAGAAATCATGTCTCGTTTTGCTAAAGAAAAATTTTCAAGATTATTTTATAAGGATTAAATAAAAAAAAACGAAATTTGAATCGTTTTTGTGAGCGATCCAAAATTTTCAGACGATTAAAATCCGTCCGCTGCGCGACGCTCTAAAAATTTTTCCGAAAACACGTAGATGGCCTAAGTTAGTTATCGTGGGCAATCAATTTTTGAACTTATAAATTTTTATCTTCGCGGTGAAGGCGTAGAAAAACGACTTTTAAATTGAATAGGGGCAGCTCGCGCGCGTCTCCCCCCCGTCTCTCGGGTCTTATAAACTCGACCGCCCTTTCAAAACGGCGCGGACACACTCGCAGGACGTTGCAGTTGCAATTTATTTATCTTTAACACGTGTAACGTGCTCAAAAATTCACAGAGGCACAGGGGAAATTAGCGGCAGTGCAACGGGAACAGTTGACCGGTCGCGTCGCGACGTCCAGGATATTGAGAAAACGGCGCGCGAGCACCCGGATTTTTGCGCCGGGCGCCGTCCCGAACGCAACATAACTTATTCTTTTATCGCAGCGAGTTTATGACGGTTTTTTAACGATGCCCCGTCCGACCGTATTTTCGTCCCGTGAATCATTGATGTTGAGACGACCCCATTAATATATCCGCCACGATGTATAGGATAATCCGAAAATTTGTAAATTAATAATTAAAAGTGAGTCGAGTTGTCCGGAAATTTATGGCACATGTTTAGGCGCAGTTGATTAAATCTGTCATTTCAAAGTCAAACAGAGAATGTGAACGTCTTATTTATGGGGTCTGGAATTCCTCGGTGCACTTTTTTGACGGGCCGAACGTAAACATGTCAGTTGCGAGCCGTGTGCGCGAGCTTTGAACGCATTAATTAATCCGGACCGCGTTTTTTGTCCTCCTCCTCCTCCTCCTCGAAAATTCCGCGTATGTTGCGGTTTGCGCGACGAATCGCGCGCGTCCGAACGTCGCCAAATCGTTTCAGTTTTCGAAAGAAAAAAAAATCCTTCGCGGAAGTTCGTAACGACGCGCACACGTCGTAATTAATCCAAAAAGCTCTCCCCTTAAGCGTAATGCAGAAAACAGTTTCTATATTTGTCATCATTAATAATTCCGCAATGTGTACCTGTCCCATTTCAAAATATTCTGATGTGATGAATGAACGACAACTCTGCACAGAATTTTGTTCTTTTTGCGCTTATATATACCACCCGTGTTTACTCGCGAGACGCATTCTTTTCGACGAGCCTGAATATTTTATCCGAAAAAAAAAATGTGGACGGGGAAACAAAAGATATGAGAATGATATATATATTTCATTCGTTTAATGGAATTGGATAATGCTTCAATTTCAGATTAAATATTCACTTAGATTACGGGTGTCCGACATTAATTTTGCCAATTTTTACGTTCCCACTTTTCCTGTTTGCCCGTTAATTTATTCGTTACTTATCGGAATGCGCGCCCACTAAATAACACGAATAACCATTTCACATAATTGAGTTTCGTGTTCGCTTCATTTTCGTCATTTGCTCGATAATAATCGCGGTTCGTTAAAATCGGTTTTCTTCGTTGTTTTTTTTTTTTTTGTTAGGCGAAACGTTTTAAATCTGCTTACCGTGTCGTCCTCCATAAATGTAAGTCAACCGTAAGCGTATTCTTCTCGCGAGTGATTTTTTTACGGCAACGGATGGATATTATTTTCGTGAGTACGAACGGCGGCGTCGAGGGGGTGGCGCGAGATAATTTTATCTCTGGAGATTTTTATGGAGCCGTAAAGCAAAATAGGAAATTCCCGTGTATTGTGTCGTCAAACGTAATTTAAAGCTCCCCGCCGACGGCGACGTTTTGATTGATTATACCCTTGCAGCAATAAACGCCAAAAGTCGCGGTCAAAAAGCTCGTAGGTCGGTTAAGGCCGCGCATTTGTAGATGGTCGCTCGTTGACGTTTTATCTGCGGATATAAGTTACATTTAAAAGTTTCGAGACAAATTCCAACATTATCTGATTTACAGATTCGCATAAACTTAGGAAACGAGACGTGAAGACGAAATAATACTATCTCGGCGGTTCATTTTTCTTCTTCTTTTTTTTTTAAATCGTACCTACTTATTTGCGATAGGTTTGGTCTGCAAACTTATACTGCTGCGACTGGGAGATTTTTAACCTGACCCCCCTCCCAAAGGTTGTGAAACCTCGTCGGTTCTCGCGTTCGCATAAATTAAACGAAATTTTAACAATCGATTAATTAGGTCGTGGAGATAATTATAATGCAACGCTAAACCTTTTCGCGATGTCTTTGCTTTATCAGATCTGGATGTAATTCGTTTTCGATCTAGAACTTCGGGGCGAGGGCTGGTGTTGATTTATAATTGTAACGTAACCACCAACGCGCCATCAAAAGTTGAACAAACATATTACGCGTTTCATATTAATGTAACTGACAATAAAGTAAACTAGGACGTATATGGGAATCCTAAGCTCGACGTAAAGATCGCAACCTTGCCTTCTGATTGTAATTATTAACGTCGCAACAAAGGCTATTTGGGGCTATTTTCGGGATAGGGAGGCGCGGCGTCCAGTAATTATAAAAAAAACGAGATATAACGTCGAATAAAAATTTAGAACGTCTACAGGCGCCCTTAAACTCTTATTGCAATCTATCCGTTGCGTCCATATTTTTAAGGTAAAAGTTTTAAAGTAAACTCGAACATTTGGTGTGGCTTTTACATGTTTTACAAGTTTGTGGAGAATAATTTTGCCTTAATTTCCAAACGGAATTGTTAATAAAATGATTAAACTCGAAACAAGTTTCGGAACTGCGATTCTCGAAAGTTTCAATGACTTTCGGAACATCTATAGGTGCGTTCGTTTAAAAGTTTAGAACACCATATGTGTTATAATGTACTAGGTATTTTACCGGTTTGGAAGATTTCGTCGTGCATCTTTATTTGAAAAATAAAACGTTTCAAAATGTAGGTGATCGGAAAAAATTTAGGACGACATCGATGGCTTTCGATTTCCTCAACTTTTATAAAACGAAATAATTCTGAAAACTTCAAACGCGTTTAAGTTGACGTGTATGGAAGGCCTTAAGCTTGCACGAATCGTAAGTGAATAGGCGTCTTAAAAGGACCGTCGACACGCCACGTTCAATTTGCGCAGGTAACAACTTACGCTTTTGCTCAAACAAAAAAAATAATTTAGATTTTAAGTAGGTACACCCACGTGATTTTTTAGAAAATATTTTTTTATTACAATTCGGGCTTATTTTGACCGTTATTAATACCTAAACAACGCCGCCTGTGGCGGGCCTCGAAAATATTTTATGGAAAGTAAGCTCATCTTTAATTCTTCCATTATTTTAAATTTCAAAGTTTAAATGTATTTTTTCTTTTAAAAGAGCATTAAGGCAAGATTAAAATACTAAATAACTTTTGGCAAGAGCGATGTAGGGAAAATTTTGTTTAGTCCTTAATTAATTTTATATTAAGACGCATTACCTCAAACAACGATGAAATTCAATCAAATTCACGTCGAGAACGTCTAATAATAATTCCGAAGACGAACGAAAATGTTGTAGGCGGTTGATTTGAATTGTGAATATGAAAGGTCAACTTCGGTAATAAGTAGGTAAATGCTTGCACGTGACGGACGTAATTGTTTTATCAAAGTTCCTATATACATTTTAAAATCCTCAGAATCCCAATTGGGGCGCTTGTTTAGATTACAAATAGAAGGATCGACGGCGTCTTCCTTTTAACGCAATAAATATAAAATAATTATTGATATTTCAAGATAACGTTGGACGTGCGTAGGAGCCTTTACGACGCACGAATTACCTAATAACAGTTTTTATGCGGTGCAAAACCTAATCGATGTGTTGATTATAATTAACTACATCTTCAAATACAACTTTAACGTTTATAAAATTTATATACAACTATTTATTTATAATAATTAAAAAAGACTTTTTATGTTTTATTAATATTAAACGATTCGTATCTGTATTTTTACGCTACGGAACGTTTCGTACGTATTTAATTAGCACCAGAAACTCCAGTCAATACGATTGGCGATACTTGACGATGAATTCCATTATTACATTAACCACTTTCTACATAGAAGATAAGTTAGAACGTGGTAATTTATTGTGCCGATTTCACTACGTGTTTCATTGAAAATTTTCCACGCACAAAAACCGTCTTTTCACGCCATAATTAAAAAATAGAACAAGAAGAATTGTGAAATCCAGCGAAAACTTAGAAATTGCATCGTTCATAGGAGCCTTTAAACTAAAGTCTTTACCAAGTACAGAGTGCAAATTAAATCGGAAAGTTTTATTTTCGCCGTATTTCAGGCTTTCCGGTTTTAATACACTACGCGATTCCGTTTAATTTACGTTTCGGTTTTAATTTTTCTAAAAAAAAAACTCGAGTCTTACTGTAATATAGAATGTCCGCGGGAACTTTTAACTCGAATAAATTGCGAACATAAAAGCTCATTAACAATAAATAATAAAAAAAAAGTTATATAGAAGTCCTCTGGCTTGCTGTTTCGCATTCTGAATAACCGTCGCAGCCGTTAAATTAGAAAACATTAATTACTTCAGAATTACTGTACAATAAAATGGAACGAATCTCCAATTTACGCAAGTGTCCATTCGTAATAAGTAATAAAAAAAGGGACTAATTCGTGAACGAAACTCGTTCTCGTCACGTTCGATTTCCTCATTGACAACCGATAAAAACAACGAATTCGAACTGTCAGTAGTTTGTACGGCGTGAACTCGCAGTAAATAGTGGTTAAATGTTTAGGATATACTTTGGATATAGCTTAAACACGCAGTCGGCCAATTCCATTAAATTCGATTAACTGAAACGTACCTAATTTGTACAGTTTCTAAGAAAACTAGCGCCGCCCTGTACAGGTCGAACAATATACGACGTCTGTGAGGGGGGGCTTTAAATTTAACAAATGATATTATAAAAAAAAACAAAACTTGCAACTTTCAAAATAACGCCATCTTTAAAATAAACTTAACGTTAAACGTAAAAAAATAAGGACGTTCCGTAAATAAAAATTTAAATTTAAAGAATTTCATCTCATTGTTAGGGTTTCGTGAATCATCTTCGTAAATAATTGGTCGTTAATTTAAATAATCGAGATGAGGGACGTTAAAGGGACCACGTGTTGACCGTATATAGCAATTAATTAGGAGCAATTAGTTTGAAATTAAGGAAAAAGTTAATATGTCTTTGTGGCGGTTTTCGAGACCTTGGACTTTGAGACATAATAAGCAACGTCAGGGTCGTTGATCGTAAATTAAAAATTTAAACGCAAGTTTTGTATTCACTCAAAAATTGTTTGCGAAATAGAATTATTTTAATTCGCGGATTTTCCGTCGAGTTTTGCGCACTTAATTTTTTTTGCAAAAATATGACAGTTTTGTTTTTAATTTGGGTTAGGTACGCACCAACTTGGTTCCCTGCACTACGGTCAATAAGGCTCCATTGTACCCCCAACTTACGGTGATCTCTATTTTTTTTTTCTAGAAAATCCGATTGATTTGATTTTTTTAATATTTTTAGAGGGCAGCTGTCGTACAACCCATACAAACAAAATTGAAGCCGCTTAATCTCTCCCCCCCCCCAACCTTTTCACCGCACTTTTTTTAGTTATTTTCTGATGAGTATCAATTGCTAGTTTGTTTTTTAATTGTTTCCAATACATTTTGTCACGATGATCGTTGGTTAAATTAATTGACAGCACCGCGCAGCTTAAAGTCCGTTGTTAAACTATAAAAGGGCAAATTTTATTTACGTGCTAAGGGGGCACTTAAACGATAGAAGAAAAATTTTAAACATACATTAGTTATATTCGCAGTCGGCGTCCCTCGACGTTTTGTCCCGCAAGAATTATTTTACGCGCCATCGAGGGACGAACAATTTTCGGGCAACCAAATATTTTCGAAGTAGTTAACAACACGTTGTGTCCCTATTGCGATCTCTAAATTTGCAGCTGTAAAATAAACATCGAAACCGAACGGGCGCGATAAATGCGTAAAATATGTAGGTGTACACGTTGTTAATAGAAAAGGGGTGAATTTTTCACGAATCTAAAAAAAGATATATACGATAATGTTGCGTCCCGGAAACAAATTTTTCGGAATTATTTGTCCACGGCATTCCCGTTTATTGTCGCAAATGTTACTTGCACCAATAAACATCGGGAGCCGTACGTGACGAGGGCGCGAACCGCGAGGGCGGCGAAACGCGTCGTTATGAAAAGGCGCGCATTTAAAAGCTCGATTTTATGCGCCCGCCGCGGAAACGAAAATGTTAACCTAAATAAGCCCGTAAAACATTTTCTTTAGTCTCTTTTTTCGGCCAAGTCTTTTAAAACTGTCGGGGGGCGCGATGCTCACCTACTATGAAATTAATTTTGAACGGGCGCATTGTTGTATATTTTATTGGGCCGCCAAGGCGGACCGGTTTAAATTCATCCGCCGCCGCAGCAACGGCGACGAAGGCTGCGCGTTTAAAATTCAAATTTTCTCGGAGGGTGCCCGAGAACGGTTTATTTTTTAACGATTGAATCACGCACAATTGCAGTTTATACATCGTTTGACTGACGGCGGGGTTGAAGAACGAATAAAAAAAATGTGAAAGGAGTTAAACGGGCCTCAAATAACAAGTCTAAATTAAATATTCTTTAAATGCGAATGTGCGTGACTTATTTAGCGCGTTGTTTTTGAAAACGCTTAAAAAAATCGGCGCGCTCCGAATTATTTCCAACCTGTTTTTTTTTTGTTATGTGGCTATTTAAAAACAAATACTGAAAAGGAAAAGATGGGGGGGATTCGCGCATTTTTAAAAATTAACTAATCGTCAATGCGTACCCGGCGTTTTCGGCTCGGTTCCTAAAACAGGGACGAATTTTAAAAGCCCTAAGAGAAAAGTCGCAATTTTCTATATCGGTTTTGAAATCGCAGTTAGATAGGCATCTGAACCCTTTTTCCCCATTTACGTCGTGACTGCGTCCTTCCGAAAACAATTTTGCCAAAATCCTACAAGAAAAATAGTTATGTTTGTAAGGTACGTTTTTAGGTATGTTTGCTCCTAAATTAATGACGTCCTGTTCGAGTCGATAAGCGTCGCGTCGCCTCGAATGGGGTGTTAAAATTAAAGGAGCCGGATGAGCGCCGACCGTACGACTAGATATTTATTTTATTAGACAAGTAAAATACCTATTAAAAACTGTTAAGTACCGGTACATTTTTTTGGGGGGGGAATGCAGGAAACGTGGACGATTCGATTGGAGTCGTTCGAATAGAATTTGGGATTTTTCCAAGACGGTCCTGACTTAACTTTAAGTTTAAAATGCGATCGCCGATAAAAGTGCATTTAGCGAACGAGCTTGCGGGAAGAACTGCGGCGTGCGGCAAAAAAAAAATATTAAATCGAAGTTTCTGACGCCTCGCGAAAAACCAGGTTAACCACGCAATCAATTTTCCCTCGGCCCCCCAATTCCCACTGGTGTCCCAGTAAATATTTAGTTTATAATTCGCCGCCATAAAAACCGGAGATCTAAGTGTATGGCTGTGTGTGAATAGGTTCGCACATAATACTGAGGGCGAAATGAAAGTGTAAAACGCCGCTATTGAGCAAGGGGGCGAATTGTTAAGAAGTAATCAGCGGAAGAGCTCAATTTCACCAAGCTTCCAGATTAGTTGGTGATTAATAGATTTTGTTTGCTTAGAACGAAATTCGTCGCTTCTCGCGTTAGGTACATCAAATTCCGGATTAAAAATATTTAAGGGTTGCCGGCGATTTCTTTGTACGCGAACTTACGAAAGAGACGCGAATCGCGACAAAACTTCCTGCGGAAAAATAGATAGGAATCATCGCTCAACCCTTTTTCTTATTTACTTCGCCGTACCGCATTCCTTAATAAGTAATTTGTTTTAAAAGTCCACGAGGACCGGACCTTTATCTATATAAACGCGACGTTTTCTCATTTGAAAAGGACTCGTGTTTTTGAAATATACGTTCGATACGCCGAGCGGGGTAGTTTTCAATTTTGTTTCGGTAAATAGAAGCCAGTGGCTGCTGGTATGTGATATACGTACATAAATTTCTAAAAGTCGCGTATCGACGAGGAAAGTTTACTCGATTACAAATAAATTGAAGTTGTCCAATTAAGGCTTATTTTCTCGTACGAACACGAACAACTTGTAGGTAGTTTGATATTAAATTTATAATTCGATTCGGTCCGGTTCGTGGCGAAAAGTCACGTTGAAATGAAAATACTAAGCGTCGAGGCACTAACGATCGCCCCCTCTCCCCCAAACAGCGTTTGTGATTTCAAGTGATTCGTCACGTCCATGGCCACCTTTATCAATCATACCCGAGCGACAACGAAATCGTTTTACAAGGCGCCATTCAATTGTCTCGCTTACGTAAGAAATTCAAAATTTGGGATGAAAATGTCAGCTCATCGAGACTCACGTTTTGCATTTAAAAAAAACAATTGAATATCGCTTCCGCTTTTTCCGGAAATAGGCCTAAGGTCCCTTTTCAATGGCATATCACAAGTTGCCAATTTCTTTCAAAACGGCGGCGTAGAAGGCATTTTTGCCTAAATTCGATGTAGCTATGGTCAAACAACTTGTTAAGATAACAAAGAAAATTGGTTTTCTCGTTGATTTTGAATCGAATTCGTAAAAATTTCCATTTTTCGCGATGTGGGATGAATTTTGTCGTTTGTTTAAAACGTCTTGGCTCTTTTTTAATTCTTTCTCGTAGATTTTGCCTCCTACGCCACCGTTTCGAAAGAAATTGGCAAGTTGTGATGCGCCATTGAAAAAGAAATTTCAAATTCTATCCAACTTTGCGACTTTTTTGGTTTAGGTCTACTTTCGGAAAAACCGGACGTGATTTTAAATTGTTTTTTAAATGCAAAATATGAGTCTCGACGAGTAACATTTTCATCCCGAATTTGGAAATTCTTACGTAAATGACAATTGAATGGCGCATTGTAAAGCGATTTTGTTGTCACTCGGCATATAAATAGTTTGCACGTTAATTTAACGAAATATTTATTTACACACAAGCAATGCCACAATAACGCGTCGACAGTTTACGGCGCAACCTTTAAAATCAACGTAAATAAAATTCCGATTTTTTTCGTCCGTCTGTTTGTCTGCCCTCCTTAAGCTAGAAGGAAATAGTTTTCAACGAAATATATCACTCAACCTCTCCTATGGGTAGTCTACGTTACATTCGACTATCGCTCGTCCCCCGAGGATAGCCACCCTCCACTTTTCAATTCCAAATACCACGACAACATAATGCCTACAAATTTAAAATAATGACACCCCGGCGTGGCCTCGCATTTATTTTATGTACGTTCGATCATTAATTTAATAACTTGTTAAATAACGAAATAAAAACTCTTGCATCTTTCGAGAAACACATTTTTCACCGACGCTTAAAAGTTTTTATCGGGGATGCGTGACGAAACGGTCGGACGGCCGGACTAGAATTTTATAAATTATTCAAATTTTGTCCACGATAGCCAGAAAAAAAAGGGCTTATGGGCTAAAAGGTGCCGCGATAAATTAAAGTCCGCGCGGAGAGAACGAGCTGAAGATATGAAGGATTCATTTCGGTCACTTTCAAATTTATGATGCCTAATATTAAAAACATTTTTCCATTAAATAATATATATTTTAGTTGACGTTAAAATTGGAATTTCTTTCGGTAGTATAAAGGTGGTTTAGAAATTAAAATTATGGAAAATAGGATTTAGATTTGTTTTAAGTGTTTTATTTGAATTTGTTTAAAAATTCGTTGTAAATTCATCTTTATAATCGCGTAGGTACAGTCACGGTCGTAATTAATGTAGCCGACAACGTTCACTGCGAATAATAATTTATTATACATCAAATTTGATTTATCGCAAGCAAGTTTATTAGAAATTTGATTTGCCCTATTTATTGTTGGCACAGAACAGAAATATTATTCTGGCTCAAAAAAAAAAAGTTTTAAATACGTATTCGATAGAATTTCGCATTTTTTATATTAAATAAAATTTTAAAGGTACAAGAAGTATTTTGAGTTTTTGAATTAACCAAATTCTGAAGACATTTTGAAGACAGTTTATTGGTTTGTTTAAATCGCGTCGAATTTTGACGTCAACGGCCGAGTTTGGTTAGTGTGTAGTTCGACAATACTGACTGATTGTGTGCGACGCGGGCTTTAGTTCTCATAATTTAAAAAATTGATGGCAGTCAATACCCGACCATTTATTATTTTAGAGATCGTGCAACAACAGAAAAGGCCCCCGTCAGTCATTCTCGACTCACGTAAAATTATTTAGTGGCTGTCGAAAAACGCACTTGAAAAATACCGGCGCATCGACAGGTCTTTGTTTTATACGGCACGATCTCTTAAGGGGATGAAGAGAAGCGGTACTTTTAAAATCAGTTGTTTTTCGCGTTTTCCAACAAAGACGGCGTCGCACGGTACTGTGAAATATCCTATTAAAATAATATTTTTTAAACGGCCACTCTGTATAAAAATCAAATTTCACACGAATAGGTTTAATAGAGGACGACCACCTATGCGTTGGTATGGCGACTTTAAACGAACAGCTGGATTAAACTGGATTAAAATTGCACAAAATCGGAATAGATGGAAGGAGTTAGGGAAGGCCTATATCCAAAAATGGATTTAAAGGGCTTAAGAAGAAGAAGAAAAGAAGGTTTAATAAAATGATTTGTAAAATCGAGCTGTTTATAGAAAAGGCCGGACTTATGTTTCCCTTTTTCAAACCGAAGAGCGTGCAGTTTATTTCGTCCGACGTGCCATAATTTCATGTTTGAAAAACTTTCTAAATTTACCAATTTAGAGGTTCGGTTTTAAAACAAAATGTAAATAACTTACCCGAGGAATCGGTTTCAAAAAAAATAACAACCCCAACAAAATTTCAAAATTAGTTAAATTAAAACAACTAATTGTGCTGCATAAAAGTTTTGAGAGCAGAACCGTTTAATCTCGTGCCTACGTCATTGTTTTGTACAACACAAAAGCCCCTAAATCCTACAATTAAAATATGAGCAGTTTAAATCCCTAACAAAGTTATTTATTGTTTGCGCAACCGATGAAAGCGCGCGCGAAGTGCGAATTTTTGCCACCTACCGTTTTCTATAAATTATTTAACAACTAAATTGCGCCGATATTGCTTCGAAATCAAAAAAAACAGAGAGAGAAATAGATAGGTGGAATATTAAAATTTTCACTTCGACTATAGCGAAAAACGCGTTATTAAGGAGGTAGTGAATCTTTTAAGATTTCACTCTCCATCTCCGAATCCTCCAAAAAATGTTGTTACGCATAAATATTTAATAAAAATCGAGTGGAACGTGAAAAATACGGATCGAGAAAAACATTTCTGGCAAAAAAATAAAATTAAATTGTGATTTTCCCGGATTTGTTTCTTCGTAATACTTGCGATATTTTGTTTTAAATTTTCTATTGAAAATGCTTTTTTTTCTCCGAGCTACACGTATTGTAAATATATAATCAAAAATATGAGCCGAGGAGCCATAACATGGACGAGTCGAACAACAACACCACCCACCCCCCCGTAGCGCACGTATACGACGAAGAGAAAATAAAAAGTTATACATCGACGTTTCTATAATCTTTTTCCGACTTGGCAAAAATTAATCGTCGAAATTTATAAAAAGAACCGTCACGACGCTGGCGATAATTTTTCAAAAATTAAACGGAGCATCGTTTCAGGACAATACAGTTCATTATTTTGTTTAGCCTTAAAAACGGCATAATTAATTAAGGCAAAGGCGCCGCGTCGGCAAGGAAAAAGAATCATAAACGCCGAAGCTTATCCATCCATTACGCTTATTAATCCATCTTTTACAATTTTAGATACGATGACGTCACGGGAAATTTTTGCGGGGCGAAATCCAAAAATAGAAAAACGATTCGGTTATTTAACGGAAATCAAAGTAAGAGGACCACGTTTTGACCCCTTTATACCCTCGCAATAAATCACCGGTAATAATTAATGATCGCAGAATACGAAAGGCAAACTCCGAACATTTATCAAAAGCCACATTGGCAGGTGTCAGATGAATAGCAAAAATTTCGGCGCGCGTGTAAAAAATATCTAACGGCTTCCGTAAAACGACATCGCGGGATGAGGGCGGGGGGGTAGACATTAACAAAAGTTTCGTGAAAAGTTATTCGAATAAACACTAACAGTTACAGTCATGAATTGCGAAGTTTTTAACTTTCGCCTACTCGGATATGATAATGTAAAGTTAAAACAGAAAGTTTTGTTAAACTCGAGGGGAGGTAACTAAAGCGATCAAATGTTTTGAAAAGTTACAATGTAAGTGAGAAAAACCTTTAGAAAAAAATTTATTATAAGAAAGAGACGTACACAAACATTAATCATCGCTCGAAATCTCCGATTTTAATTAAAGTCCCAGAAAAGTGAATTGTTTTACTTTCTAATTAATTTACTAGCCGGGCATTTTTACCCTTCCCCCATTAGTGCCTTATTGGGTTCCGTAAAACAAACTAAAAAAACTTACCTTCGAGTATAACGAGGACGGCTTTTATAATTAAAAGCGTTTCGCCCAGCTTCCCCATCTTTTCGGAAAACGTCCCCCCGTTCGCCCTCACAAAAGTTACCCGTCACCTAATATTCCACTCACTTAAAATTTACAGAGAGATTAATTAACACAGGTCCACCATAAAACAAAGTTTGTGCGGCGCTCGCGTCTTCTTTCGGGCGCGCGTAGATATACGTCCGCGAGCCCTTTTCAGCTGAATCGGCCGCGAAGTACTGAAACATCTGAAAGTGGAACTCGTGGCGGGAAGTTCGTCGCAGGCGTCTGGGGTTGGATATCAACAGTTGTAGTCGGCGCATGTCCGATCACTTCAATTGAACCAACCTATGTTTAACACGGTTTTAAGGGTAGTGTTCGATTTCAAATTATTAAGTCTCCCGGAACATTTTTTTCGCCGGTGCGGTAGGTTAAAAAATTCGCGCCGCGCCGCGACGCGACGCGAATTTTTTTGTCCGACAACGAACCCAAACCGTTATTCGATCGTTAACGAATCTGTTATTTTTAAAGGCCCATTAAAAAGAAAAAGAAAAAACTAACCACCAATCACAGTTTGAGATTTTCGTTACGTTTTTACAGGACGATAACATGTTAACAGGGCGTTAAAACCAACAGATTTTTTGCGGAACAGACGCCTACGCACTAAAATAAGTTAATATTTACTAAACTCGCGGGTTACGTTGATAAAGTAAGTAATTTAAATTAACAACGAACGTTAAAACAACATTTAATTGTTCCGACTCGGTTGCTTAAATTATTCGTTTCGATAAGTTTCGTAATATGTTGTGTACGTTTAGGAAACTTGTTCGCGGCTCGCGGCTGCTTAGAATTTGACGAGGTTAAAAGTCGGACGTGGTCGAATAACTATGAATTATCCTGCGACGATGACATCCAATTTTCGTACACTTGAAATCGTCTTCGAAACAAATTTTTTTTTCGGCGTCGAAATGTCTCGCGTCAAATGGGATGGCGGTGGAATGGCCCTCGTTTATACATACGTACCCAGTAGTAACCGAATGCCCACATTTCACATCGAAGGGTAGTCGATGTTCTCGTTTCAATAAAGTCCGAAAACACGAGGTTATTGAACTTAAGCGTATTTATCAATTTTAATCTACTTTCAACCTCGTTTAGGTAATTGCCAATTTTAATTTAGATTCATCTACGTAATTCATCAACGTAATAATTACCTACTTATGTATGTTTATCTTTTAAATTAATTTAGTGCTTAGCCTATAGTTATGACTTTAACAAATTTTTTAACGTTATTATGTATCTAAAGGCGATATGTTATAAAACGCTTTGTTTTTGAGGTTGTTTCCATACAGGGTGTTCATATAGGCAGTAGATGCAAGTATTAACGAATACCAAAAAAAAACAACGTTTTAACATATTTTAGTCAATGCACAGGTTAAAAAAAATCGTGTTAACCGTTTATTCTTACGAAACTTCCTACGTCGCTATAGGTTATAAAATTGTTTTACAATTAGTATAAAATTTAGGTACAGTGAAATTTCCTAATAACGGACAGCTGTGGGGTGAAAAATATTGATTGGTTACGTAGAAACCTTCTTTACATTTGCAATTTTCCCCCACGTCGGCGTCGAGCGTTCTCACCTAACCTATATTTTGTTTGTGTAGCTGCATTTAATTTTTATTTAAACATTATTTAATTATTTTTTCACACGATTTTTCCGATATAAAACAAATTTATTTCAGAACTTAGGCCCGGTTTTACAAACATGATTTGTACTGCAGAATAAGCTATTTTTGGAATAATTGCTATGGAAACGTTTGTTGAGATAATGGTTTTCGGGAATAGGTTATTCTGCAGCGTAAATAATGTTTGTTGTAAAACCGGGCCCCATAATAGTGTAATTATTGTTAGGACATCCACAGAATGTCTAATAAGCGTCTTCGTCGTGCTATCTGGGTCGGAATAGTCTACGCTATCACCTCATAAATATTTACCCACCATTCCTCTTGAAACATTCTATATAATTGTAAGCCATAACCGCTGGGAAAAAGCAAACGCTTTTCCGAAGGGCCCGATTTTCTTTGCAAAAAAGCCTTGCTTGTTAAGTTCGTTATTATGAGTGATATCGTGTTTCAAAAGGAATTTTTGTTGTGGCGCGGGGTGTTGCGTTACAAAATACTGTTGCCGTTCGGGGAACGCGTCGATTCGAAAATAAGAAACAATCTTATTACCAATTATTTTGTCTCGTGCGGAAAACTGAAATTAAACAAAATAATATCGGAAATATTGGAACGACGAATCGAATTTTAAACGGGGCTCTTGATTTCGGTAACTATGGGACAACTGATCGTGGCCAACTGGGTGCGAAACAATTTCACGCGAAAAGTTTAATTTTTTTTTTGTAAAGGGCAGGTGATAGTTATCATTATGTTATTGCTTACGGTAGCGTAAACGTCTATTATATGCGCTTGATTTTGTGCTGCTTGTGCTTGTGTCTCGACCCTATTAGAATGCAGTTAGTACAGAGTCTTATGTCGTATTGTTCTCTCTTAACCAATTTCTTGAATACTTTTTCCGTAAAATGGCGTTGCCGGTTTTACTGTTATACATGTTTCGAATAAACTCGATATGACAACGCTAGACTGCATTCTAAGATTGAGACGCTCTATAGTGAGTAATTTTCGCGTAGTTTTCCAATGTAAAATAATTAGATTCTTTGGACACAAAGCAGGCCCGTATTTTATAACTATTATTTAATACAAATTTCAACGGCACTTGTTAAAATTCGATAAACATACATACAAGACGTTTATCGTCCCGTTTAACGATCGTGTCCATACACTTCCCTTTCGCCCCTTAAGATCTTTCGAGTTATTTTAATTGCACCCCGTATATTTATATGTATATTAATTTGATTCCATTAATATATTATGTGACTTTATTTTTACATTTTAATGTGTGGTATTTACGTCTCGTCCGTTAGTCGTTTTGCGTCCAGTTGTCCTCGTGTTCAATTGGCCGCGTCTAATTGTCCCAGTCGATTTTGACGAGAGTGTTTTTTAACGATTTTGACGCGCTCGATAGCGGTTGTCCAGAAACCGCTATTGTAAATGTTAGGTTGCAAACCGGCCGTTGCGGGGGCGGTTTAATTAAATTTTTATAAGTCACACGTGACGGTTCCGTGAGAACTTGTGTAGCTATCGCAAATGAAACGGATCGTCACATTCGGTAGGTAATTTATTCGAAGTGCAAACAACATCGAAACGTGTTTGTAATTCAAATAAACTGCTGCGGCAACGGCTCTGTTAATATTGATGCCATTAGCCAGGGGTTGCACGAGCTGTGAATGTCATAGCAATAAGTCGGCAGCTCGCGTTGTCGTGCAGTAATAGCCTAGGAGTAATTGCAGTAGCTTAATGAATTATTAGAAGATTTACGGTTACTGCACGGGCGTTGTTGCCCTTGGCCCACGGGAGCCCTGAACGCGAATCGACATTTTCTCATATAGGTAGCTAGCTGACGTGCCGGGGGGAGGAAATACGTTCCTGCTTCTTTATTAACTGCCGGAGAGATGTTAGACTTGGAGAGTGCGGAACGACGTGCTCGAGTTACACCTCGCCGAGGAAAACTACAGACGAGCAATTATCATAAAGTTACGCGAGGGTTTCGCAGATATATATATATATAACTTCTGAATTATTAAGGGGAGTCGCGGTAATGGGCCAAACTATATTTTGATTCTGCCTGCGATACTTTTAAAAAGGAAATTTTGCTAATTTGCTTTCGAAAGGGATTTTTTAGATAACAAGCCGATAGTAGGTGTACGTACTTAATTTGCAGACTTTTTAAATCCGAGCTCGTTTTCGAAGATAATAACGTTAAAGCATTGAAAGCATTTTTAATGTAACGTCGATAGGTTAATTAAAGATGGAACTTCTGAAGAAGTTTCCTAACCAAATTAATCTCTAATTGATTAATAAAGTAGGGCGCGTTACATGTCCTAAGAGCGAAGATAAATAAATAACGTTCGACTAATGTAAGTTACGTCAGTGAACCGACAAAGTTTGGAGTATCTTAGAACTCCACTAATTGACTGATTCAACGGCACTAATGAGAGAACCGTGCGAGTACAGGACCGAACTTAAATCTATTAGGAACGCGCCCCGCCTCTCCGCCACATATTTCGCAACAAGCCCGATCTGTTTCTCTTGCCTCTCGAATAGATTTATTTCTTCCTCTCTTCCTGTTGGCGCGACAAAACCGGGCGGTTTTTTTTTCTAAAAGCGTCCGCGGGCCATGGCGGACGAATAATCCGATTTTCCCGACCGGACAAGATTATTATACGGTGACGAGATAAGGTAACGGTCCACATTATGAGACGCGAATTGCGCAGACGTTGGGATTTCTATTATTTTCAAATATATGTAGGTGGAAAACACAATTTTTTTGTATTTAATGGTTACTTCTGCATAAAATGAACTGAAATTCATTGTTTTTTGTGTAATTGAAGTTTAAAATAAGGGAGAATGGGCATTTGAAAGAGGTCGTCTCCATTACCCTATTTAGTAGACACTCTGAAGGCATATGTCCATAGTGTCTCATAGTATATGTCCCTCTTAAGAGACAGTTAAAAAATCATTGAAATTAATTTTTTTGATAAGTTTTTTTTTATTATAAACATATTTGAAACATATAACATGTCATTAATAACATTTTTTAATACGCAATAATAATTTTTTTATAAATTGAACAAAAATTCAGAATAAATAAACAACATAAACTATTTTTCTTCTTTTATTCTTTTTTGGAGCTCTTTCACTTGCTCCATTAGTTTTTTTTTGTCTTCTTGCATTTTCTTAATATTTTTCTGCTTTTCTTCTTTAATTTTTTTTACATTTTCTTTATCCATTTGAAGCTTTAACCATGCTTCTGATGTCCCCACAGATGGTAACTTGGGCTTTCCTGATTTTTCAACTTTCATTTTCTTTTTCTTTGGCAGAAATTCTATTGGCAAAGTATATATTTCTTTTAAAGGTAAATTTTCTTGACTAGCAGCTAAAAATAAAAATCATTTGTTATTTTATTTAAGCAATTATTTGATAAAAAATTACATATTAAGATAATTTAACTTTACCTTTGTCAATATTTTCGGCAGTTTCATTATTTTCTTGATTTGAAGCAGTCTCTGTAGGTTCTGAAAAGATGTGAAAATTAGATTGGCTCTCATCGAACGAAAATATTGAATTTTATATCTACGTACCTGTTTGATCTTGATTTGATGTGAAATGTAATAGGTCAGTTGCATCATTAGATGATAAATCCTGATTATTGTCATGATTTTGTTGTAATTCTAATCCATCACGATAAGCTACTTCGCTAACAATATTTGAAGTATTATCGACTAGAATTGTAGCTCCAAATAATTCTTCATTATTTATGAAATCAATTGGTTCGATATATAAAGGAAAAACTTCTTGGTCATTCGAAGAGACAAGATCCGCAGAAGAAGTATTCAAATCAGCATTGTTGGGTGTATAGAGTTGATTAATCTCAATATTATCTTGTGGAACAATAATAATATTATGATTATTAAGATTTTCAATTTGCTTGATTATTGGCTTTCGATTAATTGGATTAACTGAAAATTTTGAATTAAATAATTTTAAATAAGAGTATAAACTTTATATGTGCATGGTTAATAATTGTGAATTAAAATTATATTATTTTATATATAAAATACTTGTAGATTTCTTATGTTCTTCAAGCCAGAAATTAAACAATGACTTATCTTCCAAATCACCGGTCCATGATCCACTTATTGCTGCTTCTTTGAATTTACAAAGCTTATCTGCTGGTAACCTTTTTTCAATAGTTTGTAAGAATTTCTGTTGTTCTTCAATCTCTAAATTATCATTCTGTTCTTCAACAATATGTTTCGACTTTTTGCCTTTTCTTAAAATGTCATAATCTATCATTTTAGGATTAAATGGATAAAGTCCTGATGCTCTAAATCCACTTATGATAATATTTCTTTCTTCTCTCATGCTGTCGAGAGTGCATTTCAGCACATGAGGGAAATCTTCTTTTTTTATACGCATGATGTTTTGTTGACTTTTCCATTTAGGCACACATTTTTTCCATGCCACTTTAAAGGAATGAAAAAATGCTATATCCAAAGGTTGCATGATGTGAGTGGAATTTGGAGCCAACATGATCAGTTCTATTTGTTTTTCTCTGCAAAAAGTTACTAGTGGTAAATTTAGATGAGAGGAGTGGTTATCCGTGAAAATAACAACAGGAAATTCAATATTTTCTTTCAGTAGCCATGGATAGAATATATTAGTAATGTATTCGTAGAACGTCTCTGTTGTCATCCAGCCACTGTCGGATACTCCAATACCCGAGCCTGTAGAAGTATTATCCACGATTCTCTTTGGTAGATCTTTTTTAAAAGGGTACATGAGCATCGGTGGAGCACGTGTACCATTAGCACTATACATGAATAGAACTGTTAATGCTTCTCTCCCACCATCAACGAGACTGTACGAGGCCCTTTCTTAGCCAATACTCTTTCAGCATCAGGACATAGCATTATACTAGTTTCATCACAATTAAAATATCTTGCAGAAGAAATATTTAACAAGTTTCTATTTTCTAAATACTTTCCTATTTCTGTAAACCACTCTTGTAGCTCTTCACGACTCACAGTCGCTCTACTGGAACTTAAATGCTGTGGTTTTCTAATACATAAGTTTGGATGGCGCTTTTTGAATCCTTTGTACCAGTGTCGACTTGGACGACCATTTGTGAAGGGAGTCTTTATTTTCATAGTTTCTACTAATTTTTGCACACAATCGAATAACTCTGATTTTGAGACAGGTGCTCCTACTTGTGATCTATACAGTACCCACTTGACAATATCATCCTCTTCTTTCAGTGGGATGACTGTTCCTGTTCCTGATTTTTTTCTCTGTCTTTCAGGATCAAGATGTTTTTTTCTGTGTAACGTCGATGCAGGTACACCGTAGGCAGCAGCTGCTTTTCTCACAGAAACTCCACTCTCCTGCATTGTTTTTAAAGCATTCTTCATGCTTTCAGGGCAATAGTTCAATTTTTTAATCTTCTTATTGTCATCACTCAAATTAACGTGAACCACATTTTTTTTCAATAATTTGAATTTACTGTCTGTTTTTTTTTGCTCCATCTATTCTTATATTATTCTTGAATTTGCCCATTATTAAGTGTAGCTATTATTTTCTGAAACAAATAATAAGTGAATTCACACGTTAGCAAGTTCAAAACTTTTTTAAAACATTTAGTAAAAATTCAATAATATAAGTTTATAATTAGACAATATTGCACATACTTACAGGTTATAATTTGAATCTCGCAAATAAATTATAGTTCTTATGATATAATAACACGATTTAAACAATAAATATTATATATATCAGTCTCAAAATTTGTAAATATGTACTGTCTCTACGAAGATGTACAACCGAAGATCACATGTCCGCGTCGTACAGAACACTGAACATAGCGTCTCATGCGGGGGGACGTCCGAGTTCATAAATGTAGCTCTATCGAGACACTCAAATTAAAAATATTATGAAAGTTGATACAATCAGTACAGAAATGAAATCTGCAGCTCAAAAGCCTTCAAATAATATATAATTTATACTAAAAAATAAAATACTATACTAAATTTATACTAATTGTCCAATAAAACAATACAAAGCAATCCATTTAAGTCGTCATTTTACACCATCTGACCGTGACTTCAGATGCAAACGAGACACGAACTTTCATTTTTTTTTTTTCGATAAGTTTGGTTAAAATCAATATTAAAACTAATTCATCTATTATAATATTTCCTGAATAATATTATCATATTTTTTTTTCAAGAGTTAGATGCTTTTACTTTTTTTAAACAGTATTTTTCATTCAATGTCTCATAAAGACGTACTTCGTCTCATAACGTGGACCGTTACCTTAGTGGTGTTAATTTTGTGTAAATTTGCTGCAACACGATGCTTGTCTCGGTATTTGGTTTACTGCTGCATTTGAATTGTTAAATGTTGTGCTCGTGACGATGCATTTTCCATTTCTATTATGTACATACGTTGTTCGATGTAATTCGTTTCGAATCCTATCGGTGCGGCCAAGGTCGGCTATTGTTAAAATTGATCGTCGATGCCCATCAAAAATCGTACGATTTCGATTTGACGTTTAACGGCACTCCGTTGTACTACCTATTTACGTGATTACGATTTTGGAGTGCAAGTCGATTTTATTTAGCGTTCTTAACGTCGACGTTAATTCAAAGCGTTTTGTCGCTTGTCGATAATCAAACTCGTTCGCTTCATCAAAATGTTATTTTAATAAAATTCCGCGAAATTGTGATGGATGTAGCTTTTCGGCCCCACGTTGGGCGCCAATTGCGTCACTATTTCTCGTACACGATTTCAACGACGTGTTTCAGTTTCGCTATATTAAAACGAATCGACTAACCACTGTACGTCTGCGATACCGGGGAAAATTCTCATTTTAATCAGCTAATAACTTGAACTTATCACTTATTAAAAAGGCGTACGGGAAGGCGAGACATCGTTTATCACAGGTTCGCACTCTTAATATTAATAAATGATGCGTTTCAAAAGGGGGATCTCGATTATCTTTTTAGTCAACATTCATCTGTCAGAGGGATTCGAGATAGTCTCCTGGGTTAGGGCGAGGGAAATAAAATTCGGACAGGAAGCGAGCCGGGACGACGCCGAAGACAGACTGATAATCGAAAATGATAAACGGCCAGACGTGTTCCTCAAGTTTGTCGGTTTCCGGTAGGTATACGGATGACAGTCAAATTTTTCTCTCGTCGCTCGTCACACCGTCTTTCGGACGGATTAGTGCGGTGCGGGGCGCACTTTTAAAAATATTAAGGGGTTCGCGGGCGCGCGCCCCTCCATCCGTCTTCTTCAATTTTTATACGCGATACTTTATAACGATTTGTGATAACTGTCTTGTTTGTCGGTTTTGCGTTGTTGAAAAGTTGAGAAAAAGGAACGCGCGTGCGAGCGCGCGCGCTTCCCCCCATTTATTTCGGCGCCGAAACCTGGCAAATTCGCATTTGCAGTTTGCAGATTACGCTAAAGATGGGGTTTTTATTTACTGCCATCTGTCGTCCACTTTTTTTTTACGAGGAAACCACGTGGGCGTGTTGTTGTCTCCGCATCGGATTCGCGGAGTGGTACCACTGATGTATTACGTATGCGATGTGCGAGATCGCATTTTCGCACATATTTCGAGCTGATTTCAGATTATTTTTGTTGCGTGAAAGACGTTAGGTGTTCGGTCGATCCATTAAAAAATTTTCGTATGCGATCTGTCGCGAAACGACCGATATATCTATTACGTCATGTTAAATTTCGAAACGCATCGAGTATCGGTGAAATAATTAAAAATCAAATAGGTATCGATGCTAATTTAGATCGAAACCGTCCTCGATCACATATTCAAGAGGAGAGCACTTAACTCCTTCATTATTGAACAACACTCGTGCAACCGCAACCGCCACTTTAACCCTTCGGTTCGTTTCTCGTTTTCCCGCACACGTGACAATGGTTGTTGTCAGTTTACGATGTTTCATTTAACCACAAGTTTGTTTTTTTTTGAAATGCAGTTATATCGGCATGTTTTGGAACAAAATTTCACTCAAGCCGAACAAGAATGTTTTTCTCGTTTTTTGTTTCATTTCGAAACGTTTTTACTCAATATATTGTCGCGAACATATTCGCTTAATCGGCGAAATTAAAATAAATTACGAGGATTAATTACAACGTTTCAAGAGAAACTATAATTACGAGGTGTTTCGAAAAAATATTTTGCAGAGTGTCGTCATTAAAAAATTGCTGCAGGACGAAGTTTTATAACTTGCATATTTTTATTTGGAGAATGGAAATTAATTTTTTAGATTATTTTCTACCTACCTCTCATACTTGTGATTAAACGTAGTTGGGTTAAATTGCACTTGTACTTCCGGCCTTGCACTTCGATCAAACACCACACGTAGTTTGGCAATTATTATTAAAAACCAGTTCTAATTGGTACATGACGAGGAATGTAAAATAAAAAAAAAATATTTACTTAAAAACGTATTTCACCCTCCGTCGAGATCGTATTATTTGGAAAATTTAAAACTACCCTAGCAGCACACTTAGCTAAAAGTAACATAATTTCCCGATATATTATTATAAGTCAATGTGACGGTCTATCTTATAATCACAATATAGAATTTTGATGTAAAACCTATGCAGTTAAGCTATATTGTCAAGATATGTAGATTCTATATCTTAAATATACACATAACTGATCTAAAAGTAACATATTTTACTGATATAATATGATATAAGATTTGTATCTAAACGATAGCTAAAATTCTTAGCTAAATTTAATATTGTTTTAAAACATCAGGAACGTGTACTTTTTTGAGGTTGTATTGATATTTTTTTTATATTGTTCTGATCTTAAATGTATATAAATAAGATATTTTGTCATTCTCGTATTGATATAATAGATATGTATACGAGTTATTTAAAATCTATATTGCTAGGAACTATTTTACTTATGTTACAGTGGTATAACTACTATATTATCTTATAATTTTATTATTGAAAAAAGGATATAAAATATTTTAGTTGTACATACTAATTATAATACAAAATTAAACATATTTTCAGTAATATCTTAAAATTTCAATTCATTTTAATAAAAGTACCTATATAAAGACTTGATAAAAAAGTCCAGATTTATTAATTTATTATTTATTTATTTTCAATGTTTTGGCACAATTTTTGTAATTTTCCAACAAAATTTCTTTTTGTTAACAATACTTACAATACAAAAATTGACAAAAAATCAATTTTCGTGTTTAACAAAAATAGTGTAAAATTGAAAATAAATAATTAATCAATAAACGAATTTGGACTTTATCAAGTAGGTGCATATAATCAAATAACACTTATATTTATAAAAATACCGAAAATATGAAAAAGTTGAAGTGAAGTATCATTGTTTAATTTTTGTATTTGCCAAATAGATGCCCACGGATTTTCTTATAGTTATCATCATGGATGGTGTACAACACTCGTCGTATTATTTCTGAAAATTAAATTACACATTAATACACGATCGACTATACAAAAATTACTTATATTTAACTTACCAACAATACATTCGTTACTTTCAGGTCACAGAATGTCGGTTTGTCGATTCGTTTTTCTAACGCCGTGTCCGCGTCTTGTACTTATTGTCTACAATGTAAGTTAGTAATTTGACCATTTAGCAGTAAACTGTCCGATGGGATAATATGATACGTTTATCTGAAAATTAATATAATTAATCATTCAAAGAAAATAGTAAAAAATAACATCTAATAACAAAGATTACCTACTTAAGTACATTCTACTTAATTTATTCGTGTTTTTAAATACTGAAGTAAGTAGGTATAGTCAAAATGGAGTATGACTCATCTATGAAAGTAATAAGTAATGCAATGTGGCGTTCCGCTATCGTTGTCTCTTTCCACGGAAGTTGGCATTGTAAATGAGATCGAAAATATCGTCGTACGTTTGAAGTTGCTTAATTCGTATGTTTTTTAAATTGCTCCCAGAATGTTACTTCCCACGACTTCATAAAACATTAAATGTAATATACAAGATCATAAAAATTGACTTACGTATTATAATACTTACTATTGAACATTGAAAATAGAAGTACACTATCCGCTTCGTTGCAGTGAACTGATGCCCCTCTATTTACACCACTTTGGTCAAACAACAAGATATGATGTCCCGTTAGGTACCTATTGACCGAGGGTTAACAATAGCAAGTATATACGCTTAGGTATAACAACTTACGAAGGTAGGATATCCGAATATTCTAAACACGTTCAACCCACGCAGGACGTCATCCGTGCAAGTACGCACCTGTCAGATTTCTAATTCTTTCACGAGTGACGTCACATCTCGATGTGCAGAACCGCCCCGATATCTTACCTTAATAGTTATTGTACCATAGTACCTATATATACCAAGTTGATAAACTAATATTTTCCAAAAAACAACCTTTTATTTAAAATCAATTTTAGAATTAAATTCACATTAACCCGTAACTTTAAAAAAAATGATCGAAAGTTAATGAAAAACGAAAAGGTTTCGTCGGTTTTAATATATTGGCGAGGTGAAAACCTCTTATTTTGATTTTTAGTAGGTATCTTTCCGAACTAAATCAACAGATTCACAGCCACATTAGAAAAAACACTTTTCTATGTTTCACAAATGATTTTTTCTATTATTGCTTCAAAAGAGTAACATAAACGGTAGGTATCTAGGTATAGGTAGTTTGTAAAAAAATAATAAATTACAAAATACATAACTTAAGTAGGTTTCGTCGTTTTTTTCGCGGACTTTAGCTCTCAGTCGCTTATACATATGTAGGTACTTTTTGGTTACGCACTAGTTTACATGTCCGAGACAAAGAATGATTCCCTATTGTCAAACTTTCGAAGAAATGGCAAAAGCACAACCTAGTTTATCAGTAGAAATGTAGAAAATTTAATTTCAACATTGCCTGGTAAAGCGGCATAGTCATAAAACTACGTGATTTTAAAATAGCCAGTGCGGATAACAAAGGAGATGGGTCGTAAAGAATTTGGGAAAAGGTTTCCTACTTCGTAAAAATGACAATGACGAAGGTCGCAAAGTTTTACCTATTTGCATTTTTGATTATTACCCACTTAAAGAGTTTGAAAAATATGTACCTTATGCTTACTCAAGCTTATGTTTTATTCGAAACTGCTAACTTTTTTCAACGTTTAGTATTTATGCTGTTTTAGATTGAGGTCATCCCAAGCATTTGAGGTTACTCTAGGGTTAAATAAAATTATAAATGAAACCGGCAAACGAGCCATTTTAATTCCCAAAAACATTTTATGAAAACAAATTCTACGAAGACAGCTTTCTCCAAGTTTGGGTTTGGATTTTTGTCATTAATTCTTTGGTAACGAAAAGTGATAACAATTTAATAGTTGATATTTATCTAATAATTAAACTAGGTATTGATAATATTCTGCTTATCAGTGATCGGTGTATGCGCTTCTCCCTAAATGCTTTTTTAATTAGGTAAGGAAGGTGAATAACCCCATCGACCAATATATTTTGAGAAGGTTTTGCAAGTTTTATATTACCTATTTTTTAGATAGCAAATTTTGTTAAATTTGATATCTATTTAAACTAATTCAGAAGACATTGAATAGATATAGAAAATCCATATCAAGTATACCTAAATTTAAACATGTTTATTAGTATAAAATTTAAAAGATTTTAATATATCATTTTTAGATAAATTTAAACCCATTTTAAGATATTTATTTAAGCCAGCAATTTTATGTCGCAGGTATATCACGTTAAAACATTATTTACAAGTATGGTTTACTAAGATCACATCGATCTTAATATTATCTAATTTTGTAATATTTAAACAAACCATCTAAAGAATATCTACAAAACCTTATACTAAACTCACATATATAAATGTGGCTTATTATATCACATTTAGATAATGCTAAGTTTAATAAACTCAGATGTGCTGCTAGGGTAAGGTACCTAATTAACATCCCAATGTTTTCAATTTATTCTGCCGCAAAATAAATATGAAGATCACGACTTTTCTTCGACTGCGTTCATAAAAAAAATTTCAATGCCGAACGTAGCTCGTCGAGCCCTCCGCCGAATTGATTATTTAAAATACAAAATTCCACCTTGTATAGGTGAACTAACTCATATACTACGACCATTAAAAGTGACCAAAACGTATTAGGTATCATAAATTTAGATGGTGCGGCATATTAGAAAAATACTAAAAATGCCTCGCATGCGTTCCACAAACGGAACGTAAATAAAAAAGCGCCAGGGGGACATTATAAAATTTTAATTTATACAGAGCGTTGGAGGCGAACGTCTAAAGATAAGGTCAAGCAATACGTTATTCTTATCACACGTCCCATTCTGGCACGACATTTCCCCGTATAAATACGGACACAATATGCAGCACTTGTCGTCCTTCACGTTATCAAATGCACATGTTCTGTGCTCGGCAGATATTGCTCGCGTTATTTTTAGACAGACGTCTCGGGAAAACCAATATAATTTAAAAAGCATTAAACGCGCCTACTAACGTGAATTATCGTATTATTATTTATTTTTTTTCGCTAACTACGCGTTCGTTACACAGTTTACCTACTTTTGGAAACTCGAGAAGGCGCGTCTTCGGGCGCAGTAACGGTTTGATGGAGATGGGTTCGGCTGCTCTGACGCGAAATCGAATATCAATTCGACATGTTCTCCATAATAAAGTATTCACCGACTTTTCTTCTTATTGCAAGAAAAATAGTTTATTTGTTTTGTGTTGGCGCGTACTTTTTCAATATGTGTCGAATATTTTCGGTTAGTTTAGGTTAGCGCGGAAGTAGGTGACATATCTTATGTATTTTGTTATCCAACTTTTCGTTCGTCCTTTGCGTCGTCAATTATACGATAGAGGGTGTTTCGGGAGGAATAGTAAATATTTTAGGAGGCGATAGTGTGAATTATTCCGATTAGAATTATTTATTGATCGCATTTGTTTATCAAAACAATTGTTTTTTGTGATATACGTTAGCGCCATCTTTTAGAACTCTTAATTTAGTCGAAATCGTGCTTTAACGTTTTTTTTCTTTTAAATATCTGATAGCTTTTGGGATATTGAGACGAATAGCGTAGGGTCGCTTTTCGTTTATAGGTCGATACACATTAAACACTGGCGAAATCGATTGCAAACATAAAAAAGGTTCCCTCAATAAACTCACGGGTTCCGGTTTTTCAACCGGGCACTATGCTAACAAAGCTTTTTTCAATGTCTTATAATATAGATAAAATCCAAATATAAAATATATACAAGGGTGTTTCGTTTAAAAATTCGAAGTTTTAAACACTTCTGTTAAAACGAAAGTGAAATTAAAGGTGAATATGCGTTAAAATGTGCGCATTTTAAGACTCAGGCATCGAAGTTTCATTTTCGAAATTAAAAAAAAATGACGATCTGATGGGGTACGTTCTCGTCGACATCCGATATAATTCTTGCCGAGGAGTAATTATTGTTGGAAGGGTTGTGTACATAACACTGGAGATCTTTGGAAGTCTTTAAAAGTCCCTGGAAATCCTTAAAAACTTCTGGAAGTCTTTGGAAATCCTTGAAAATCCCTGGAAAGTCTTGCGCACATAACACTGGAGGTCTTTAAAAGTCCCTGGAAATCCTTAAAAACTTTTGGAAGTCTTTGAAAGTCTCTGGAAATCCTTGAAAATCCCTGGAAGTCTTGTGTACATAACACTGGAGGTCTTTAAAAGTCCCTGGAAATCCTTAAAAACTTTTGGAAGTATTTGAAAGTCTCTGGAAATCTTTGAAAATCCCTGGAAGTCTTGTGAACATACCACTGGCGGTCTTTAAAAGTCCCTGGAAATCCTTAAAAACTTCTGGAAGTCTTTGAAAGCCTCTGGAAATCCTTAAAAATCCCTGGAAGTCTTGTGTACATAACACTGGAGGTCTTTGGAAGTCTTTAAAAGTCCCTGGAAATCCTTAAAAATTCCTGGAAGTCTTTGAAAGTCTTTGGAAAACCTTTAAAATTCCTATAAGCCTTATGTACATAATTGTTTTTGGAGATTTACCCCTCGATTTTTGCTTATCGATAATATTTCCGATATCCGATTATTTTCATTTAATATTTTTCTGCTCTCTCTCTCTTTTCGAAATAAAACAACGATTTTATAAGATTTCGAGACGCAAAAGTCCTTTGTCATTCTTTGTAAGGGGGATGTTGTAGGTTGCCTCGCTGCTGCAGTTGTGGCGTGTCTTGTAATTTTAAGGTTTCAAGTAGGCAATACGCGAAATTCTACTTTGAGTGGTGTTTTTTTTTTAATTGATATAACAATCAGTTGCTAGGTTAGATGTTTCAATCTATGATTTACATTGACTTTTTATGTATTTACATTGATATGTTAATTCGGTGGAGATACTCGTCAAAATTGACAGATCAATCTATACGGGATGTTATTTTAAAAAACGTTTCTACGAATTTATATTTTTTCATTTTACTAATTAGTTGAAGCGTTCATGGTGTCAGAGTTAACGATGTAGAGAGATAAATGTAGGAAAGGCGGCGCAGTAGCTAGATTCTGAATTTCCTTCGTGCACATGCTTAAGTCAGGTGATTGTTTACAGTCAGTAGTTAAAGGTGATTTAGTGTGGTTAATTTTGTCACGTTCACAACAAGCCGATCTACGCTTGTGCGCGAAGAAAATCGAGGAATTCGTTTTTCGAAAGACTAAACCTTGACCGATACTTTCAGTATTGTCAGTATTGATACATTTGTACAAATAACTCGTTTTGGTATCAAAAATATTTAATTTACTTACAATTATGTTGCTATCAAAAAAAAAAGTAATTAGTTGAGCGATTAACGTGAAAATGCAACGTTAAAACGAAAAACTAAAGAATATATAAGAACGTCGGAGATAAATAACGCTGCAGTAGAAACAATTAGGAAGTCGACGAAAGAAATGCAAAAAAGAAACAAAACTAAACGCTAGAACCAAACAATTACCAACTCAACATTAAATACGCGTACAACAAGAAGTAATAAAAATATAAAACGACGGAATCCACGTCTAGCTTTAATAAGAAAGCCCGCAGGAAATTAATTCTCCAAGATTTGTGCAGATAAAATAATGAAGCAATAATGCAACGAGTTACAGATGAAAATCAAATCGAGCAAAAACGATGGAGAAAATCGAAACAAATAGGAAAAGTACTCGTCGCGTTCAATTTTGGGGCACATCAAAAGCGCGACGATGGTGATCGATATTTATAACTTTACATCTTCTACAACGCGTCACTAGTAGAAACTTATTAATATGCAAATATTTTCAACCCTCAAGTGCTTGGGTCGTTAATTTTCAATTGAATTTACCTTATACTACTTGAAACAATTAGTGCTTATCGCGTTTGTTCGAAGTTGAGAGTTTCTACTGACTGATGATCACTTATTTATTCGTTAGAGATTTGTCTCCTATACGGGGTGTCCATTTTAATTGGACGTTATACTGCATCGTATTTTTTTTGCAAAACGACATTGGTCGCATTCAGGGAATGGTAGCGCCGTAGCGCTTTATCGAAGCGATGCTCTGAATGGTGTCTGCTTTACTCGCAGTGCTGCAGCGCTTTAGTAAAGCATTAAAGCATATAAATATTCCGCTTTAACGCTTTATAACTAAATAAAGCAATGACGCATCCATGCGTTCTAACCTAACAAATTATGTTGCTTGTGTATGTTTTGGTTTATGCAAAAAATAAAGATAGCTTATAACGTTACAATTCGGAGACGAAGTCATTTCCCTTGCAGTAACGTAAGAAGAAAGGTTGAAGATATTACAAGGTAAGTTTTACATAAAAATTTGAGTGTTTTACAAACAAAATTGCCAACCTAAGAATTAAAAGCTGAAAAATAACTATAGTACCAAAAATGTTTATTCAGGGGGTCTATTCTAATTCAGATTTCGACTCGAAATAATTTCGACTTGTTGAAATTATTCACATAGCCATCTATCAGTAGTGGTGGAAACAGTGATCTGACGTCATTACATTGGTCGCATTCAGGGAATTGTAGCGTCGAAACGCTGCAGCGCTGTAACGCTTTATCTTGCCTGAATAAACATTTTTGGTACTAGTTATTTTTCAGCTTTTAATTCTTAGGTTGGCAATTTTGTTTGTAAAACACTCAAATTTTTATGTAAAACTTACCTTGTAATATCTTCAACCTTTCTTCTTACGTTACTGCAAGGGAAATGACTTCGTCTCCGAATTGTAACGTTATAAGCTATCTTTATTTTTTGCATAAACCAAAACATACACAAGCAACATAATTTGTTAGGTTAGAACGCGTGGATGCGTCATTGCTTTATTTAGTTATAAAGCGTTAAAACTGAATATTTATATGCTTTAATGCTTTACTAAAGCGCTGCAGCACTGCGAGTAAAGCAGACGCAATTCAGAGCATCGCTTCGATAAAGCGCTACAGCGCTACCATTCCCTGAATGCGACCATTGTTTCATGTCGCACTATTTGTTTCGTGATCAAAAAATTGTAAACTTTAAGCTTATATTTCATTTCTCGATGGCGAAAAAATACCTATTTATACCTTATATGATTAAAATCGGGTCGCCGCGGCTTTGAACACGACAGGGGTGGCGGCCGAACGAATTCGCGAGGTCAAAAAGTGTCTCCGGCTCTTAGGCTCGGTAACGTCCATTAATAACTCGATAAAATTTACGGAAAAACCTTTGTCGACAAGAAATAGTTTTTATTAGGTTCGATTCGCATTATAAATTAGTTTAACGTGCCTAGCGCGATCGACGATACTAAACGACGAAACTCTCTACCGATGCCGTTAAAACGTGAACCGCGTTCAAAAATTTCTCGATGCAAATTTGAAAAATGTAGTTGATTAAGTATTTAGTTGTAAACTAATTTGTAATACATGTAGGTACTCGATTAAAATCGAAACTTTGTGGAATTCGCCTCGCCTGTTGAATTACAAATTAAGCCCTAATTAATGTTAATTGCTGGCAACTCAATTTGTGTCATAATAAGAAGATTAAGTACCTCGCCCCATAATTGCAAGATGACGTCAAACTACACAAATTCGGTTCCTTTCAAAATGTACTATAGTCACAACTTAGTTGTACATATTGGATGAGTAGATGTGGCTTTTACTGTGATCGCGATGAAAATTTTTACGATATATTTTTTTTGTTTCAGGTTCGCTCGCCCTTGCCGCTGCATCCACTTGATAATGGTGAGTGATACTTTTCTATTTCTTTCAACGTTGTTTCTCGCCATTCTCGTTTTCGATAAAACGTCTTTTCGAAAACAAAAAAAACCAAACGAACGCGTGCCTCGATCGCCATATTTTCGTTCGTTTCGTATCTTTTAGCAAAATCGAATAGTTTGTCCTTGATCGTCAACGAAAAATCTTGTAGGGTTGCTTCGTAATTTTTTTTTGGCGGCAATATGCGACGTTTTCAAATTTTACAGGGCCACCTTGTCGTTTTAAGACGATTAAAATGAATTCGTCTCGCTCGAATCATTACGACGTCGCGGAAAATGTCGCATATTTTTTAAAAATATGAGGAAATGAGCTTTACGATTGTTTTTCGGGTTATCCGAAATGTTTCGCATAATCGGGGTTCTACTGTATTTGACTTAATTAATTATTCCCGATACCTATAGATAACCTTTAGATTTATTTTTGGTTTTAACAATTTGACTAATGTAAATAACTAAAAATTGGCGACTTAACCGATTTGACAAAACGAAAAGTGCATTAATGTTTCCGTTAAATTTAATTAACGTCGCCGTTTAACGGCCCCATAAAAACGACACTAATCGATATTTAATTTTCTAAAACTCCCTTCCGCCCCGAATAAATCATTGTAAGTCTTGCTGCTTTTAGGTCTAAGCTGTTCGTCGGTGCGGTACTTTTCGTCTTCCAAAAACCATTCGCGGTAGCTTTCGATTTTTTCCTTAAAATTTGCTAAAACGTTAACTTTTTCATTTTGTTAGTGGCAAGTCGGTTCGTGTAACGTACCGCATAAAGCGTCCATCGAGCCGCTATCGCCTCCGTACTCTTCGGGAAACACGCGCCTCGGTATTCTTTCGAATAGTTTTTCCGTATTGCTCTCGTTATACAAGAAGATCTAGAAAATTAAAATTGCGACGTTAGGATTCGTAAAAACGCACAAAATCTTACCTACCCTTTTTTTCAACTTGTCGTTCATGAAATTCTTAACTGTAGTATAAACGACTTCCAAAATACTCGAGACGTTTATATAACTGACTTCCTTCAATCGAATAGGATATTTGCCCTGAAGGCACAGCACGAACTTTTGACAAAACGTTGGCGTGCACTGCGTCGCCAGTTTAATCGGCACGTCTTTAAAATCGACGATGTGGATCGCGCCGGCGATGTTGCTGTTATCGTCTTCGAGCATTAAAATGTCCAGACACATAAAGTAAACTTTAGCCAGATTATTTACGGTTACCGTGTCGGTTTTTGATTTTAGGCGGCTCAAAAATATCCGAGGCCCCGCCGAATCCGCGGTGCTCGGCAACACTGCAAAGTAACTAAAAAAATCAATCAGGGGGACCGTTTGCAACGATCGACAACTCGCACGAATTTACTTTGCGTTTAAAATTTCCTGAATCTCCGGCAGAAGGGGGTCCCTGTTGTCGAAAAATTCCGGCAGGAGACCGCGCACCGTATGAAAATAATCGAGCTTTTCTTTCGTGCGTTCTAAACTGTACTTGCAGCCACGCAAAAAGGAAATTATCCATTGATCGTCTAAAATGCACCACGATTATTGATAATTTGATTTTATTGTCTTAATTATTATAATCACCTGGACGCACGTTGAGGTGCGGTTGTTTTTGGAGCCACCCTCGAATGTGAGTCAGATTTTCTTCGATCGCGTCCGGGTCCTCGTGCAGTTCTTCGCGTGCCCTTTTTTGTAAATCGTTCGAGATCGGACGGATGGCCATTTTTAACGAGCGCGAATTGTGAGACAAGCAAATTGCACGACTAACCGAATAGGTTTTCCAAATGGAGCCGCATCATTTTCGCAAAGATAAGATTAGAAATTCGTGAGCGGTTCGACGATTATTGTTGAGAAAAGTACTCAAGGTTGACGTCTTTAAATTTCTCCCATTTATTTAAAAAGTAATTATAACATTTGTTTGCGAAACCCAAATTGTATTTATGTTATCTGGTTAATTAATCTGCCCGAGATAATATTTTGTTGATGTTCGGCTTTTTATTCGGTTTGTTTTATCTAGTTTAATTAGTTGTAGATTATTTAACAGTTTCGTTTGAATCATTTTTCGTTTTTCGAATTAAAATTTGTTACCATAATCTCCTTAGGAAAGACATTTCGTTAATATTTGCAGATTGCAAGTGTATTTAAAATTTGAGGTACAATTATGGTGGTCTTTCTATCGTCATTTGCTTGGCGTAAACAAAAATAGGAGGTGGTAACAAATTTTAATCCTAAAGGACAAATGCAGACAAATCAAATTGAACATATTATAACTATGATAACTAATTAATCTACATTTAATTTTCGAAAACTTCCTTCCATACCGAATACATCGTTGCACGTTTTAGGTTTCTCGGGTCTAAGTTGTTCGTTGGAGCGATAGATGTCGTCTTTCATAAACCAATCGCGATAACTTTCGACCTTCCTTCTCCATTCCGCTAAAACGCCAATTTTCGACAATTTGTTCAAAAAACAAACAAACTAACTTTATTCTTACCGCACAGCTCTTCGATCGAAGCTTCGTCGCCGCCATATTCTTTGGGAAATAGGCGCCTTGGTACCTTTTCGAATACGTCATCGAAATTCTTTTCAGTTTGGAAAACCACCTAAAAGTAAAAATGTCGCGGTGTAATCCACTTTAAAAAAAAAATTAAGTCTGAATTTAATAATTAAAGCGAGCACACCTACCCTTTTTTATTTTTTCGCTCATAAATGATTTGGCTAGGTTATAAATTGTCTCTAAAATGGGGTGCGCGTTTATATAAGACAAGGCTTTCACTCGAATAGGATATTTGTTTTGAAGACACTGGAAAGTCTTTTGACAAAGGGAAGGCGTGCACTGTAACGCTATTTTCATGGACATGTTTTTACAATCGACTATGTTGACTGTACCGGCGATAACAAAGTTGTCGTCCTCCTGCATCAGTATGTCTATACACATAAAATAGACTTTGGCTAAAGTTTCGACATCCATTGTTTCGGGGTCAGAATATCCGAAACGAAAAAGAAGTATACGTGGTGCCGTTGGATCTGCTGTATTCGGTAACACCGCGAAAATGCTAAAAAGAACCATAAAGTAATATTCTCGAACCATTCACTTACATAACGTGTGCGAAAATGACGTCATAACAAACAAATTTTATTTTTTTTATAGAAACCTTTTGTTTTGACGTGAATTTTCCATACGCAATGTAAGCGAACGATTCGAGAATTGGGCGACACCGCAATGTACCGCGACACATCTAGATTTCTCTTACTTTGATTTTAGAATTTCTTGAATCATCGGCGAAAACGGGTCCCTATTGGAGAAATATTCGGGCGCAAGGGTTCGCATCGTGTAAAAATTGTCGATTTTGTTTTTCGTTTGTTCTAAGCTGTACTTGCAGCCACGTAGAAAGGCAAGTAGCCATTGATCGCCTAAAAATAAGACATTTAAACAGTTTACTTCAAGTAATTGGGTTTCCTCAATAATTACATAATTACCTGGATGCACGTTGAGGTGCGGTTGCTTTTCGAGCCACTTTCGAATGCGACCCAAATTTTCTACGATCGCCTCAGAATTCTCGTGAAGTTCTTTTATCGCTTTTTTCAAGGTGGCTTGTTATAGGACGAATCGTCATTTTTAAGTTTCTATCGAGAGAACGTCGAAGGCGAACGACCGACTGTCTGTATTCGAATGGAAAATTTTGCACAACGAACAACAGATAAACTTAAGAACTTTTAGTTTAGGTTATGTTATCGACGCAGTTTTTGCGGAGCGACTTAACCCACAAAAAGTAAATTTTACAAGAGTAAGTTTTTTTTGTCGTCGCGTAAACTATAAACAGATACGTTTCGCGGAAATACAAATCGACTTTTCCGGTGGAAACATCGCATAATTGTTGTCTTAGATAAGATAGTCGGAATAGCTCATTTACGTAAAAAAGTGTGGGTTAAGTCACTCTTCCAAAACGCCGCATTCGATATATAATTTAGAAATCAAGGTTACGTTTGCTCGATGACGATTTGTTTCTGAGTATAAAAAATGGCGTCGCTTCTCATCTCTTAAAACCTGAAATCGAAGATCGAAGATCGAAAGTCTAAAATGGTTAAAGGTCGCACTTACCTCCTTATTTTTCACACATTGTAATATTATTTACAACTTTTAATTATATAAGTGAATATTAATCTGTATTAATTGCGCATCATCACAATATTTATTATTTAAAAATATTATCGGGATATCAAACGCAAGCAGCTTGTTCGTTAAACAAGCAAGTTTTAAAATTATGCATGATATAATGAACCGAACCGTTGGTCGAGGTTATTCTGAACGTCGAAAGCCAATTATGTAATATACAATGAGTGTAGATTCAAAATATTCGAAGACTTCATCAAAAAGATAGAAATTTTATTGTCTCATAGGGTATTGTTTGATTTTTTTTTAAATTGCCGTAAAGTGGGGCGACTTTGATAATTTTTTTTCGATATTTTGTGCGCAAATTTTTTATTATTTTACGTGACGATCGTGCACAGTTGCGCATGTTTGATCCATCGATCCTTGCAATTTTCGCACTTAAAATTGCCCGAAGGAGACCTCTCCCAAAAATAAAAAAAACAAAACGAATCGATGTCGCCCCTAAATTGGCGGTCACTTTGATCGCGCGATTTTTATTGCAGTAAACGACAGCGCAAAAGGCATCGGGGATAGATTAATACAGTGCTTCCGGTGATTTACTTTTTTTTCCACTTTTATTTGCTATTATTTAGTTTAAGTTTGAGAAATATTTATTTTATTTACTTTTTTTTAATGGGATGTGCCCTTTTAACGTGATCCCTGGTTTTTATGCTAAAGGTCAAAATTTAATCGGGGCGTCAATGACCGATATAATTTCAAATCAAACAAACCAACAAAAAACAATCGATCGAATTAACTGAAATCGATGCAATCTTCTTTTTCCGGCCATCTTCAACTTTTCAATGTTGTTTTTTTAAACTGGTGACCGACATGCCAAATTTGCTGCCAAATGTTTAGTTAAACTGACGAAACGGGAGGAGAATTTGATAAAGAAACTGGTTTAAACCGCTGTCACATAGTAAAACCGTTTCACGGGGTTACTTTAGCCCTTTTAATATTATTTTTCGCGGAAACCCAGAACTGTGTCAACTTTATTTTGAATTTGTGTGCGCTACCTACAGGTACATACCTGTAGGTATATAAAATATATAAATATTTTTTCAGATTTCTAAAGACAAAATTTCACCTTATTTTTGACCATTTTTTTTAAATAGCTTTAAGCAAATAATTTAATTAAATAAAACGATTTTACGTTTTGAGTTTATCTCGAATAACATTGTGAATCACGATAACGTAATATTTATATTAAATTTTCAGTAAAAACGGTTTCGTTAGAATTAATTTGGAAAACTTTCAATCGATGTTATATCAGTATGTCATTATGAAATCATAAATGACATGAAAATAACATTTTAATTTTCTATAAAATTTTCTCATACAATGCAATCCATGTTAAAAGTATTTGTCATTGAAACTAAACCGATTACCTATATGTATAATATGTTTTTTTCAAGACGGGTATTTTGTTATTTATAATTTTCACTTTTTTTTTGGCACGTAAACTAAGGGCCGATCTTTCCAACTTCCGATAAATTTATTTAACAGATATTTACCATATAAAAACGTTTGTTCGAACTGTTGTTTCCAAAGTGAATATCTGTCAGATAAATTCAGGTTCATTTCCCTGGAGTGCGACTTTTGCAAAACAAAACAAAAATTATTTTGTACAAGTTTTGTACAACCTTTAGTTTTTTTTGTACCCTTCCAAATAGTCAGCTATCGCAGATTGAAATTTCGCACTCCAGGGAAATGCTGGAGTGCAAAAGTTAAAAATGTCGTTTTTTTTTCTTGTAATAGTAAGAACTCATTTTGTACAGTTGTGCAGTTGTACATTTTGTACAACCTTTAAAAAATTTTGTACCCTCCCGGAAATGCGTGAAAATGAACGCCAAAGCTCGCACTCTCGATGTATTTTAGAATGCTCAAAATGTATAGCCTTAAAAAACATTTTAAGAAGATAAATGTCTTTGTTTTTATATAAAAAATGACTTATATTTTGTATTTGTTTAAATAATGTTAAACAAATATTATTTCTTCCAGATTTGTGGTTTCTTGAATTGTTGATAAAATTAACAGGTGAAATTTATATGTAATAAATAAATTGAAATTCAAATAACATATATAATATTTATTAGAATTTCAAAAACAGGTACATTACATACATTTTTTAAATATGATATATAAAAATATTGCGTAGTGTACTAATTCACAATTTTATAACAGCACTTAACCAAAAAAGTACGTAAATACAATAAAAAATCATTATATTAAGAACTGGCGTTGATTAATGTTCGTCCGAAGTACGATTTAATCATTACAACGTATGCCCAAAGATTACTTGATGTTCGAAATCATTACCCAATGTAGTAAAATAGTGTACCAAAATTAGTGTAATGACCTCATACATTGCTACATCGAATGCAGTTCATTACGTTAATGAATAATTTGACTGCTCCAATGAACAAGCTTTCTTTTTTTTAATAAATTAGTATATAGATAATATGAATTTTGATTTATAGTAATAATAACTGTGTTTTTTAGTTTTATCAATATTCTTATATAAATTCAATAAATTATTCCATTGAAATGCAAAGTTTGTTTATTGTATCGATGAATGTGTTCATTAAATAAAGGAATATTCTTGCATTGTTACAATGTACACTTCTATTCATATTAAAAGAGTACAGTTACTATTTCACATTGTAAATAGGACAATGTTTATGTATATTATTTCTATAGCAAAAATTCTAAAATTCAAAAATTCTTCTATTCTAATTTATTTTTTGTAATGTTTCAATTAATTATCGCTCAAATATACCTACATAGAAAATTTGATTATTAGTTCTTTATTGTTCAATGTCGTCGATTGTAGGAAATACAAATCGATTTTTCCGGTGAAAAAAATCGATTTGTACACGTTTCTCTGAAATTTGATATGTAATAACACACGCAAACCGTTTTTAGAAATATTTTTCTATAACAGTTCTAATATAAATATTAATGTAAACGTCGTGATAATTTTTTTTGCAATTATTTAGTTTCAGTTTTCAAACTGCACTGTTTTGAATTTATCCTGTTTCTGCGAAACCGTTAATATTCCTAGATTATTCTATATATAGAATTAAAAAAATCCATAATTAACTGTATTTATACTGTATATTAGTGAACTTAGTCATAGATACGATAAATGTAGTTATTATTTTAAAATGACCTTACATTAATGTAATGTTTTAAATTTATAAACTTTAAGTTATGATGTTAATGTAGAAATTCGTAGATACAATCAAGTAATGATTGGATTGATGAAAAAGAGTCGTCGAAGCAATCAAGATATTCATTAAATTATTAAATATTTTCATCAGTTTCTAATGAACATAATAACATTGGGACTACGAACATGCAGATTAAAAAATGAACATCTATTAGTAGTATTAATGAATCATTGTATCAATGATCAAAAAGTCAATAACTGGTGTTTATTGATATTATGTACAATAATTTTTTGAGTGAGTATATATATATATACATAAGTAATGTGGAATCACTTCAAAAGGCCGTCGACAAAAATGCCGTTAGTTTCAAAAGTCAAATTAAATTGAACCTATTATTATAAAGATTAGTATATAGCAGTAATAGGTATCTATTTAACTATATTTGTATATAAATCGAAATCAGTCAATTCTAGAATTTCAACAAACAGTGAGATTCGAAAATTTATTCTTAACAGATACCTGCTTACTTTTAAAGTAAGCCTAGTATAAATTCAGATTAATTATTGTTATATTTGGCACATGCTACATAATTATAAATATACAATGTGTGTTATGAATAATATTTTAATCATTTAAATCGTTGTATAAAACCAGACAACTTCTTTTTATGCTCGTTATTTTCAATTCTTCATTTTCTCTCATCATAAGAACGTTTACCAGTAACAAAGTATGTATAAAGACAAAAAGTACTTTTAACATTATTTTATCCCAACCATGTATCACGTAAATGTAGCATATACATATTATATTATATCTAGCATGTGCCAAATATAATAATAACTAATCTGAATTTATACTATGCTTATACTTATGTAGTTTAAAAGTAAGCAGGTATCTGTTAAGAATAAATTTTCGCTTCTCATTGTTTGTTGAAATTCTGGAATTCACTGATTTCGATTTACATACAAATATAGTTAAATAGATACCTATTACTGCTATATAGTAATGCTTATAATAATAGGTTCAATTTAATTTGACTTTTGAAACTGACGGCGTTTTTGTTCACGGCGTTTTAGCTACGGCCTTTTATACTGTTATAAAATTGTGAATTAGTACACTACGCAATATTTTTATATATCATATTTAAAAAATATATTTTTATACCTGTTTTTTGAAATTCTAATAAATACATGTTATTTGAATTTCAATTTATTTATTACATATAAATTTCATCTGTTAATTTTATCAACAATTCAAGAAACCACAAATCTGGAAGGAATAATATTTGTTTAACATTATTTAAACAAATACAAAATATAAGTCATTTTTTATATAAAAACAAAGACATTTATCTTCTTAAAATGTTTTTTAAGGCTATACATTTTGAGCATTCTAAAATACATCGAGAGTGCGAGCTTTGGCGTTCATTTTCACGCATTTCCGGGAGGGTACAAAATTTTTTAAAGGTTGTACAAAACTGTACAAAATGAGTTCTTACAAGAAAAAAAAACGACATTTTTAACTTTTGCACTCCAGCATCTCCCTGGAGTGCGAAATTTCAATCTGCGATAGCTGACAATTTGGAAGGGTACAAAAAAAACTAAAGGTTGTACAAAATGATGGCATAATTTTTGTTTTGTTTTGCAAAAGTCGCACTCCAGGGAAATGGACCTGATAAATTCGGCCCCTTACAATCGATAGCATTTTAACCACCCGGATGCGGCCCACGGGTCGTTTGTTGTGTGCAGTGACGAATTTGCATGTTGTCATATTACCTCGTAGCAGGGCTAATATGGCCCACGCTCTCGGCCAGTCGACATATTTGTTATAAAATATTTTTTACGTCGAAAAGTTTTGCGTCGAAACGGCGTAAATCCGCAGTAGAGCACCATCTTGCATAACACGAATGAAAACACGAAATCCAGATAAACTCTTGTATCGTCACAAATTTAATTTCGGCAGCTTTTACGTCTTATTGAATGAACAGGCACAAAGGAAAAGGCGAGCGCTTCATCAAAATATTCGTATTTGCCGATAATCTCTCGCACGTGCAAGTTTTTTATTAGGTGTTCAGATTTTTGACAGAACGTGTGTACGTACATCTATTTCCCGCGAGGACTTGTATCACTTTGCAAATTTTCGAAGAGGCATTTTCCGAAGCGGCGCGGCGTCTCGCACCTTAACGACGATCTATCGCGTAATCGTTTTAATCGGGGAGAGCGACACACGCGGCGCGTAAAAAAAAGAAACAAGTATAAAAAGCACTCACGAATTCAATCATAACCGATATGCGCGGCTCGCGCAAAATAATTCCTAACAAATATGTTCGTCGGAAGATCTATTAGCGTTTTGGGATCCATAACTGCCAATCTTTCCAGCATAAATCACCAAAACTCCACAATATATCTGGGGATAATGTTTTCAAATCGCAGTTTATTGCGATAGGCATGCGGTAATGCCTTATTTAACTATACACGGTAACGTTTTCGTTCTTCGCCGACTATACAATAAAAATTGATGAAAGGGCCCCCTGAAAAATTAAGTGCTAACGGGTAAAGTAAAACGGGACGACGCAAAGTGGACCTTTATAAAATTTAATCGATGCATAAGCTGCGCCGCCGTTTGTTACACATGCAATAACACATAAACAGTTCCAACGTGTATAATTTAGCTCTGTGATACGGCAACAAGAAATACGATTACAACATATATCCGATAACATGTGAACCGTGCACGGTGGAAACATTCATAATACAAATCAGATTATCTATAGATCGTGTCCACAAACCGTCTGATGCACACGCTTTTCTAACCCACGCGTTATTCGTGCTTTTACAACAGCCCATTAATAATAATTATTACGTGGATGCAACGGTAAACGTGTAATTTTCGTATTACAGATTAAAAGTAAATTTTTCGTGTCGTCGTCCACTTGTTTTAAATTAATACGATATTTCGGATCGTTTCGTAAATAATGCGTTATTTAACGCGTCCGCGTCCGTAGCGGTACAAAACTCGCTGCTGCGCGTCGTCTGTAGGTGGTATATCGTTTATTTCCGGACACGCCTTTGTATTACTTCAACTCAATATCAAATACTTTGTCAAACGGTCGATTGAGTTTAAATGTCCAAACAAATTCCCAAATCGTGACTCACGTCGATAAAAAGCGGATCGCCGACAAATGGAAATAGACGAATCGCGTAACCGTACGCGCAAAAACGGTTACATTTATCAAACTTACCATTTTTAAATCGTCTAGAATTTTACGCCGATTAACTTGACAATTTTCTAAATCTTGGAGCGATCGATTTACGAACAATTTATAACGCTTCTCTTGTTACACTAACAATAAGCAAGATTTTTTAAACGTAAGCTCGAAACGTTGAATTTCTATAGAAAATCTCTTTTTTGTTTTCTCGGTTTTAAAAATCAAAGACGACGTTCGCTCGGCTTTTCTTATTAGCACAACAACTTGATTTTAATTAGCGGAAAACCGTTGCGGACTAAAATGTTCCTCTCTTTGACGTGAACATGGGCCGCGCTATTCAGAATCTCGAATGTTTCTTCCGACACGGCGCCTCTGCGTTCTCTTCATTTTCCGTAATAATCCAATGGCAGTCGCGATTTCAATGTTGAGGAAATGGCTTGAACGACGATAATTATAGGTTTTTCAACTCGTTCGTTTTGTTTTTAAAATCTCCCTTTATATTAAAATTTAATTTAAACCAAGAATTCTATTTCTATAGCAGACGTTGACGTCTTTTATTTGTCGTTAATTTATTTAAAATTATTTTTGACGTTTCTGTTTTATATAATAAACGCGCGTAATTTCATTTTAGTTTCGCGACGATTTAATGCGTCCCATAAAACTTTGTCATTAACCATTTTGAACATCATTTTTAAATCAAAATTTGCTCGCTTTCAATTGAATTGTCGCGAGGTTCGTCGAAAGGCGCGTCGCGTCGTCTAAGGATCGAAAGGAACGACAGGGTCCGTCGTTATTTTTAATCGTAATTTCAAATTCGAAAGAAAGTAAATAAATGAACAAGCCACGGAACAAAGAGCGCGTTCGCTGATTGGAAAAACAAACACATAAATATCAGGAAGTTCGCGCCACCTATCCTAACGAATAAATCCGGAACCGCGGGCGAAACACAAAGTAAAATAATGTTAAGTGAATTGCGGTCCATGCCTACGGAATTATTGATGGGGTGGTGGGGTGTGGGCATGTGTTGTATAGACGAGAGCGGAGAAGGAAAGATAGCGGGCATATCTGGATTGTTGGGGTAGCATTATGGGACCTCATCATGTGATTATAATGATCGGCTATAGTTCCTCGCGGTATTTTTCTTTATTCCGAAACGAAACGCGAGCGAACAGGAAATTAAGGGAGGGCGTATCGAGCACCCTCGGGCGTATCTCTCCTCGACACTTGCGGTATAGTGTTGGCTATTTCCGCAAACCGATAGCGACGACGACGACGACTCGTCGCAATTGCGCCAATTTAAATTTATAATTTGTCTAAGGAGCGATCGTTCGAAGATCAAAAGGTCGACAGCGAATCCGTGATTGGCGCCGTAGGTGTTTTCCATCTCTTACGTCGTCTGCTCGTGAGTTTTTCGATGTGGTTGCCGGAGGCGACCTCGGATTATACCCCCTTATTTCGCTTAAGGCGTCTGTTTGCAATAATTGAAATTTGCCGCAAATATAAATTGTAAGTAATCGCAAGTAGGGCGGACATTTTGGATTTTATTCGGGATTTAATTGGGTCGATTAATTTAATCCGCGTTTTGATTAAATTAATTCGCGGTTTATTGCGCCCGAATGGCAAGCAAACAGGTTGCGCGTGATCTCGCGATTTTTTTATTCGCGGTTTTGATCCGCGAACTAATTAGATTAAAGCGCGATTCGCGATCTAATCAAAGCTCGGATTAAACCCGCGAATTGTCGGTCGCGCGAAATAAACCGCGGATTAATTTAATCAAAACGCGGATTTAATTAATTGACCCAATTAAATCCCGAATAAAATCCAAAATGGCCGCCGCACAGTGGGGCGGAATATCGTAAAACGTGGCAGAAAGTCAAAAATTGAAATATCATATTTACTCGTTTAAACTCATATTTTATAATAGCTTAATCATCTATGAATAGGTTATACGATTAAGCAATTGCTGCTATCATCACATATTTCCATGTAATACAGGCAGAACTGGCAATTCCGATAAACTCGTATGAATTGTTTATTACACGTCAAAATAATTGTTCTGTTCTTCGTTTAGTTTTATATAGATAATTAATACAAAAGTGAGTCGAAATCGAGATGGATGCAAAGTCTACAGGTACATAAACTTATTATTGTAATTAATTGTTTATTATTTTGTTTATTATAATTAATCTATTTTTGTAATTAAATTTCATTTCCTTCGTGTTACTAAATCGACTAGTCGTTGACTTTCAGTTTACTATCAAACTGTATCAGGTTACTTTTTGTTGCATAGAAGTATAGCTAATACATACAGCTACCGTATAATAAAAAATACACTGCGACTTTTTGCGACATTTGAAGATAATGCCCTATAAGACAAAGCTTACAACCGACTCTGTGTTTATTGCAAAATAATTTAAGTAAACTTTGACCGATATTTCGAATATTTTAAAGTAACTTTCCATTCTTCCCTATTCATCTTTAATTGTAGAAGTAACAGAAAGTCGAAAAATCTTCAAAAATTTTACATGTTTTTTTGTCAGTGTTCTAAAATCGTAAAATTAGTAAACTGTTTAGTTTCCCACAAAAAAAGTTGAAGCAATTGTATACAAATGTTTTATATATGCCCGGGAAGCCAAATATTTTTCCACATACAAAAGAATCGTCTCCCGAAGAAGAGGAAACAGAAAGTGCTTCTTCTTCATCAGACGACTAAACTACACTCTTTTCTATTGTAACTGTAATTTTATTTTAATTTTACGATTAGAATAGTTTAATTACAATAGAAAAGGATACCTGAATAGTCTACCTGATAAAGAAGAAGAAACATTTTCTGTTTTCTCTGTTTCCTTTTATTAGGTCATCTTTTATTCAGTTATTAATTTATTTTTAAAATTATTTACGAAGATTTTGTAAGAGTTTGTTCTGCGAAAGTTTTTAAACAGTTTAATAGCAGTAATATTTTTTTAGTAAGATAGTTTTTTGAGTACGTACGTTATATAATAAATGTAATTTTTTTGCTTGATAAACTTTATATTCAAAATAAGTCGAATATTCTAAAAGTAATACATTTTTTCCTACTGCGATGAAATTTTTACCTACCCATATTGTAAACCCAATTTCCTATGACACCCTATATATGAATTTATATGTATAAAAAATATTTATGAAATTTCTCTTGTGACCAATAAAAATAATGGTTTACTATGAAATGTTCGAAAAACATTGTTCTCAAACAACATCTACTCGCCCATCACAGCTCATGTTTGACTGTAGTTCAAAAACTGAAAACGCGAAGAACCACCGATATGCGACACCTGCCACACCACCATCGCCATTAAACATGTAATCTTATCCTGCAAGAAGTACGCTCGCGCAAGATCTCAATACATCACAGACAACATACGCGCTGCTCTTAATGAAGACATCGAATCCACAATCAACTTTATCAAACTTGGGGGTCAACTATCAAACTGAGGTTGATGCGAAAATTAAATAAAATAAAATAAAATAAGGTTTTATTTCAACTGTGTAATTACGTATTTATTATTACAACGGACAAAATTTCAATCATTTTACTCTTCTTCAATCACTTTCCGACGAAACTTCAAAAAGTACCGTATTTATACAACATATTACAATATTATAGGAGGCTTGACAAGGGTCGGTTTCGTCGGCTGTATTACTAGCGCAATCGTTCGCCGCTTCAAGAGAAAATCCCTCCACTGTACTAGAAATCCTATCGACATTGAAACTTCCATCGCGATTGACGAATCCTAAGTTATCGTGTAAACATCTGAGGTAACATTTGAAACAAGCATCGTTCGGCAACTCCAAATTTGGGAACAATCTATCGGCCATAGTTTGATTTACCCCAGTGGCGCACTCGCACTCGCTTTTGTACGGGTTTACCAGGGCCTGCCATTGGGCGATAATTTCGTCCTAGATATTTAAAACAATAAGAGCGTAATTCAGTTTTAAGAAAGCGTTAGAAAATACTTGCCCGTCGTTGGGAGATCGCGAACGACACATAAACGACAAGAAATAGAACCGTTGCAAACTTCATCTTTAGTCTCGCCGCTATAAGTGTATACTAGAAACGTCGTATGCGCTTTTATATGCCGTTTCCCAAACTTCCATATAAAAAAAAACCTTTTTAGTTTATCATTTTACGTCACGGCAGATTTATAAACGATTTATTTATTTATATATTTTTATTTATTTTATTTAATTTTTGTTTTTTTTAAATTAGATATGAGTAAATACCATAATTTGCCTTAAATATTTATTGCGCTATTATGTATTTTACTGTAACTACATGCAAAATAAAATGTTGACATAAGGTCTGTTCCAACACGCCATCAAACCGGTTTGCGAACGGTACAGTACATACTTTCAACCAATCAGAATATTAGATTTAACTCAAATTTTGAAAAAAAGCACCTATTGCTAAATTCCCATAACTTAATTCAAAAATTCCCGCTTTTTCCTCGATCGTTTAAAATCACCCTGTACGTACCTGTTGTTTAAATATAAGCACGGTGAAGCTAACAGTTTACCATAAAAATTAGTATATAAATTGAAAGATATCGACGCAGTTTTGGCGGAACGTCTTAACCCACAAAAAGTAAATTCCACAGGAGCGCGCATTTTCTGTTGTGGCGTAGTTATAAGCAGATACGTGGAAAAAATCGGAATATTGTTACCAGGTTTTAACAGATGATATATTTGATTAATTCATTTTCGCAAAAAGTGTGGATTAAGTTACTCTGCCGAAACTGCGTTGATGTAAGATGGAAATATTTTTATTCAACTTTTAATGACAATGAAAAACTGCACTTCACTATTTAACATTTATTCACTGTCGGAAGACATTTCAGAGACACCCTATATATGAATTTATATGTATAAAAAATATTTATGAAATTTCTCTTGTGATCAATAAAAATAATGGTTTACTATAAAATTGTTCGAAAAAACATTGTTCTCAAACAATATCTACTCGCCCATCACAGCTCATGTTTGACTGTAGTTCAAAAACTGACCGTTATATAACATTTTACGTATTACATTTTTTGTTCGGCAGGTCCTAAATTACAACATATGTGATAACCAATCAATGTCACGAGATCATATTTTCTATAAGATAGAATTATTGCGGGATATTTTTATTTTAACTTCTTTAAGCCCTTTATCTACATTTATTTTTAAAATAAAACTTATAAAATATTATAAATGATCTATATTTATTCAATCTAAATGTATACCAAATAGTTAAAACAGTTCCATAAATCAAAATAGTTAATTTATTATACAACGTATTTACAGCAGACATTCCCAACATTACCAATGCAGAGATTGCAATGTACGCAGACGAGACACGGTCATACTAACACAAGAACACAATTTAGAAAGAGCGGTAGATAACCTACAAACTGCATTCGACGTCATACACAACTGGCACAATAAATGGTGTATAACAGTTAACGCTAATAAAACGGAAGCGAAAATATTCACATTAAAACATAACCTAAACGTCTACAATATAAAGATAAATGGACAAGATATTGAATGGAACCCACGCGGAACAGCAGTTAAATACCTGGGGGTATACATGGACACTCGTCTCACGTGGAGCTACCACATCAACAAAAAACTAAACCAATGCTACAGCCGAATTACACAACTTTACCCAATTTTAAACAGAAAATCAGCCCTACGCAAAGAATGTTCGCTACTTATATATAAATCGCTTATAAGACCACTAACCATAAGTTATTACTTATGGTTGCCCCATATGGCTGGGAACGTCTAAAACCAACATCAACAAAATACAAACCATGCAAAATAAAACATTACGAATCATAGTGAAGGCACCTTGGTTCGTTAGAAATGAGCAGCTACATCACGAACTCAACATGCCAACAATAAAACAACATATCACCAAAGTGGCCAAAAAATTCTTTGTGAATCTAATTAATAGCGAAAGTGCGATGTATTACAACCTGGGACAAACTAATCTACATACAAGATTGAAAAGAAGACTACCTCAAGACCTGTTGCAAAACACGGACGATCAAATAGACTAACAGACAAAAAATAAAATAAAAAAAAAACATAACAACTATGAATAACATTTATTTGTTGAGCTGGTTCAATAAAGAATTAAAAAAAAATAATTGTTTTTTAACGTAGATAATCAGACGTATGTTTTTACTCTATGCGTTTAAAGTCGACGTGTGGCCGCTCACGCCTGATTTCGACGCTAATGTAAACGCCGCTTTACTCCGTACGTATCGCGGTCATTTGGTTGTTTTAAAAAATTTCATTTTACCACCGGCCACCACTATTAAGCTGTTCAATTTCGTTCGGTCGACTTTTATTTTTCGTTAAAACGTGGGCGCGGGCGATGCGCGCTTTAAAACTCGGCGCTCGGAAATGTCGGAAAAACCGCATTTTCCGAGGGGTCGTTGCGAAAACGTCAAAAGTTGTTTGTGAATATACGACGCGCCAAATAAAACCGATTTAGGCCGGCACGTTGATTGCGAACGAAAGCAATCGCGGCGGGCGTCCGATGTGCGCGAGCAATTTTCTGTGTAAAAGGAAGAGGGTGTTGTCGGCATTTACAACAATTGAATTAGAACGAGACATTGGGAGCGAAAGGCTTACTACGGTCTATCCTTTTAAATTAACGGCCGCGGATAAGTGTTATCTTCCGCGCGAGTCGCTCAAATTTCCGGCGCGCTTCCTATTAACGCGAAGCGACGCGACGTCGGCGTCGACGTTGGAATTGTACGCGTCGCGAACTAATTGAGAGCGAATTTAATTTTTCGTTTATAAGAAAGGAGGCGTGCAGGTTAAACGGACAAACAATGCGGCCGAAAAACTTGGGAACTCTTTGAATAACGGGCAGGTAATAATTCATGTCGGCGAGAAGCGCAAGTTGGACGATATCCAGGACGGCTCCTTAACCGTCCATTGTGTACTTGATAGGGTGATAATGTGAGAATGGACGGGCATTGTAACCCCCTCATCTCGGAAGGCTTAGACCGGCAACTCGCAGGATTACTAGTGTTATATGTGTTTATGCGCTCTTATCCTCGTTTTGTTAGTTTATAACTCGGATATGTTCGACGGCGTCGGACTGTCTAAATCGAAAGCGCGCCGCTTTTATCGTCGCCCAAGTGGCCATTTAATTTTTGATTCGTTGCAGGTGGCCCTCGGAGAACTGCTTTAATTGTCTGCCGGCGACGCGACGTATAACGTTCGGCGATTTTCCGAAATTTTATTCCGTCCGTAAAGTTCCCTTTGATGCACAAAAACTTTACTAAATAAAATCTTTATTGTTGTCGTAAATGTTTTACGACGCGTCGATTTCGTACGAAATACTAATAATCCTCTCCCGACACAATTTTATTTCGAGATACGACAAATACGACGAGACGTTCGCGCTGTACGTTTTTGTTAATAAAATTCGGAAAGTCGATACAACGTAAATAAAATTGTCTTGAACTACGAATAAGTTAAAATAAGCAATATGAATATAATAAGTTCACGACGAACGATGGAAGGTAGGAAATATTTTACGCAAACTCTTATTGTCGGTACAATTGTTTGGTGGTTAACCCGTTTTTTTTTTTTAATGATGCTCTCCGACGTCACGTGTTTGTTTACGTTTTACTTATAAATTTATGTCCGTACGTTACAATTGTTACGCCTCGATTATCGTACATCAAAAGCTCACAGTCAACGGGAAATCAAAGACGTGGTGCACATTATCAACAATTTAACGAACCGACAAGGTTAATTATGTATAAAATAGTTCGTTTAAAATGTTTACGAACAACGAGCAAGTTCCTTTTTGAGTAATAATGTTCCCGTAAATTAATAACAATAATAATCGTTCGACGTTTCGGAAGACCCGGATTTTCGTTTTATTAACGATACAATTTCTGTTAACCGAGTAATTAAACGCACTTGTTCGTTAACAAATAATAAAGGCAAGTAATTAAAGCATCGATAAACAACGTTTACGAGACTGGCTGTGCTGTAAGCACGTGACCTAACATGCCCTAACGGATTCGGATGTTGAACCTCGGTACGTACGTCTTCCTAATCTTTAACTGTATAGGTAGGTAATTCTGCGCTCGCGACGAATTAATATCTTCGTTTGGTAAATAGGCCTGTTAGCGAAATGTTTTCGAAACAATGCGTATAATAGGGCGGAATTTACCGTTTGATTAAATGCCCCGATAAAGCGGGGCTCGTTTATTAAGGGCTCGTTATATAATACTGTTTAATATAGTGGACATGCCGAACATGGCCGTTTTAATATATTTCGAGCGCGTACGTGCCCAATTTCGCACCGAACTGCACAATAATAATAATATAGGTGCCCACCTATGTATTTATGTACATAATAAATAAATTGCATTAGTACAACGGTCGTTTATCACATTATGGTCTATAATTTTGTTTATTTTTACGCTCTGTGCACGATCGGGTAACGAAACTCCGGGGTTTGTTTAGTCGTGTTAGAGCAGCAATATAAATTAGGTCGCACTAAAAATAGGAACGCATATTATGCGGTAAACATGGGGGTAGATATGGGGTGTAATAACAAACAGTGCGATATGAAGCCGCCCCGGGCGTTAAGCTTTGTCGGAATAAGTATCGGATAATCTATCAAAAGGCCCTTCGTTTCAAAATCCTATACCTATATATAGATTTAAAACATTTCTCGTTGCCGTTATTCGCGAGTGCTGCAGTCGCGGTTTCTGGTTTATCGAAAAACTAATAATTGGATTTGATTATCGGGACGCAGTACGTCGGATTTTTCCAAGTCGGCTAAGAAAGTAGGAAGTTCGTTTCCGCGAACAGATGAAGTCGGAGATCGATAAGACTCGGAGTTCCGTTTCTTTTGATCTCGACATCTTTTTTGGTTTCTTTTCGGTGTTCAGTTCCTTTACGTAATAAAATAATAAACGAAACAACTATTGCGCTTACATAAATCGCGAACTTTGTATTATTACTTGTGTATAGCATCCGTGGACAAAAGGAAATTTTTAGTTACGGAAGTCATACTTGATAAAAGAGAGATGAGTCACGATCTCGTAGAGATGTTTTAGTTCGCGTCTAGTCGTCGTGGCACTCTTGGTTATTTTATGGACCTTGTTGCGAATAATTTTTGCAGTCGCGTCACGTGCGTCTATGTTGCTTAATCCCAAACGAAAGACGCGTAAGCGCCGTCGTTGTTTCGGTGGATTTCGATTGTTAATGTATTGTCGAGGTGGTGGAAGGACGACACTTGGTCCTCTAATTAAATTGATTGGCCCAATTAACCCGAGGGTTGACCTGCTTAAGCGCGATTAGATCGTGATTCCGCGAATTAATTCGCGGTTTCGATCCGCGGATTATTTTGATTCGCGACATTAACCGCGAGTTAATTCGAGGAATCGATTTAATCGAAGGCCAGGCCTCCAGTTTGTTACAAAGAGATACACCAACATGGTAATTGTTTTGGAATACTTACCCAGATTCTTTGTTTCAATAATTCCATTAAAACGCGACCGTTAACCCATTACCCGCCAAAACTTTTTGGTGATGATTTTTAATTGAAAATTAAGTTATTATAAATAAGTATGACTATACTAAAGTAAAAAAATTAATTTTATTGTATTTCAATCCTTAGTGTCCTTAAAAACGGCCGTCCCTTTTTAGGGACATTGGCATATTACATTATCAAAATTTACTTAGTATGAAACGGAGCAAAACATTTGTCATGTAATGGAACATCACATCTTAAACAAATTCTGTATGTTTTTTTTTTACAGAAGGCACATCTCCTTTGTGTAGGAATTGGCCGAATGAGGTGGTTTCCTGCGTCATATCTTATTTCCATACTCACCCTTCCACCCAGAAATTTGCTACTTTGCGGACCTCTTAGTTTAGGTGCGAACCTACTTTTTTTGTTGAGATATAGTAGACATATCTTTCTACGAAAGTCCAAAAGAGAAATATTTTCATCGTGATTTATTTCCTGATAAGTTCGCCAAGCATTGACAACCATAATACCTATCATTTGTGTAAAAAGAGGCCACCGCCATTTTTTTGAGCGGATCCGAATCCGGTACAAGGATATCTGTTTATATCCAACAGGTCAACTCCACCCATATGGAGATTATATTCCTGTATCGCTTTTGGGATTTGTATTTGTATATGCTTCTTCTCTTTTTGGGAGTATCTACGGACTTTTACAAAGGGTTTCACGGTGCTAAAATTGCTACCAACTGTGACGATCTTATTGTCTTTCCATTTCATAATCAATATCTCATTTACTTTATCGAACCTAAAGTCACAAAAACCTCTTTCTTTTTTCTTCTCGATATCCTTATTAGAGGTAACTGGGCACTTCTTGATACGATTTTCCCTCATTGTCCCAGTAGCTTTGATGTTTCTTTTTTTTAGGACTGCAAGTGCCTCCACGCTGGTAAAGAAGTTATCAAAATATAGCTGGACCTGCTGTGCCTCGTCCGCTGGTATGACATTAGTAAGCTGAGAAATTACTCTCACACCTAGAGGTCCTGCATCAGTATCTGATGTTTTTCCGCAATATGGTATAAAATTATACAGATAACCATTGGAACTGCATAAGCACCAGATTTTATAGCCAAATTTAATTGGTTTACCTTTCATAAACATTTTCGCTGAGTGCTTGCCATAATATCCATATCCATATCAATATCCAGTGCTTGCCATATCTGACCATCATTTCATCTAAAGAAAGTTCCCGATGGAAAATTCCAAACTTAAAAAATTCCTCCCGCACATTATCAAAAAACAATCTCAGTTTGAACATTTTATCTGTCTTGTCTGTCTGTCTTTTGTCTGTCTGTTTTGTCTTTTCAATTTTGGAATTATCGTTTAAATGTAAGAACTTTTTGATTTCTCTGAAACAATTTTTGGACATTGTTTCGTATACTGCCGGAACGCCTATATCTGGAGCTCGTTCCCAGTACATGTGTTCGTGGGGTAGCTGATTATAGCCACTTATTAGCAATATACCTATAAAAGCCTTTAGCTCATCCATAATTATATAAAAGCCAGGGCAATTCTTTTGGTTAGCATAAAGTTCACTCTGGGTTATAATTAATGTTAAGACTTTCTCAGAAAGAAATTCTTCAAAAATTTCCACTACCCCTTTTCCTCGTAGAGAATCTACATTGTATTTGTTGTCGTCACAGTCACTTGCATCTGCGGTGTAGGTATATTTGCCATCACATTTCGACCATATTGGCGGTTCAAATATTTCCACTTTTGTTGAGGTAGATTCTCCGACATCAATCTTCCTTCTTTTATTCGATGACGACAGATTTTTTTCACTACTTTCCGCTTCCCCTTCAAAATCTGCAAATAGTTCCAATGTCCCAGCTATATCTTGAACTTGATTTGCATCGAGATCATTTTCACATATATCCTCCTCATCCGTTATATCGTTCGGTTCGGGAGGTACAATTACTACCTTAACATCATCTACACATTTTTCCTCTTCCAGGTCGTCCAAAAGCGATAATATTTCGTCCACAGTGAGACCTTTCTTACAAGAAGTCATGATGTTGCGATAAGACGTCTAAGACAATGAGAAAAATATAACAATGTATGTACATTATGCCAATGTCCCTAAAAGGGGACGTTGCACAAAACTATAAATAAGACTTACCAAGAGAACAAAAATGAGTTAACTGTTGTAATATACACTTTTTTAAAACTATAAGTAATAATTATAATACAATTTCTAATGTAAAAAAGCTGTAGTAAAAAAGAATTATAAACTTCAACATAAAAAAGCAAAATTGAGGATAACCCGTGTTTTCAATTCACTGTCACAGTACACATTGACATAAATTAGTCCAAATGGACTATTTTTCTGTTTCGCGGAATCAAGTACTATCAATCGAACCACAGAAAATATTCTCAATGTTTTTCGACTTGGATAGAAAAAATAAAATATAAGCGTCCCTACAAAGGGCCATTGGTAGGTAATGGGTAATACAAAATATGATTCGTTAATTATAAAAAATTCTACTCTACTTGTTAGACATATTTAGTATAAATTTGTTTTTTTTCTGTGTATATTTTAAAATAAATTAAAATTAAATTACACCCCGACAGTAAACGGGATCATCTTCCGGGAAAAAAAGAATCCTCGAACCTCGTTCGTTTTTGTTTCTTTTAATAATTGCTCGCGAAATGAACTAATTCTAAGAAATGAAACTAGACTTAACCGGATAAAAAGCTCCTCCCGAAGCCGTTCCGCGTTGCACGAGAATCACGTCCTGTTAAATTTAGTGTAAAAATTTTAATTACCTTACTAACGTTTCCACTGTATTTTAATTATGAAACTGAATTTAGTCACGCCTCGGCGGTCGAGTAGGTCATTTGAAAATTTCCGTTCGTAGAATTTTCGACTCCCCCGAATTACGAGAGGCGTCTTGGGGCGAGAGGTGTTTCGAAATAAAACGTATAAATTCGTTCCTCGTCGAAATTATTAACGTGCAGCTGCACGTCATAACTCCACAGATCGCGAAACACAAAGCGATTGTTTACATATTGTAAAAAAATAATAATAAATAATGTATGTTCTGCCGTGTTGGCAGAAGCGATTATTATTTTATACGGTATATGGCCGTGGCAGGAACGATTTAAAAAATTTATAAGCAGATTTGAAACATTTGATAACGGGAAACGGAGAGCCGAAATCTTTTCGGCAAACAGTTTAATCTTCTGCCGGCTTACGTTTGTCGGAACCTCGCCTCGGTTCCCTCGCTCGTTCGATTTCAACGGAACGACGAAGATTATTTATTTATAATAAACTATTAGTTGACGTAAGTCGATTTTAATCAGGTGCGTTCTAGCTCAGCTTATTATACGCAGCGATTTTCCGCGGGGGACATTCTTGAGATAATTAAATGGAAGCGAAACTCCGGCGCGTCGCGTCGGATTGAAATTTTGGCATTGCAGAACGGCTATATTCATATTCGAAACTAATTTAACTTTAACTAGCCCGAAACTGCAGAGCTTTATTGGCTTTATTGCAACTAATTCGGGAAATTTCACGATTTGCGGTTCGATTATCGTGCCCCGAAATTGACTCGTAACCGTTTTTATTGCCCGAATTTATTGTCGAATTGTCGGCGGCGACGTCAATGAAATTTTTTTTATTCGTCGATTACGCGTCTGCACTGTTCAATTTATTGTTTAAGACAAATTCGCTGTTTTTAATTATGTAGGTATTATTTAGTGGTGGTTTTTACTTATAAATATATATTTTTAAATGTTTACAGTAAAGAGTGTGAAGTCGATCAGATTTTTTTGTTCTTAAGTTGACCAGATCTGAACGAAACCAACGGCGCGGCGGTCAGCATAGATAGGTTTTACTGTAATATTTATGAGTTGTCTATTGTAATAAGGTCACGGTATGATCATGAAACCTAACAGATGAATAATAACGCTCACTTATTATTTTTTTGTTTTAATTAACAAGTTGTGCGACCGCGCACAAGCCTCTCTTTATCGAATTTACATGTAATATATCTCGAAACTACTTTTTTTTTCATTTTTCTCGAAAGAAGTATATCTTTTGAAAAATTGCATTTACTAAAGAAATATTCTCGAGAGCGTATTTATAGGAATTAAAAAAATTAATATTATTTTTTCCCGATTATCTCGAAAAAATGCAAAAAAAATATTTAAAATAAACTGTTCAGAATTTATCGACATGACTCGATTAAAATTAAAAAAATATATTAAAGCGGGAGCTGAATCGTGGATAGGTGCACGTGTGCGACCTCCCTTTATCTACGTAGGTATTTGTCGTTTCGCCTACTGCAATTGCGCTATCCTGTCCTCTTGGCCGAAAAAAAAAAAAAAAAACAATAAATAAATGAACAATCACGAACGAAAGGACATTCAATTTCAACCTTCCAAATATACCTACCGTAACTTTTACATTTCAAGTTAGGTAACTGGCAATTATGAAGAACGGCCGTCCGAAACGTATACCTACGTAGATATATCAAACTTGGAAATACTTTTATCTCCGTGGAATTCTTAAATTTAGTTTGGCTCGGGGATTTGCGAAATTGATATTTCACTTCGGACTGAATTTATGTAATCGCGTACGACTTTAAAACGTCGAAAGTTAAGTGACTGATCGCGACGGACCGTCTTTTCTAATAAAAGATCACGCTGTATGGTTACAATCGAACGGAATGGGTCATTTCGGATAGTGGTTTAGTGCCTGCTCCTCGAAGGCAAGCGATTTGCCATAATTTCCCAGCCAATATCTCTGCAGTAGTCACATAAAACGTTCATTAGTTAGAATCGTCATGGTTTTAATAAAGCCGGGTCTAATGTAAGCGACATTAGATGAAATTAGAGGGAATAAATCAAGGAAGTAATGGTTGGGAATGGCGGGGGGGGGGGCAGAGTGTGAACTCGTTACACGACACTGAACGCTCCCTACTTAGACATTCGAATGTCTCCTGGCGCGATCGCTCGCCACCTTCCTCGGGGAGTACATTAAAGAAGTTCGACGGCTTACGAGGAACGATTAAGAAGTAATGGAAGGAATGGCGACTTTAATGAACGCCGGCAACCCGCGGCGAGCGTGGGGACAAATATCGACGAGGGTGCAGCGAACAAACGACGATCGGGGTTATTAGGTTTTAATTTGTTTGCTACAAATGCAATAATGCGGTTAATAATGCCGAGGGCCGTCGATGGTGAACGTGATTTATTTACGACATAAGTGTAAGTTGTTCGTCATTTGTCTTTAATGTCCGCGTAGGGCGAATAGTTCCGGGCGAGGAGAAATGAAAAATTCGAACGCGAAGCGTCCAGTAGCGAAGCGTTCATTACGCGGCTAGGTTTAAGCCTGGCGATAGGCGAAGTATGAAAGGTTTTATAATGGCGGAATATCCGTAATCCGATAAGCTGGGGGCGGCTACATTACACGGAGTTTATAGACTAGCTATTCTGTACGGAGTGTATTATACGCGGGCTCCCTGTGGTGATGAATGAGGTTGCATGACTGTTACGGTATCGCAGGTAGTCTCTGAATCGCGCCCCGCGGTGGAAGCCTTTCTTTTCTTCGTATATAAATGCATTTATACCTGGTGAGATTGGGCGCTATCGTTTCATGCCATGTAATGCATAAACAGGGATAACATTAATTAAACCTGGATAAAAGGGAGAATGGTCGTAATTAGTTCGAATATAATGCGTTAACACACGATACTATGCTGTGGATTACTTCTTAACCACCGCTTTGCTGATATTTATGCGGTAAGGCTTGTTTATTATAATTTTATTTAAATTAATAATTTTGTTCGTCGACCGCTTTCGAGAAGAGAACGATATACCCAACAAACTATAATTAAAAATTGTTTTTTTTTTTAATATTTAATATTATGATACGTTAACGAAGATAATCCTTGACCGAATTTTTCAACAACAAATGCGGATACCTAATAAAATCTGCTTTCGAAAAGTTACGAAAATTTGAAGCGAAGTATTCCTAGAGATTCATTCTAATTATCGAAAAGATTTTTGCAACTTATAATTGCAAAACAATAATAGAATCTACCCGTAAATTTAACGATACATTACGAAACCCGTTGTTAAACGGTATAGAATCCAAGAAATTAGGGGCGAGAACGTATTTTTTTTTATTAAATACATAAAATGTCAGACAACGTAAAGTTCGGTAGGCTTATCGTCCTTTTAATACGAACGGATGTTTCGCGAGAAAAAAAAAACAACCTTCAATTTTGGACTTCGGATGCTTTAAAAAAGTTTCGAGGGTTCGCGAATGGAAGTAGTTGCGAACAACGGAATCAGTGTTGCCAAACAAACCTAATAGAAAGTTTTGTTTTCGACGGACAACGCAAATATTAGCCGAAGTCGTTTCGACGTCTTCGATAGTTACTTAATTCCGGTGTAGTTAATCGTTGAAATTATCCCGTTTATTAACCTCAAAAATAACGAATCGATTAAACGGCGGATTTTACAAATAATAATAATAATTGATTTCGCAGAGCAAATAGCGTTCAGTTTTGTTTAATAAATTTATTTTATCTCTTACAATTAGCAGTAATTGGTGCATATTCAAACAAGCCGGCTCGTTCCCTATTATTTATAATTCTGTAAAAGATTAAACGTATTCGAACCCATTGTCTGTGGATAATTTACTCTCATAAATGCATTCGCCGCGTATTATAGTAGGTACGTTGCATGTACTATTCCCGATAACTGTTGGAATTAAATGCAAAATGTTGTTTTGGGAACGAACGCTAGATACGATCAGTTTGTTTAGAATCAATTATTTATATTCTTGTATGTGCACTAATTTTTGTTCGTAACCGTTTATTTCACTGCCAATGCATTCCCAGGCAATATACATTAATTTATATATCGTTATAGTTACGACCGAACGTTCAATCTCGTGATCTATCTCTCGTATCGCGCGCGACTCATTGGCATCGGCCACTTTCAATCGGGGCGAGTCATTCTACACATTCGGCCGGGCTCATCGCCGAAACAGCGGAAAGTAAGCGCCGCGTTATAGAAGCTGACTGTGAGCGAACGACCTAAACACGTGGCACAACTGAAGTGCAAATAAGCGCTAAAAGGTTGCGCCTTTCCTGCTGAACGCGCGCCCATTGCCTCGAGAAATTCAATTGCCCCTTCTACTGCCGTCATTAAAATGTTTATTCAACTACATAGCAGGTTGAAAATTATTTTTGTAAGCGTTGCCAATATAATATTTTGACAATTGCGTAGTCTTGTCAAATAAATTGAACAGGTCTTGAAGGACAATACGACGGCGACTTGCCAGACAATAGCATTCCGTTTCTGCCGAGGGGTAGAATCTCCAAAAAAAATTATGTACACAAGATTTCCAACGACTAAAGGCTTCCAAGGACTTCCAAAGACTTCCAGGGATTCTTAAGGATTTCCAGAGACTTTCCAAAACTTCCAGGGGTTTTTAAGTATTTCCAGGGACATTTAAAGACTTCCAGAAACTTCCAAAGACTTCCAGTGTTATATACACAAGACTTCCAACGAGAATTACCCCTTGAGTATAACGAAGCAATAAATGACAATCTAAGCGCGTTTCCGGCGATTTAAAATTTTAGGGAAATCTCGAAAAAAAAAGACAAAATTTTGGCCGAACCTAAAACGTTCAGAACAGGTCCGGAATTACTTTAAATGTCATTTTTCTTGTATAACCGAGGGGTAAATCTCCAAAAAAAAAATATGTACACAAGACTTGCAACGACTAAACACTTCCAGGGATTTTTAAGGATTTCCAGGGACTTTTAAAGACTTCCAGTGTTATATACACAAGACTTCCAACGAGACTTACCCCTCGGTTTCTACTAATAAGTAATTTAAGAACAAAGCAGTTTTTTAGCGGGAATTTGTTCGCACGATGGAATCGAAATCTGATTAAATTCACATAAACGCGTTATCGTGTCTAGTATGTCGTTAATTTCCAATTAAATTAAGTTATTATCGCATTAATTAATTATAAACAAGTTGTTTATCGCTTTTACTGTCACGAAACGAGGTCTCCTTTCACACATTTGTACCGAAAACGCCCTGTGCATACATACATATACATACATATACATATATATATATATATATATATATATATATATATATATATATACACACTCACCTGCACAAAATTCGATCCATCTACAATTTTTAGTAAAAAATTGCGATAAACATTTGTTTTGTCTAATAATGGGGAAAATTCATATTCCAATGACATGTTTACTGCGATAAAATTTTATTCGTTTGGGGAATTTAGTTAGTTTGTTTATTTGAATGATATCAAATTGTAATAGTCAAATTCTGAGCGTACTTTATTATTTACTTTATTACGCCTATTAGTCTTAATTGTTGGAAATACAATTGAATTTACTGTCTGTAAAAATTAAATATGGTGTTGAATCCAACCGATACTGCCAGAACAATTGCTTTGATTCAAGATGAGCGCTCGCAGTACTACGCCGCTCGAGTCCTTGGTGTTCTAAGGTGTAGTATTCAGAGAGCTGTAGAAAGGTTTCAGAAAACTGGAGGCTACACCAGGAGAGTGGGATCAGGCAAGAAAAGGTGTACAACTGCTAGGGATGACTACTTCTTTACATTAAAAGTTCTGAGAAACAGAGATACTACTGCAGTTAATGCATGTAATGAATTGCAAGAAGTACGGGGGTGTAAGTGTTAGTGAAAGAACCGTAAGAAGAAGGTTGCAGGAACACGGATTGCTAGCAAGAAAATCCGCAAACGGCCTTTTCCCAAAATCCGCGTAGTACATAAAAGTTCATTAGTTAGAATCGTCATGGTTTTAATAAAGCCGGGTCTAATGTAAGCGACATTAGATGAAATTAGAGGAATAAATCAAGGGTAATGGTTGGGAAGGGGGGGGGGTGTGAACTCGTTCCGACACTGAACGCTCCCTACTTAGACATTCGAATGTCTCCTGGCGCGATCGCTCGCCACCTTCCTCGGGGAGTACATTAAAAAGTTCGACGGCTTACGAGGAACGATTAAAAGTAATGGAAGGAATGGCGACTTTAATGAACGCCGGCAACCCGCGGCGAGCGTGGGGACAAATATCGACGAGGGTGCAGCGAACAAACGACGATCGGGGTTATTAGGTTTTAATTTGTTTGCTACAAATGCAATAATGCGGTTAATAATGCCGAGGGCCGTCGATGGTGAACGTGATTTATTTACGACATAAGTGTAAGTTGTTCGTCATTTGTCTTTAATGTCCGCGTAGGGCGAATAGTTCCGCGCGAGGAGAAATGAAAAATTCGAACGCGAAGCGTCCAGTAGCGAAGCGTTCATTACGCGGCTAGGTTTAAGCCTGGCGATAGGCGAAGTATGAAAGGTTTTATAATGGCGGAATATCCGTAATCCGATAAGCTGGGGGCGGCTACATTACACGGAGTTTATAGACTAGCTATTCTGTACGAAGTGTATTATACGCGGGCTCCCTGTGGTGATGAATGAGGTTGCATGACTGTTGCGGTATCGCAGGTAGTCTCTGAATCGCCCCCGCGGTGAAGCCTTTCTTTTCTTCGTATATAAATGCATTTATACCTGGTGAGATTAGGCGCTATCGTTTCATGCCATGTAATGCATAAACAGGGATAACATTAATTAAACCTGGATAAAAGGGAGAATGGTCGTAATTAGTTCGAATATAATGCGTTAACACACGATACTATGCTGTGGATTACTTCTTAACCACCGCTTTGCTGATATTTATGCGTAAGGCTTGTTTATTATAATTTTATTTAAATTAATAATTTTGTTCGTCACCGCTTTCGAGAAGAGAACGATATAAACAAACTATAATTAAAAATTGTTTTTTTTTAATATTTAATATTATGATACGTTAACGAAGATAATCCTTGACCGAATTTTTCAACAACAAATGCGGATACCTAATAAAATCTGCTTTCGAAAAGTTACGAAAATTTGAAGCGAAGTATTCCTAGAGATTTATTTAATTATCGAAAAGATTTTTGCAACAAATGCAAAACAATAATAGAATCTACCCGTAAATTTAACGATACATTACGAAACCCGTTGTTAAACGGTATAGAATCCAAGAAATTAGGGGCGAGAACGTATTTTTTTTTATTAAATACATAAAATGTCAGACAACGTAAAGTTCGGTAGGCTTATCGTCCTTTTAATACGAACGGATGTTTCGCGAGAAAAAAAAAACAACCTTCAATTTTGGACTTCGGATGCTTTAAAAAAGTTTCGAGGGTTCGCGAATGGAAGTAGTTGCGAACAACGGAATCAGTGTTGCCAAACAAACCTAATAGAAAGTTTTGTTTTCGACGGACAACGCAAATATTAGCCGAAGTCGTTTCGACGTCTTCGATAGTTACTTAATTCCGGTGTAGTTAATCGTTGAAATTATCCCGTTTATTAACCTCAAAAATAACGAATCGATTAAACGGCGGATTTTACAAATAATAATAATAATTGATTTCGCAGAGCAAATAGCGTTCAGTTTTGTTTAATAAATTTATTTTATCTCTTACAATTAGCAGTAATTGGTGCATATTCAAACAAGCCGGCTCGTTCCCTATTATTTATAATTCTGTAAAAGATTAAACGTATTCGAACCCATTGTCTGTGGATAATTTACTCTCATAAATGCATTCGCCGCGTATTATAGTAGGTACGTTGCATGTACTATTCCCGATAACTGTTGGAATTAAATGCAAAATGTTGTTTTGGGAACGAACGCTAGATACGATCAGTTTGTTTAGAATCAATTATTTATATTCTTGTATGTGCACTAATTTTTGTTCGTAACCGTTTATTTCACTGCCAATGCATTCCCAGGCAATATACATTAATTTATATATCGTTATAGTTACGACCGAACGTTCAATCTCGTGATCTATCTCTCGTATCGCGCGCGACTCATTGGCATCGGCCACTTTCAATCGGGGCGAGTCATTCTACACATTCGGCCGGGCTCATCGCCGAAACAGCGGAAAGTAAGCGCCGCGTTATAGAAGCTGACTGTGAGCGAACGACCTAAACACGTGGCACAACTGAAGTGCAAATAAGCGCTAAAAGGTTGCGCCTTTCCTGCCGAATGCGCGCCCATTGCCTCGAGAAATTCAACTGCCCCTTCCTCTACCGTCATTAGAATGTTTATTCAACTACATAGCAGGTCGAAAATTATTTTTGTAAGTGTTGCCAATATTATATTTTGACAATTGCGTAGTCTTGTCAAATAAATTGAACAGGTCTTGAAGGACAATACGACGGCGACTTGCCAGACAATAGCATCCGGCCTCTCGATGTATTATATTCCGTTTCTGCCGAGGGGTAGAATCTCCAAAAAAAATTATGTACACAAGATTTCCAACGACTAAGGGCTTCCAGGGACTTCCAAAGGCTTCCAGGGATTTTTAAGGATTTCCAGGGTCTTTTAAAGACTTGCAGGGATTTTCAAGTTTTTCCAGAGACTTTCCAAAACTTCCAGGGGTTTTTAAGTATTTCCAGGGACATTTAAAGACTTCCAGAAACTTCCAAAGACTTCCAGTGTTATATACACAAGACTTCCAACGAGAATTACCCCTTGAGTATAACGAAGCAATAAATGACAATCTAAGCGCGTTTCCGGCGATTTAAAATTTTAGGGAAATCTCGAAAAAAAAAGACAAAATTTTGGCCGAACCTAAAACGTTCAGAACAGGTCCGGAATTACTTAAATGTCATTTTTCTTGTATAACCGAGGGGTAAATCTCCAAAAAAAAATATGTACACAAGACTTGCAACGACTAAACACTTCCAGGGATTTTTAAGGATTTCCAGGGACTTTTAAAGACTTCCAGTGTTATATACACAAGACTTCCAACGAGACTTACCCCTCGGTTTCTACTAATAAGTAATTTAAGAACAAAGCAGTTTTTTAGCGGGAATTTGTTCGCACGATGGAATCGAAATCTGATTAAATTCACATAAACGCGTTATGGTGTCTAGTGTGTCGTTAATTTCCAATTAAATTAAGTTATTATCGCATTAATTAATTATAAACACGTTGTTTATCGCTTTTACTGTCACGAAACGAGGTCTCCTTTCACACATTTGTACCGAAAACGCCCTGTGCATACATACATATACATACGGCCTGTCCAAAGCTATTTGAGGTTCACGCCATCAATCGTCTACCAAAACCGTAATATGAAATTTCCTAACAGTTCCGTGTAAAAATGATGCGATAATTTAAAAAGTAATTGGTAATACAAGGACCTCTATCCGACCGCTACCGATATCTGCGTAATCTGCATTCTTCGACATATGTGTATGTTGTTATCTTTATCTAACACGTTGATAACATGCTTCGCGTCCGTATGTCAATTTTGCGGCATATGCGTACGAGAAATATATCAGAAATGCGACGCTGCCAAATGTTTTGCTCCCATCCTAAAGCACGTGTTGCGCCTTAGTATGTGCAGGGAATCCACCGCGAAATATGCCAAAAAGATATTTAAGATAATTTAGTAGCCCATTTTGAGAAGGAACGGCAAGAAGATGGTCAATTACTACCATTAAATGCAGTTCAAAAGGTACGTAGTGCGTCCACAGTTACTACACGCGAGCCACGTGCTACAAGTGTACTCTGTTACCAAATGCAGACTACAAGTGTTATCATTTTATGAGATGTATTCCGCACGTAAGTTGATGTAATGATTTGTAAAAGTGATGTTATCGTACCTTATTGTGTATAGGGATGAGTGTAACGTTGGACTCGTTATTGCCAAAGTTGAGGGACAAAGCTTTTTACGATGGAGGTCGAAGCAACTTAGCAAAAATCCTACAAAACTGTACCGTATTGTAATAGAAAGGAAACTATAATACCAACTAGGAGCAGATCAAGGTTATCCTTTGTGTGTGTAGAACTGAAAAATATAATAACCAATATAATTTTAGCAAGATATTTGTATTATTAATATAAATACATAACAATAACTTGGCATTTAAGTGGAAGAAAGACTGTAATCGTAGAACATTATTTCAATTGCATCATATCGCTGATACGAGTGAGATTTTTACAAGAATATGAGGCAAATCCAACTAGTGACATTCCATTTCAATATGTGTATATTTAAACGAAACATGGATCATTAAAATGGGTTCAACGATTAAGTCGTGGCAACATAATACTGTAAAGAGGTGGAAAGGATGAAAAGGTAGTTTAAAACATACTGTAGTGATTATTCTGTGTCAGTTATGTTGTATGTATATTATCGTAGTACATGCACGAACAGTAAATGGCTTTGTACCTGAGGCAAAATTACTATTTCATTCCAAAACAACTAGCAATTACCACGGGGAAATGAATACTAGTAATTTTCTACAGTGGTTTGAAGAACAGCTATTAAAGCCCTTAGAGGAACCATCCTTGATCGTCGTGGATAATGCGTCTTATCACAACGGATTGCTCGACATGCAACCTACAACGGTTCTAGTTATGTACATTGTTTTGTGTGTGTAGTTTAAGTTTACAAGCTGTTGTCTATATATATTTTCAAATTGGTTGTGTTTGTAGTATTTGTTGCTTTTCATTTATGACATTGGTTTGATTTTGATATATTTTGGTACTGTACTTGTAATAAAACACATAAAAAATGGAAAAATAACACTTCATTCTGCTATTCCTAATCGTCATTAGTTTAGTTCTGTTTAAAAATAATCTGTATGCATATGTTTGCACTAATACACATGTAAACAAGTTACACAGAGTTTTAGTATTACATGAATTATTATAAAAGACCATGCATGCATATTCAAAGACGTAATGCTTTATATTAGTTATACAACGTTCAGTGGTACACGCTTTTTCTTGCTTTTATACTATAAATGTGAGCTTCCTGTGTACATATGTTGGACAAATTGATCCTGGAAATGCATGGTACCACTTCGTCAGAAAAACATGCATATAATAAACGGTTAGTTCTCAAATCAAGTAATTAGTAACAACTAGTTAATTACTACCGAATGAGGTGTCTTAATTTTGTGGTAACATTGATTTACTATACGTTCATGAACTTTCTGTGTTGCAAGATTTCAATTTTTAACAGGTGAAGACCCAGTGGCTTTAACCTCTACATATGTTCGCCCTGAAACAAAATGCATTGCAGTGTATGTCGGTAGGAGAAGCAGACATTAGAGTTAGTCATAAAAGTGTCAATAATATTGATATTTACATGTTCTGCTTTATCAAAGGTGACGATTGAGGTTCCACTATAATTGCATGAATATAAGACGACCCCCAGAAAGTAACTCGTCTATCTAAACATCAATTCGATTATTATATAACGTTTTACAATGATTAGGACCTACGTAACTTGTTCTAATGAATTGTATTAATCTTTTTTTGGCATGTAAGCAACGTGTGCAAGTAACATATCGGGAAATCCACACTATGAACTTAATTAAAATCAAACTACAGTTAACCCAGCAACAGCTACAATTTGTAGTAACGCATTGCCTAATAATTTGTATCGAAACTTTAACATTGTTTACGAATGTGAAAATTCGAGGTTATATCTTTTGTTTACTAAGATAGCGTTGAAATAATCTGACACCACTGTGCCTGACGTCAGCATCTAGTAACTTTTGATTGATGACGTGAACCTCAAATAGCTTTGGACAGAACATATACATATATATATATATACACTCACCGGCACAAAATTCGATCCATCTACAATTTTTAGTAAAAAATTGCGATAAACATTTGTTTTGTCTAATAATGGGGAAAATTCATATTCCAATGACATGTTTACTGCGATAAAATTTTATTCGTTTGGGGAATTTAGTTAGTTTGTTTATTTGAATGATATCAAATTGTAATAGTCAAATTCTGAGCGTACTTTATTATTTACTTTATTACGCCTATTAGTCTTAATTGTTGGAAATACAATTGAATTTACTGTCTGTAAAAATTAAATATGGTGTTGAATCCAACCGATACTGCCAGAACAATTGCTTTGATTCAAGATGAGCACTCGCAGTACTACGCCGCTCGAGTCCTTGGTGTTCTAAGGTGTAGTATTCAGAGAGCTGTAGAAAGGTTTCAGAAAACTGGAGGCTACACCAGGAGAGTGGGATCAGGCAAGAAAAGGTGTACAACTGCTAGGGATGACTACTTCTTTACATTAAAAGTTCTGAGAAACAGAGATACTGCTGCAGTTAATGCATGTAATGAATTGCAAGAAGTACGGGGGTGTAAGTGTTAGTGAAAGAACCGTAAGAAGAAGGTTGCAGGAACACGGATTGCTAGCAAGAAAACCCGCAAACGGCCCACAATTGACCAGAGAACATCGAGTGGAGCGGCTTCACTTTGCACGTCAACGCCAAAATTGGGATAATGACGACTGGGGTCAAATTATTTTTACCGACGAGTCGAGATGTTGTTTAAGATCTGCCGATGGCCGTCAAAGAGTATGACGCAGGACCGGAGAAAGATTCGCCCAATGTAATATTGTGCCAAAGCTTAGTTTTGGTGGTGGCTCAGTCATGGTATGGGGAGATATTAGCGTGGAAGTTCGCACCGAATTAGTAGTAGTAAATGGAGGGGCGATGACTGCTGACAAGTACATTAGAGACATTATAGAACCACATGTCGTACCTTTTGCCCCATTTATTGGTGACAACTTATTGCTAACGCATGATAATGCCCGAATGTTGCCCGAATTGTTTGTGAGTACTTGGGAGAAGTAGCAATCCTCGTTGACCGAACCTTCGCAGTAAGTATTAATACTGAACTCTCAAGTAGAAGATCTATCAATGCAGGAGTACCGCAAGGTTCTATATTAGGACCAACCCTCTTTAATATTTATGTGTACGACATAATTGAATCACCAAATACGCTTCTGGCAATGTATGTAGATGACACTGCAGTAATTGCCCAACACAGCGACATCATTGAGGGAGCCAGGCAACTTCAAGAAGCCATCAATCAAATCACTAACTGGTGCAACAATTGGTATTTACAACTAAACCCTCATAAATGTGAGACTAAGATCTTCACACTACGGCACCCCAATAACCCACCAAGAATAAAGATTTAATAATGCGGAAATAAAATGGAATCCCAAAGACGGAGCTGTAAAGTACCTTGGCCTCTATCTTGACAAAAGACTTACATGGGGCATACATATTAACAAAAAGTTAAATCAATGCTATACAAGACTAATGCAGTTGTATCCAATTATTAACCGAAAATCTTCCTTAAAAATTGAATGTGCGCTTCTTATCTATAAAGCCTTATTAAGACCAGTAATCACGTATGGATGCACAGTTTGGGGAGCAGCCTCAAAAACACACATAAACAAAATTCAAGTTTTGCAAAATAAAATACTTCGAATTGCTATAAATTCCCCTTGGTTTATCAGGAATAAACATCTCCATGATGAACTTGGAGTTTCAACTATTAGACAGTTCATACAAAAATGTAACAGAAAATTCTTCAATACTATACCAAGCTGTACAAAAGCTATCCACTATTCAATTGGAGAGCGAAACCTACATGTGAGGCTAAAGCGACTTCTTCCTCAAGATCTACTGATAACAAGTGACGATAGTGATAATAGTGAATAACAATAAAAACGATTAGTGCATGAGGAGCTCTTAGCAGCTATCCTCTCATGTGATAAACAGTGAAAACATTAACGTGCTAACTCAACTGTGAATAGCATTAATTTGCTGAACCAGTTATTGACTTTATTAAAAAAGAAGCAATCCACCGTATGATGGGCCGCAAGAAGTCCCGATCTAAATCCGATCGAACATGTTTGGGACATGGTGGGGAGACGCGTTCGTTGCCGAGTTCCTGCTCCTTCTAACTTGCGAGAGTTAAGTGTAGCAGTAGTCCAAGAACGGGACGAAATTAGCCAAGATTACATTTGTTGCTTTATTGAGGGTATGCCAAGGCGAATAGAAGCTATAATTCGAGCACGGGGCGCTACTGCGTGCTACCGATTTTTTTGCTTTTTCGTTTTCTTTTTTGCTTGTTATGCACACCGTTTTATGAACCGTTTTATCTAGTTACGAGATGTTGCCGTATTTTTGTTGTTAGAGCAATAAAAATGTTCTCGTCGGTTTAATTATATTTCAACATTTGTTTTACACATCCTTTAAACTGTATGTAAATATAATCAAATTATAAACTAAAGTAATTGCATCAATTAACCGCATGGATCGAATTTTGTGCCGGTGAGTGTATATATATATATATATAGGAAACAGAAATATATCTAAAACGTGAAGATCCAATTCAAACTTTTTTAGCAAATTAATCGTGAACACACTGTATAGTGTATCGTAATTGCGAAGACGCGCTAGTTTTCCCAGAATTGATTAGATGCACGTCTGTGAGTAACACCTATAAATTCCCAAAGAAATATCGAAGTGCCCTACGTAACAGACAGTTCTTTTTTTAAATAAATTATTGAGTCCATTTCATTATTTAGAATTTTTATTAGAATAGAAACGACGCTTTCAAGGTAATTTTTTATTTTAAATGAAAATATACATGTAATTCCAACAAGTGCTTATCGACGAAAGCACGTCTGCGACTGATTGATAAAACGCACATGTGGCAGATAACGTTCGAATGTTGTAGGATTTATTTGTGTAACCTTTGTAGGTTCGTCGTGTAAGTAGGTGATTCGAGGAAACATTCCGAAATAATTTTTAGTACTCGTCGGTCCTTTAATCGGTGCGTGCGTGTTGCGAGTGATGGTTTGCAGCCTTCTTATGATAATATTCCAGGTGACCTGGTTTAATTAATAATGATACGTTATGGTGTTGTAATCGTTAATAGAATACGTCAATAATCGAAAAATCTATTTTAAAGCCTTACATAAAAACACTATTCTATGCATTAAAAGAATTAAAAGATAAAGATTTCTGCAAGCTCGAGCTTTTTATAATCGCCCTGCACTCTGCCGCCCCCTGTAATTTACATAAACGTGGTCCTTGTACTATGTTTCTAATATAAAAACGGTTCTATTTCTAAATGCAATACAGTAGAAATCCGATTATCAGAGTTACCTATATATATATTCTCGCGTTATAGCGTTTTATGCCTTGCGATTCCCAATTTCCATTGTCCTCTCTCATTCCATTCTCCGTCATTCAGGTGTCTTTCACTCATGGATTTTTGGATCCCTTGACTCCAGTTTTTCCTTGGCCTTCCTCTTTTTCTTCTTCCTTGTGGTGTCCACTCGAGTATTTGTTTCGGCAGCCTACTTTCGTCCATCCTCTGGATATGTCCGTACCATCTTAATTGTTTTTCTTCTATCTCCTCTATAATGGCCTTTTCTACTTCCATTATTTGTCTGACATATTCATTTGATTTATGTTCTAGTCTTGAAATCCTCGCCGATCTTCTTATGGCGTCCATTTCCGTAGCTAATATTTTCCTTTTATCGTTTTCGGTCATTGTCCATATTTCACTGCCGCTTTTCTCTGTACGCTTTTTATTATAGAGTTGTATATTCTAAGTTTGCTCCTTTTTTTAACGTTTTTTGACCATAATACACCATTGAGAGCCCCTATGACTTTCCGACTTTGTGTGATTCGGTTTTGAATTTCTGTCGTATCTTTACCTTCATTTGTAAATGTTACCCCTAGGTATTTGTACTGTTCTACTTCTTCAATTGTCATATTATTCTCAAGTGTTAAATCTCCTAATTTTGCTCCTATACTCATATACTTTGTCTTGGTAACATTCATCTCCAGTCCCCATTGTTGATATTCTTCCATTAGTTTCCTGGCCATATATTCTAAGTCATCCTTAGATTGTCCGATTACTACCTGGTCGTCTGCAAATTGTAATGTAAATAATGTTGTATCGTTCTTGATTTCATAACCTATCATTCCGCATTTCCTTTTCCAGGCTTTCAATGCGTGTTCTATATATATTTTTTAAAGAGTGTAGGCGATATACAACAACCTTGTCTTAGTCCCTTATCTATTGCAAACCCTTGTGATAGTTTATTGTCCATTTTTACTTTCGATATGCAGTTGTTGTATAGGTCTTGAACTGCCATTAAGAGTGTATGGTTGATTTGTGTGTTTGTTAATGCTTACCATAATTTTGTAAGCGGTACTGTGTCGTATGCTTTTGATAAATCGACGAATAATAGATGTACTTCTCTTCCATAGGCTAGTTCTTTCTCTATTATTTGTTTCATGCAGAATGTGTTGTCAATGCATGATCTTCCGGCTCTGAATCCGCTTTGATGTTCTGATTCTTTATCGCTATATTCCTTTTCTATTAGGTCTCTAACAACTCTTCCATAAAATCGACTGAAAGTACTAGTGACTGATAAACCTCGATAGTTGTTGCATTTCGTTCGGTCGCCCTTTTTAAACAGTGGTGTTATATATGCTAATCTCCATTCATCCGGGACCTTCTGACCATTAATGCACATTGTGAATAACTTGGCTATCATGTGATATAATTTATCTGTTCCATGTTTGATCAACTCTGCTGGAGTTCCTCCTGGACCTGGCGACTTTCTATTTTTTAGTAGTTTTACCGTGGTTGATATTTGGTTTGGTGTTATTGTTGTATGTTCCCCTTCTATATTGATAGGCATAATATTAGTTTTTATATCTGAGATAAAGGCTTGACGTTCTTCTTTAAAAAGATTTACGAAGTATTGATTCCAAGACTCTAAGCTAATTGTGTTCATTTTTACTTTTTCTCTTACTGGTGCTTTTATATTCTTAATAAATTTCCAAATCTCTATACTTCGCTTACCTCCTATATACGTGTCTATCTCAGAGCATTTCTGTTCCCACATTTTTTCTCTTTCTTCCCCTACTATTCTTCGCGTTTCCTTTTGAATCTTTTTATATTCTTGTCTATGCTTGTCACTTTTTGTGTTTAACCATCGCAAGTATGCTGTTTCCTTATTTTTCGTCTGTTCTTCTATTTTTCCAGACCATATATAGTTTTTATTTGTTGTTCTTTTTTCACTCTCCCCCTTTCTTATCAGAGTTACCTAATCGTAAATAATCGTCGACGTGCGATTATTTTACTTGATAAACTCCCAGTCGTTCGACGCGCTTTAAAATCTTGAACGTCTTGTTTACCATCATTTATACTTAAATTGATGATGTCGAAAGTAATATTTTATAGGGAATCGCGCGCCGTTCTTATCTTTACAATAGCTTTTCTAGAGTTCAAATCGTCCGATTAAACAATAACAGTCGGTTCGACTGTTTCTTTATCGGCAAGATCGGTCGATTGCCTCTTACGTAAACTAAACATATGCGAATTTTCAGATTTAATGCGACTCTAAAAGCTTGTTGGTTTATTAAAATATTGCGTCGATACTCCCGTTGATAAAATATGAGGGTAATGCGACCCTATTGTACAATAATTCAGCCAGCTACCGCAGAAAAAAATCCAAAACGTATTTCCTCACATTTTCACGTGAGAATCGTCATTTAGTAGAAGGCAGCTTTTATTCAAGAAAAGTGGGTTTTTCACTTCGCGGCTAGTTATCTATAGCCGAGCATAAATGCGAACGAAAACTGTTATTCTTGGTTTCGAACGTAATTTCCGCTTCGTTTTCCTGTTGGTACAACTTGCTTTTACATTATTTATGCCGTTTTATTTGTGGAAATCCACGGCGCGATATCTTCCGAAATACAGGAATTTGTACATTAACGGAGCGGAAACGTTTCTACATAGAATATGAAGTAAAAAGTAACGGTAAATCCGGTCGGCTAACTCGAATCTATAGCAAGAAATCGAAATTTATCGTCGCCATCGCCGCTATTTTTTCGGGGTGTGTGGGGGTCGTGCTTTATGGGATACGTGGACGTTGAAGATTTAAAAGATTACCGGTTACGCGCGAGTTACATACACACCACGAACATAATTAAGATGCAAATGCGGGCTCGGTGGTCGGCCGGTCGGTCGCGGTCACGCCGGCACAATTAAGGGTTGTCGTATAATTTTCGGGCTTCCATTATTTTTGGTTTAATTTTGCGCGTTACGCCGACGTTGGGGAATAGATTTATACGCGGCCCTCCCGATTCGGTATATTTTTATTAAAACATTCACAATCGAAGGATCCGGAATGTTATCGATGGCGCTCTCGACTGGAAGTAAGTCGAAATCGGAATCCGCACAAACAGATTTCAGATGAATGTTTACCGCTATCAGATTAAGAATGATTTTTTTTTAAATATATATATATATAGTATCCACATCTAGCGTGGCAGTCCTGGATGGGTTGTAACGTTAGAACTTTACTGTTAAATTATACAGAATAGAACAACCAACTGGAAACTACCGAAGTTTTTGGAAAAAGTTTGTAACTTTGTAATAAAACAAAAGGAAAAGGGCCAACTTGGATTATTAATCCGGCAACTTCAAATTTACTGTTTCAATCAGCTATTATTCCGAAAGGCTTTTGTGCGATATTTTTTTAAAGGAAACGTTGGGGAATTTTCGAAGATTATTAAAATATGGGCGGTTTTCGTTTTGCTTTGCTTTTGTTGCTTCATTGTTATGGGGAGTCGATAATAATTAAGGGACGGTGCCGGCTTTCGATCGCGAATCGATCACCGTGCATACACATGTACGTACAATGTAAACGTGCGCGTATATAACGTTATATAATTAACGAAGAACAATCGTCTACGTTTCGACTCACTTTTACAACTTGTTCGATCCTTAGATTACGTGCACAACAGTACTCCGTATTCTCCTTCGGTCACTGGGGAATTGTTAAAGAAAACGATTGTTTCGAAGCTATTGTAGAAAAGGGGGCGCGAGAGCATAAATAAACTTCTTTACAGTGCGAAGAGTTTGTAAGTTAAAGTTAGTCCTTGCGATATCGGCAATTCTAAAGCAAATCTAGCGCTTTATCGAGTTGTTTAGCTTTTACAATGGCGCCTTGAAAATTTTATGAATTAACTGCGTGCCGCCGCTCTGCCGTTGTTTAGCTTCGAGGGACGCTGCCGCGGCGCTCTCTCCACCTGTCGTATTTTTTTTTACGGCGCCGGCACCGTTGTAATTCGCGTTTCAGGTAAATTGCCCCCGTTTTTTAAGCAACAAGTTGTTTGCGAGCCGGCTCCGAAAAGAATTTCGTTTAAACCGGGAGCGCGACGCGCTTTAAAAACCGTCGGTAATTCCGTTGCTATCTGTTCAAGACGAATTCCTTGATAAGCGACGCTCGACGTTGGTCGGTTATGTAACAAAAGACGCGATGTCGCGACGCCCACAATTTACGGGTTAAGAAACTTTCGCGCGAGTTACGGTCGTCGATCGAAGTTAGTCAGGTCGGGAAATTGCATTGGCCACTTTCCGATGTACACTATTTATCCGCGGTTTTTCAATCGTCGGTCAGCGTTAACTGAATTGTACGATCATCGTGCACTGTATAAATTTTGACGGGTGCTCAAATCAAAATTTAGAACTGCAAGAATTGTCTGTAGGTATATCTTTATATCTTAAATTATATATATCTTATATAATTATATCTGATTATATCTTATATCTTGATATTTGTCCTTAAATGTTTCGTTTCCCATATGTTAGCTCTTGCAAATTACAAATTGGTAAAAATCACGCATTTATGTTGTCTTCCTGAAACAGGAAGCACTTGTACGATAGGCCAATTAATGACTTGCAAACACTACGTCGTGTAGTTATTACAGTAGACAAAAAAACAGAAAAATCAATGTCGAGCAGCTGCATTTTCTCTGCGCGTGGGGGAGGTATTTACCTGCTTACAAACATTTTTTAAACGGAATTTATAATTGTTTAACCTTTGAAGGCCCACATACTGAAACACTCTTCCAAACATATCCACCTTACGGTATTTTGACGTAAGGAATATGAATATGATACTCAAAAAGTTTCATCTTGGTATCTTCAATATTCAATGAAATGTGACATTTTCCATTTTTGGAACGTTGGGACCTTCGAGGTGTGAAATTAATAGTAATTGCAAAAATATATGTAAATTGTTGCCATGTTCAAATCTATACAAAACTTGATCAAAATATATTTTTATTCTCAAAACATTTCACATGAAGAAAAAATGAAGCACACTAGACAAATTTAGTCAGATTTTTTCAAACATTGTGGAACAATGGGAAGCAGCGCTCGTGAAGACGTTTTCCACAAAATTCGCACCACTTTGTTGTATTCTTGGAACAAACACTGCAACGGCCCTGTGAAATGTTGGACAAAAAGTGGTTTGCACTGGAAGCTCGCACATCAGCACTGACTACAGCAGTAGGCCCACCCCGTCTTTGGCGAAGTGTGCTCAAATTCTCTGTTGCAATTTTTTCTGTCTCTTTCGGCGTGGTTCCTCCAACAAGTCAGCTAATACTTCATCACCACTACTTTCTCCAGAATCTGGTGCCATCTTGGTAGTTCGCACCTCAAGTTCTCCACATACATCAGCCGGTTCTATAGGGTCGTGGTCATTATCATCGATATCTTCAACATCTGATTCTTCCAGATTATCAACAGGTGGAAGAATAGCAATCTCAGCTTCTTGGATTTCTGGATCAGCTTCGATTCTCTCAACAACTTCCTGCACAGTTAAATAAAGACGAACTGACATTCTAACAAGAAAATTATCTGAAAAATCAAAATTAAAACTTCGAACCCTGAAGGGCCCAATGTTCCAAAAATGGAACATGGACATTCAAACATGCATAACTCATGAACGAAATCATTCTGTAAAATAATAAAAATACATATGCATAGCCCAAACATGTGGGAACAAAATGAAACAATGAAAAAAGTAAATATTTTATTTCAATACAAAATAAATGCAATGATATGAAATCCATTGAAATTTCATAAAAATGCAGAATTATAAATCAAAACAACCACAAATGCAGAAAAGATATCATCATGAGTATTGACAGGGTCAAAGTTTAACATCTCCACCATTCATATTCAAAATATCAAATCAATTGATTAGATCCAACTCCAGCAGTGTTGTTTTAAAGATCAAAGGTTAATAAAGTAAAACTATATGTATTAGTAACAATTTTTATTTTAGTTTTTACTATTTAAAAACCGGCACTACGAAAACTGAAGCATTTTTGGGGACATATTGTGTCGAGATTCGTTTTGAATTTTGAATTTTCGAATACTGTTGGGTCGCAAAGAAGGCTGTGGTTAGAATGGTAACCATGGTGTGTTGTTGTATTTGAAAAAATTTGTAGAAAAACGAAATAAAAGCGAAATTTTAAAATATTTGCTTAATTAATTCGTAAAATAGAATAAGTTCAAAATTAAATAAATTTGAGGTGTGAGCGGCAAGAGAAAATAAAGCCTCGCATCAAACAAATACGTTGGCGATGTCCCTGAAAAACTTGAACCGAATATTTGTTTTACGTTTACATTATTCGTTTCTATTTTTCCCCGATTAGGTAATTTCTGAAAAGTCGATAGCTTTTTGTTAAAATTTTAAATCGTTACCCTGAAGGGGAATTAGGAATTTTTGTTTTGAACGCGACGCCACGGAAATTACAACTCGATATAAATAGATAAATAAATTATTAGTCGAGGTTGTTTGTTACATCGTCAGTCAGAAATACGGCGGATTTCGTTTAAAACGTTAGAAATTAAACACGCGAAAACCTTTTGTCCCTATTTTGTCAATATATAGCGGGTGACAACGAAATCATTTTACGAGGCGCCATTGAATTGTTACTTAGGTAAGAAATTCGAAATTTGGGATGAAGATGCAGCTCATCGAGATTCATGTTTTGCATTAAAAAACAATCGAATGTCATTTTCGGTTTTTCCGAAATTAGACCTAAGTCAATAATTTCAAAGGAAACGCCGTATATTTGGCCGCGCAGTTGGATAGAGCTTGAAATTTCCTTTCCAACGACATATCGGAAGTTGCCAATTTCTTTCAAAATGGCGGCGTAGGAGGCAGTCTTCGAGAAAAAGTTAAGAAATAATTGACATTTTAATCAAACACTAAAATTCATTCCAAAATTCTCACAAATTTCATATCAAAATCAACGAAAAATCCCATTTGGTTTGTTATTTTAACACGTTGTTCGACGATTGTCTAGTTTTCAACGTTGCCGTTGCTTCGCAACGAGAAAAACAAAATAATTTTGAAGTTTTTGTTTTTTGAAAAACAGTTTGTCGTTGTTTTTTGTTTTCATGTTGTAAAAACGTGTCAAATAAAACCTTGTCTCTTGCGGAACCTTTTTTCAGTTCATAAATGAGCAACCCTTAGTTGCATGATCGTAAGAACATGCAACGATAGCTCCATCGGTACATTGAATTTAGAAAAAATGCCTTCCATGTCGCCATTTCGAAAGAAATTGGCAACTTGTGATATATCGTTGAAAAGGGAATATCGAGCTCTATCCAACTTCGAAATTCTTGACTTAGGGCTTATTTTCGGAAAAACCGAATGCAAAACATGAGCCTCGATGAGCTGCATCTTCATCCCAAATATCGAATTTCTTACGTGAGCGAAAGTTGTTAGACGATTTCGTAGTCACCCGGTATACGGGCAGTTCTCGCTTTTACGTCAGATAGCAACGAACGATGTAAAACGAGCCAAATTTTTTTTCATACATTTTTATGTAAAATCATGTGGTTAGTTTCGTTATTTTTTTCTTTCACGAAACGAACCAGTTTATTTATTAAATTGGCGTATTTTTAAACAAAATAATGCGCACAGTAATAAAATAACATGAATAGTTGAGACATTTATGTTTGTTTGGTTAAAAAAATGTCCTCTAAACGCTTCCGTTACGTTTTTTTTTTATTCTCGCGAATTCCTCTAAAAATTTATGGGCGAAGGAAATGTTATTGTTGACTTCAAAACTTCGTTCAAAGTTAGGAATCGTTTGACTCAAATATTTGATACATTAAATATTTAACGTATCGAATAACACGTTTTTGCAAAAATTTAAAAGGAACCGTAGACGTAAATATGTGAACAAAGGTATCAAAATGTTGTCTGACGTAAAACGAGGACTGCCCGATTTATTCTAATTCGTTTTGACGTTAAATTTACGCATGTATTAACGATGCTATTCGAATTTCATTTGTACCGGCGTCGTCCTTAAAAAAAAAACGCGTCCCGCAGCTTTTCATAATTAAATCGTCGCAAGCGATCGATATTTAATTTCCACTTCGAGTATTCCTTAAACCACCTATTAACACCGACCCTTCAAAAATATGGCGGGGTTCTACTAGTTCGCGTTGCAATAAATTTTATCTCCTCTATTACTTTACGACCAGCTCTCTCCTATATCTCCCTGCGGAGCGGTGAAACAACGAACTCTTCGCATTCGCGCCGGCCGTGTAACAGTTCAAGGGCGGTAATTATTTTGACGACGAGCTAATAAATTCCGTCGGACATCTTTTAACCGACGGCGCGGTGTCGCCCGAATAAAAAAAAACAAACGAAATTTTCGTGCGGCTTCGCGACAATTATTTACCAAAAACAACCCCCTTTGGAAGGAATGGGCCGGAATGAAGTCCACTGCAGATCGCAGTTATTTAATCTTTAATGCGGTGCAGTCAATAAATTTTGCAGAATTGCGGCATTGGGGGGTGCATGCATATTGCTCCGGCTTCGAGGGCGTCAAGTATTAGTCATCAACACGCTTGCTCTATTCTGATATGGTAATTATCCTTTCGACGAGGAGGGTTAAAAAACAAATAGCCTTTTGTTTGAACGGGCGGCTTCAACTTTAGAAGAACCCGAATTAAAGCGAGCGGAAGATGAGTTTTTAAAAAGCTACTGCTGGACGGGGCGGCGGCGTCCGCGATATCATCGCGAACCCGCCCTTTTCAGTTTTTCAGATAAGCTTATCCATTTTATTTATGGCCGAAGGAAAACCTGAAAATTGAACACACTAGATAAGTGAATACGAGGGCCGCGCTTATTTTCGTAGCGGGATATCGAAAGTGGGTTTTCTCCGTAGAAAGGCAGAGCGGATACGAGGGGCGACCCGACGTCCAATTCAACGGGGAGACAATAATAAAATATGGAGATTATAATGACTTTAACTCCTGAACGAGTCGCCGCGAGCCTCGACCGATAGACAAACAACGGACTGGCGTCTCGCCCTCTTGTCTGCAGGCGAATCCAATCGTCTCCGAAGCATACGGAACCTGCGGAAACAGTCTGCAAATTGCATTTCACACGCACAAAACCGGCAAGTGCATTGCCAGAGGCGTATGAATCACGAGCGCACGCAACTGAGGGATCAAAGAATCAATCACAAATCTCGAAGAGCACCGACTTTGATGCTCCTCGCCCGCGAATTCGAACAGAAAATTACGCGTGATTTTAGAAGCGGCTCGCTTATTAAATCCGATCCCAGTTCAACATTCAACAAATTACGGAATCGTCGAGATAATGGGCAACAAATATCTTGGGAGTCGAACCTCCCCGTCGTTTCCGGTTTCTGCAAGGAAAATCGTGCGCCAGCACGACGAGCCAATCATTATGGCCTCATGATGAGGTTCCATAACGTGAGCCCTTAAGAATTCGGATATCCTGCGTAAATTCTCTGCCCCCTCGGGCGGAACGCACGACCGGCTCCCCCCCCACCCCCATCAATAATTCGAAACGGGCCGCAATCCTCTTAGGGTTGTTTCGGTTTGTCTTTCGCGAAAGATTTATTTCTTAGTCGTCGAGACGCGAGCCGTTTCTTTTGATAGGGAACGAACGTTTACAGGTGTAATCTGTCATTCGGGCCGTAATTAATTTAGGGTTAATTCGGGCGCGCGGGCCCGACCGCACACAACCGCTCGCCTACGGCGGAATTGTCGGCGAACGAAAACGGCGCGCAGAGAATCGAGAATAATGGACGTAAAATATCACAATAATAAAGGAAATCGGTAAATTAACCGGTAAAACGGGAGGAAACGACGTCGAAGTCGTCGCTTAATGATTGTTAGGCGCGAACACCCTTTTGGCGGAACACGTTGCCGCCGTCGCGTCGCGTCAAACGTGGCTCGATTTCGCCAAAATTTTGAACGACGAGCTTTTCGTTAATTTGTGCCGCACGCGTTTAATTATTAGTTCTGCGGTCGGTTGGTCGCGCCATCTTTATCGGTCGAGGGTGGATCGCGAACGAGGGGTCTTTGTCGGTGCAGGAAACTTTAGCGAACTGGCGCCGTCTGTGTTCGACATTTTGGGGGTACGTCGTCGATTTCCTTGCAGTAAAACGCCCGTAAGGGTAGAAAATCCGCGCGTCGCTGCTGTTCGTGAAACACGCAAGGTGGCGTTGCGAGTGCGGATTTAAAAGGATTCGAATTTCTGCGACAAGTACGCGAACGGACGGTTTTCTAAATTATTATCGTCGTAAATAGAAAAAAAAAAAAACACCAACAACCGAACGTTTATTGCTCCCCTTATGACGAGTTATATAAGAAAATTAAAATTTATTAAGTTAATTTATGAGGTGGAATTTTGTTTTGCTCATAAAAAAAATTATTTACAGGTACCTACGACGCACGCGGATATGCGGCGAGATCGCCCTCCCTGGGTTGCTGTTGTTAACGCACACCTGCATGTGCCGTGACTTGTTCGAAAAACTTATCGGACATTTGAGAACGCGGAAGTGACCGTGCGAATGCATTAGTGTGTCGCGTCGCGTTTCGTTTTTGTGAACATTCGCGTTTCCGGCGGCGAAAGACTTTATCCAGCAGCTTCTGCCGATGTGGTGCAGAACAAAGGTACGGTGATCCTTTTGTTTTTCAATTAATTTTAAGATCCTTCGTTTACGTCAAGTAAATGGGCGATATTTGCGTGACAAAATCGAAATAACTCGAACATTCGCTTCGCAATTATTTAGTTGACGAAGGAATCGTTAATACGTGCAGTAGACAGACATTTTTGTTTCTTTCCGTGACAGCCACCGGATACCTTATTTGCCTATTAAAATTCGTCCGGAGAACGCGCGGTTGTTTCGCATTAGCGCGAATTTTCGTAGAAAATGAAGCTGTCGCAGTTTGTCTGATGACGGGAGCCGGTCGGTGATAGATCGCGAAAATCGAAAATAGAGATAATTCATTTTGGATCGGTCATATATATATAAAGGGTGATTCATTTAGAGGTACTTTTTTTTAAATAAAAAAAAATGAATAAAAACAATTTTATTTTATAATCTTTATTATCATATAAAAGCACCATTCTTTACAATTATTTCTTAAAGATAATTTCTTTCAAATGTTGTCCGCGACTGCGGTTAACAACGTCCATCCTGAAGTTCCAATTTTCAATGACGCGTGTGAGTATTTCGAGTGGTATTTGGCCAATGACTCGAGTAATATTGGCCTCCAATGCCTCAATTGTAGCTGGCTTATCCATGTAGACTTTGGACTTTACATAGCCCCAAAGGAAAAAGCTAAGATGCACATGATGTCACATGATCTAGCCGGCCAATTCACTGGTCCAAAGCGTGAAATGATCTGCTCGCCGAATTGCTCTCGCAGTAAAGTCATGGTTTCACGGGCTGTATGGCAAGTGGCGCCATCTTGTTGGAACCAAATTTCGTCGAGACCACGGGCTTCAATTTCTGGCATCAAATAGTCTGAAATCGTGGCGCGATAACGGTCACCATTCACAGTAACATTCCGACCGGCCTCTGTTTTGAAGAAATATGAACCGATTATTCCACCGGCCCATAAACCACACCAAACAGTTGTTTTTTCTGGATTTAATGGCAGCTCTTGAACCTCTTTGGGTTGTTCATCGCCCCAAATACGGGCATTTTGTTTATTCATGAACCCATTAAGCCAAAAATGGGCCTCATCGGTGAACAAAATTTTTCTCGAAAACAGTGGATCTTCTGCAAGCGTGTCAAGAGCCCAACGACTAAAACGGAAACGATTCGGAAGGTCGGTCGGCTTCAGTTGTTGCACTAGTTGAATTTTGTATGCTTTTAAAGAAAGATCCTTACGTAAAATACACTAAGTTGTTGAATGTGACAGCTGTTGCTAAGCTGTTGAGGACGGCGACGAATCGACACTTCACGGTCTTCGCGTACACTCTCCGCTACCGCCCCTATATTTTCTTCACTACGTGCTGGATGTGGTCTATTCGGTCGAGCATTATCCAATAATGAAAATTGGGTCTCAAACTTATTGATGATAGAGCGAATTGTGCATTCGGTAGGCCGATTATGTGGACCATAAGTTGCTCTAAGCGCCCGATACACATTCCTCATAGTACGCCCATTTTCTTACGAAAAGTTGAACAATTTGTAGACGCTGTGCCGGGCTAAGTCTTTCCATTATGAATTGTCAAACACTACTGAACAGGAATGCCACTTCAGTTGACACGACGCATGCGCAATCTGCAATTAAATCCCCATCACAAAAAGTACCTCTAAATGAATTAACCTTTATATATATATATATATATATATATATATATATATATATATATATATATATACATATATACAGTGTGTTAGATTTTATGTGTCACAGCAAATATCTAGGCTATTGTATGAATTAGTAAAAAATGTTATATATGAAAGTTATTAGATTATTTATTCTTAATAATGTGTCAAAATCAGAAAAACAATTGAACATCAAATAATTCAGATAAAACAAATAAATCTAACATTTTAAATAGAACGTACCCAGTATTATTACATATTCTGAAACTACAATAATTTATCTTTACAACGATATATCACATGTTATACTTTTTCATTAATTAACTGGGCGTAATACACTAAATAACTGATCGTGTTGAAAACGTAGACAGTGTAAACAATGTGTTGATTAAAACAATCTCAATAACAGATTATTCAACACAAATACAACATTATAAACAAACCAATATGTGAATAAGTAAGTTAATTATAAAATTGTATGTAATGTCTACCTAATATCTAAATTCTGTGTTCAAAGTGCTGCCCGTTGTTTGAATACTTTCCCGGAGATCTGCTTATTAAATTTCCTCGCACTTATTGCAACATGTTTGGTGTTATTTGAGCACATTCACTATGAATGCGATTTGTAAGATCCTCTAAATTTTGTGGACATGTAACAAACTTTTGATTTAACATATCCCCAAACAAAAAAGTTCAACACAGAGAGGTCTGGCGATCGTGCCGGCCAGTTTATAGGGCCACAATTTCCTATCCATTCCGCACCAAACTTTTCCTTTAAAATATCCTTGACGTTCCTTGCATTGTGAGGAGGTGCACCATCCTATTGTAACCACATATCACGACGCACTTGTTGGGGTATATCATCCAAATATTCTTCGAATTCTGTCGTAAGGAAATTAGCATACCGTTCAACAATAAAAGCGTTCCGCAATAAAAATAAGGACCTAGTATAGTATCACCTAATACACCAAGCCAGTCATTAATAGGAAACCCATGTTGGAACCTGCATTCCCGAATTCGACGTGGATTCTCTGTATCCCAGAAATGATAATTTTTTTGTTAGAAATTCCGTTATTGTTAAAATTAGATTCATCGCTCCAAAGAATGATATCAACTAAATGTTGATTACTGTTAAGCCAGTTACAAAATATTAGCCTTCTATCAGAATCACCAGCTGTTAAACTGTGAACCAATTTAATTTTATAGGGGGTCATGTTATGTTTTTTTATAATAGAAAATACTTTGTGATGACTTATACCTATGTCGGTTACTGCTTCACAGATTGAATTTCTTGGATGTACTTTAAAATATGCCAACACCATAATATCTTCATCATGTGCTGCACACTCATTTCTTGGTCTTCGCACTGTAGCATTAAGACATCAATTTCTTCGTAAATTATGTTCAATTCTTGCAAACGTGCGAGGATGTGATTGTACCCTTTCTGGATACAATACAGAAGCTTCTTTAGGATTATCATTGCATCTGATGTACACTCTCAACATATCCATTTTTTCATTATTAGAATAATAACTATCCTCATTATGTGTCACGAGATGAAAATTAATAATTAACAATTTACTTAGCCACTTTGACACGATAGCAATAACAAGTGAGCGCATATCACGGCCTCCTCGGCTCTACTTAATAGAACATGCAAAGATGAAAGTGTGCGTCGTCGGAACATTGTTTACACTGTACGTGTTCAACGCGTTCGCTTATTTATTCTATTACGCCTTTAATTAATGAAATAAGTATAACATGTGATATATCGTTGTAAAGATAAATTCTTGAAGTTTCAGAATATGTAATAATACTGGGTACGTTCCATTTAAAATGTTAAATTTATTTGCTTTATCTGAATTATTTGATGTTCAATTGTTTTTCTGATTTTGGCACATTATTAAGATTAAATAATCTAACAACTTTCACGTACAACATTTTTTACTAATTCATACAATAGCCCAAGATATTTGCCGTGACACATAAAATCTAACACACTGTATATATTTATATATATATATATTACGGGGACCGAAAAGTAATCAATTTTTTTGCTGGCGAAAAACATTTATTTATTAAAGAAATCTTAAATACTAGTCAAAAAATAATTTCCATCATTTTCTAACGCTTTTTGCCAGCGTAAAGGCAGTTGTTCGATTCCCTTTTTTTAAAAAAGTCCTTCGATTTTTCATTGAAAAACTTTTCCAAGTGCGTTTTCACTTCTTCGACATTGTTAAATTTTCTATCTCTTAATGATACATTAAGAGATAGAAAATTTAACAATGTCGAAGAAGTGAAAACGCACTTGGAGCATACGCATACGCTTAAGAGCATACACTTTTAATGTGGTAATCTGACGGCGCGAGATCTGGTGAACAGGGTGGACGAGGTAAAAGTTCCAATCCAAGCTCCCTTATTTTTTCCTGTGTTATTTTTGCATCGTGAGGCCTCGCGTTATCGTGTTGAATGATCCTTTTTTTTTGTTATTGACCAAAACGATCGTTTTTTTTTTACGAGCTCTTGCTTCTGTCGCTCGAGTTGTTCACAATACACTGTCGCTGTAACGGTCTGACCAGATTCAAGCAATTCATAGTGTACGATTCCAGAAAAATCGCACCGCGCACACAAACAAGGATCTTCTTTATTGTTAGTGATGGTCGAGGTGTCGGAACAGGTGCTTCTCCGGAAGAAAGCCATTGTCTTTTTCGTACAGGATTATTGTATAGCACCCACTTCTCGTCTCCGGTTGCAATTCGTCGCAAAAAAAGATCGGATTCATACCGAGACAAAAGAGACGCGCAGATGGTACGCCGTTGATCGAGCACCGTCTCCGTCAATTCATGAGGAACCCAAATTCCTTGCCTGAACAATTTTCATATGCGACCTATGAACTGTAGACCATGGACAGCCAATCTTCAGTGATAATTCCGCAATTGTTTGACGAGGATCTGAATCTACCGTCGCCTTCGGGATATCATCGACTAATTTTTGGGGTCGTCCTTTTCGCGCGGCATCTTTGAGATTCCTATTTCCATTTTTAAACTTTTTAAACCATCTATGACACCTGTTTAGTTTCAGAACATCCCGTAAGTATCGGTAATTTTTTTCACTGCTTCGTTTACCTTCATTCCTTGATCAAACAAAAATAGCATACAATGACACAAGTGTGTTTCTTCTGTTGTTGGCCTTGACATCTTTCCTCCAAATTTACAACCAAGATTGAACGTAACAATAAAATTTCCGTGTTTGCGGGGTCGTGTCTCGACACAAATTGAGTGTGAATGAGCTCGTCGAAGAAATTTTGATTAGTTTTCGGTCCCCCTAATATAAAGGATGTAAATAGTATGTAACGGTATTATTGTTAACAGGTGATAGTTTGAATCAAAACAACTCGAAAATCTTATAATTGTGATGCATTTCCGCAAACTCATAGTTTTTGAATAACAAGGCGCCGATAGTGTCGGTCTTAAAATATCAAAACCCCATGTACTTACTTTTTTAGTTATTTAATTGATATTCGTTTATATTAATGTTCATGTTTAAAAATATCACTAACCTTTTGAATTTTACTTTTAAAACATCCTAACCGATTTCACAATTTTAGCATCCGTCATATTATGACAGATAACCCCCAGTTATGGGTGATATTTTTAATAAACATGAACATTACTATTAGAGTGACAAAATAACATCCGACAACGTCTCAGGTACTGACCTATCGATCATTTATTTCACCTTCCGCGAACTCTCGTTATGCAAAATGATTTAAAAAAAAAAAAAAAAAGGTATAACGACTGCAGCTTAGCATGCTGTTATATTTATTTTACCACACGGGAAATTTTACAAAGTTACATTTTATGCAAACCAGATGACGATGGCTACTCATAATGATTCGGTAACGTGCTAGGCGACATTACCATTGAATTTAAATTGTACTTAAATAACTATTATAAATAATTCTCAAAGGTGTCTGCTCTAAAACAAGCGCAGGCGATGAGCCAGTTACGTATCTTTCGAAAATGTCTCATTTTACCAACAAAAGGAATTTACCGACAAACTAACGTTTAACACTAGGATATTTATTGAATTGGGTAAATTTTCTCGGTGTATTGATGTACATAGATTAAAAATGTTTGTAAACTCGTACTCAATTTACGTTTATTTCACTTGGAAATTAATATTTCTCGGCGTACGGAGACGAGACATCTCATTTTGACTTCTCGTGTCAAAATTTTGCCAAAATCCCTGAACTATAATAAGGAATTTTTATCGAAAATTAACAAAAACTCGATATAGGGGAAAACGCGTGTAATACATTATTTTATATGTGCTTTACCTGGAAATCGACATTTCTCGACGTACCGAGACCAAACAAATAGATTAAAAATGGTTGTAAACCGCGCTTAATTCATTATTTTACGTTTATCACACGTGGAAATTGATATTTCTCGACGTACGGAGACGAAACAAGGACGTTCGTGTCGTGTCAAAATCAAAAATATATAGAACTTTTTGATTCCATTTTATGTGAACTACAATCTGTTAAAATTATTGCAGTCGTACATCTAAAATAAATCTAAATAGGGGAGGGAAATGATGACCTGCAATGATTTAAAACATATGTTTCTTATCGACACGTGGTCGCTTATTGACAGTTATCGAGAAAGTTGCATTTCGAATTTTAAGTACGATCCCGATGCTCTCTTACTCAATTTTAATTAAATTCGATGGAACGCATCGTTTTCGAGATAATCGGGGAAAAAAGCGATAAAATTATTTTTAATTCTTATAAAAATTCGCTTGAGAATTTTCAAATGTCGTATTTCTTTCGAGTTTCGATTTATATTAACGGTCGGATCGTTTTATTTTAAGATAGTTGTTTCTATTTGGTTACGAAAAGGAACGGGAAATAATTAATTTTCGAAAACGTTTCTCCGATACGAAAGTTCCATAACGTTCATATCTCTCAGTATGTACGAGCAGAGATAGGACGTAAATCGAAACATTCTACGTAATACATAGGACGAACAATATAATGCCTTCTATATTAGTGGTACGTGATGGAGATGTAACCGATTCGACTTCTGCAAAATCGGAGATAACATAATGCAGGTTTCCGGCCGTTTCACTTTAACCATGTTTCATAGATTACAATATTCCATAATGTTAACGGTAAAAGAATCAAATCGTTCCGGATTCATCGACGTCGCCTTTATACTACCATCTCTAAAACTCTGGAGTATTTGACGCTGAAAAGTAGCGCTCGCATTTGATTTCGCGAGGTTGTTTTGTTCTCGTTAAACTTTTGAATCTTAACAGGAAAGTACGTGTAGTTATCGGGAAATTCTTTACAAAAAAAAAGGAAAATTCGCGCCCTCACTTTAGACCCGTATCGTGACATATTCATAACTATTAAAGTAATTTCCCCAGTGGCAGTGGCGTAAACAAAAATTATTACCCGATTTTTAAACGTGTAGCATGACCGATCGCGTATACATACATACACACATACAAGCCCGTGTATGAACTTAACGTTCACTAGCACGAATCCCATTCATGCTTTGCGTATGAAAAAGCTTAATATTTATGGCGGGGAAGCTCGCATGTTTTGATAACATTATTTGCCTGTTAACCGCCCGTTTAATCATAACTACCAGAAATCGATTTTTCTAAAAAAAAAAAACGCGCGCTCTCGCATTCGTCGGTTTTAATTATTTTCGCAATTAAAGTCGCCCTTTTTTATGTTAGTCGTACAAATTCGACGCCACTTTTTCGACCATCGATTAAACCCACGAACGGGTTTAAACGTCGGGGGATTTATTTTAGGTTTAGGCACTTTGAATTTTTGTCACCGTATTTATTTGTTAATTAACGTAATTGCTGACGTGGGAAGAGGGGTGGGGGGTAACTTGAGGTGTGTGGGAGTTCGTTAGAAACGCTGAGAAAATTAAGGGACAATTCGTTTTACGTTTCTTGTAATTAGTCTGCATTCGTGACGGTTTTCTTTCTAAATCCTCATTAATTGATTTGTTATACAGGGTCCGCCAAAATGAATTAAACTGTCTATGGCTTGTGTACGGTTAAAGTACGATTAACAACGCTTTCGGGAATAGCGATGCGGCACTATTTTTGGCCCACCCTTTATATAAATTTCTAATTCGATTATCAAACAACCACCATAAAGTCGTAGAATTCAGTAAACGTCTAAGTACGTATTATAAGTATGTCGGGCGCGATTTCGTTCGAACCGAGACTGCGCGCCCGTACTTGAGCGGATATATGCGCGGGGAAGAATTAGTGACTACCGAGTTTTTCTGAATTAATGCCCATCGAGAAACGGATTATTATATTCCTGAATGTGTAATTTGTCTCTTACCTGCAAACTTAAATTATAACCGACGGCCAGAAAAAAATTCGAGACGTGGATTGGTTGCGATTACGACAAAAATTATACGTCAAATGATTCTATTTATATCCTTGTTTACGCTATTGCTCAATTATTAATTATCTAACTATTGCAATAGGTTGAAGGGTGTACTACCAAAAAAAAAAAAATGGCGAACCTCTTCTACTATTTTGACGCTCGAAATTACGTCGACTGTCGCTTCTGCCTTAACCTGTTAACCGGGGAATTCCCTTTTTAATTACGCAGCATATAACGGGCGCGAACTCTTTCACTAGGACGTGTAAAACGTCACGCCCGGAAGACGTAATTTCATATTATTATTATTTTTATTTATGCTTAAAATAAATGAAAAGACTATGAAATATATATTTTTTGTCGTTTATTTATATATAAAGCACAAAGAAAAATACAAAATTACAAACAAATAGAAAAGAATACCAACAAAAAAAAAATGGAAACATCGAATTAAAAATTATAAATTTGCCCGTTCTAGGGCGCAACATATATTTCAAGGACGTATTCATACATCCTACCCGTACCCGATATTGTTTTCGTTTGACGTATTTATACATCCCGCTCGGTTAACAGGTTAATTATTATATACAGTATGTATCTTCTGTGGTAGGCGCTTTAAGATTTTTTGGTAATGAATAGCTAAAATGCGTAACGCGTGCGTTAATTCAGAGTTTGGTGCTGCTAAGGCTCGTGGCTAAGGCCAGGAGCCTGGGTGCGGCGGTGGCTAGGCTCATGTCGCGAATGGATGGGTTCTCAACCATCAAGAGGAGGGTGTTGGCCGGAGTCGCTTTCTCTATTGTATTGTATGCGGCTCCGGTGTGGGTATGCCAAAGCTTTCGATTTGCTGCAGCGGGCTCTCGGGATCAGTGTCTGCGGGGCATACAGGACTGTCTCTTCGGAGGCAGTTGCTGTCCTCACGGGCCTGATTCCTCTCCATCTGTTGGCCGACGAGGTGAGGCTGGTGGAATGTAGATCGTGTAACTCCTCGGTTGTCAGCTCCTGAGACTGTTCCTCGACGAGTTCGTTCACATCTCTCCACCTCCAGACCCATGGATTTTCCCAGAGAAACAATCTCCTACCACTGACACTTCGGGTTCCAATCCTTCGAAGGCCCTTTCAGCTACAGCCTCAGGCCACAGCTTCTTCCATGCAGAGGTTAAGGTCCTCGTTGTAACACCAGCCAGGCCTGATCAATAATTCTTAGGCATATCACGATGTTAAAGTGGTCCTTCAGAATCTCGAAGGGTAAGGTTTGTGTTCTCCGTCACCTCAAAGCAGCGCCGAAAAATGTGCTTGGTACACTTCTTAAAATTAGAAATCACCTGCTGATCCATGGGCTGCAGGATAGGAGTGGTGTTGGGTGGTAGGTAGAGAACCTTTATAAATTGAACTCTTAGTAAATCATCTTCGAGATTTGGTGGGTGAGCAGGCATTGTCGAGGACGAGAAGGGCTTGCATGGGTAGGTTGTTTTCCTGTAGATATTTTAACAGAAGGGCCAAACACCAGGTTTATCCACTCCACAAAGAATTTCCTGGTGACCCACGCCTTCGGATTTGCCCTCCACATAACTTGCAGTTTCTTTTAAAATCTTATTTGACTTAAAGGCTCTGGGATTTTCCGAATGGTATACAGAGGGCTTGATTTTGCAGTCGCCACTCGCATTGGCGCAAAGTGCTAGAGTTAATCTATCCTTCATGGGTTTGTGACCTGGCATCGTCTTCTCCTTTACCGTTACGTAAGTCCTATTCGGCATCCTTTTCCAGAAAAGCCCTGTCTCGTCACAGTTGAAGACTTGCTGGGATGTATCCTTTGGCTTCTATCAGTTCGGAAAACGTTTTGATGTAAACCTCCCTACATCCGAACTTGCTGCCTCACCATGCCTGACGACGGAGTGAATGCCGATCCTTTTCCTAAAGTTGTCAAACCAGCCCAGAGTCTTCCGATTCCTCGTTTGTGGAAGTGTGTGGGATCTGCTTCAGCAAATCACCGTTATTCGCTCGTGCCTTCTCACATATGATGCTTTGTGTTAAGGTTCCTCCTTAAAGCTGCTTCTCTGTCACCCCCACCATCAGTAGTTTCTCCATCTTTTCATGGAGAGAGGTCCGGAGCTTAGACATTATTGTAACGCCCTTAGCTGGCGTTATACCCTTTATCAACTCCTTTTGTTTAAGCACAGTACATATCATTGATGTGCTACGCCCTTACATCCTCGCCAAGTCAATTACTCGCACACCTTGCTCATGTTTTTCTATGATTTCACGCTTTAATTCAATAGACATCATCTTCCTCTTCGGACCCATGGTTATAAAAATTAATGTGATAATGTTTTGTAAATGTACAAAGCAAAAACGCGAACTCAACTTATCAAAAATGCTTCGAAAACGAGGGAAACAAGCACACAGACTGAGGTCTAGTCTGAGGTGGGAGAAACTGTTAGACGCTGCACACAACCCCAACATGCGGGGCGCATGTACAGCGGTGTAGTGTGCGATTCCTCGAATCTCAAATCTTGCTCTCATCTCAAAGCAAAATATCGCTCGCTCGGCGGCTCGTATCTCAAAACACTCGTATATTAGGGCACTCGTATATCGAGGTACCAGTGTATTTTGACGCTCGAAATTACGTCGACTGTCGCTTGTGCCTTAATTATTATATACAGTACGTATCTTCTGCCGTAGCAGGTAAATTCGTCTACAGCAATTCAACTACAACAATTCATCTACAAACAATTCACCTACACAATAATTCGTCTACCAACAATTTTCCAAATTATTTTCAATTTTTTGAAATATTAAATTTGATTTTATTGAATTGGTTTTAGATTTGATGAATGTTTGGAAGAGAAGTTTATGAAATGTATAATAATTAATTAATAAGAAGATTATTATTTTCTTAAAAATCACACAAATTAAAATCAGTTTTAGTATGAACTTTTATGGCGTGTGCTTAATTTATTAATGAATTTTTTCAAGTTTGTTTTAGTTTCTATACATAATTTAAATATACAGATTAAGTGGTCGTTAAATTTCGCTTATGTTGCAAGTACCTACTAGTATTTCAAATTAAAAATAAAGACGATTGTCTTTCTGTCGATAATGATTATTATATCTCTGCGATTTTAAATTTTTAAGGTTTTAGATATCTAAGAAAGTTTATAAATTTAAAATGTTTCTATTCACCTACATTAAACCAGATTCTAAGTCATTTTTAAAACCTCATTTTCTTAAATGTTTTTCTTTAATTAATAATAAAACCTAACCTTTTAAATTTAACATTAAAAAGAATTTTGTATCAACGGTTAACAACATTTGATGAATTTTTTCTAAAAATGTTTAAACTAGAACTTACAGATGTTGCAGATTTGCACATTCGAATAATTATTTAGGTAAAGAAAATACTACTTACTTCAAATATTTGATGGTTCGACCATAAATCTTTAAAAGCAATAGGTATTACATATTCTTAAAATTCTTTCATAAATATTTAGCAATAAAGAGATTTGATGATTTTCAACTGATAATACCTATTGTTGTTTTAAACGTTTTGAACTTAAATAGGTAGGTACATGAAAAAGGTCTGTGTACAGTGCACCGACCGTTCAAATGTTTGGAAACAAGGGTGCTTTTAATGTTAAAACAATTTAAATCAAAATAAACAGCAAATTTATTTATTGTCATTAGGTAGTACCTACATGCCCATTCAAACATGTTCATACATCAATTAGCATGTTCACGTATGTTCATTCAAATATTGATGGTTACGTGATACACATTTTATTAAATATGTGATTTTTTGATAATTGTTTCATTTACTATAATAGGTATTTTTATTTATGCCTATAAAGGTGTGAGATACTTGATTAAACCTTTTAAACAAATATCGATTAAATCTTCTGGAAATCAAAAATGTGTATAACGTAACGATTAATAAAATTTAAATGACAAGGTCGGTTTCATAATCAATACTAAAATTAAATTAAAAGTAAAGTAGATTTTATATCATTAAAAAGCGTTGCATCAAACAACCAAATTTTGAAAAAATAAACTTTAAAACGAGTTGTTAACCGATATATGTATATCATCCGAAAATAGATATTTTTTCATTATTAATAAAAATTAATCAATGATTTTTGTAAAATGTCGAAACTTCACAACGTAAAAAATAAAACTAGGAAAAAATGTGTGCATGTAGCCAATGTGTATATGGCAACAAGTTAAAGCAACTGAGTATCCATTAAACAAATAAAGCCAGCAGCACCTTGAAAGTTTATAGAGATTGAACCGCATTCAGAAAATTTCATTTTTAGTTTACGTTTTATCCTACATATTTGACAAAACGTAGAAATTTACATAAGGTCATAATGGAATTAGGTACCTAGCTTAAGCTAGAATTTGTAGACGAGGGATGTTCGATGTTGGTAAGTTATTGAAAAAACTTATTCATATTCCCATTACATAAATAATATTAAACGCAATTAACTGATGAACGACGGAAATTTAAGAAAATAATAATTCGGTAAATTGTTGTACACGAATTGTATTGTAGATCAATTGTTAGTAGACGAATTGTTGTGTAGATGAATTGTCGTGTAGACGAATTGTTGTGTAGATGAACTGTTGTAGATGAATTGTTTGTAGGCGAATTGTTGTAGACGAATTTACCTAGATCCATCTTCTGCGGTAGGCGCTTTAAGATTTTTTGGTAATGAATAGCTAAAATGCGTAACGCGTGCGTTAATTCGGAGTTTGGTGCTGCTAGCGGCTTGAAAATAAAACCGGTCGTCGAGACACATTTCGAATTGGTATTGGCGGTCACTTCTCGAATCCAAATGGAAATTCGCAAATATACGTGCACGACGTTACTATAACGTAAAATCGACTTTTCGAATCGCGAACGTAAAACTACCGACACTTGGGAGATTCGACGACGCTGGCGTCCGTCCGGACGCGGTCGCGCCGCGCGTTTAAAAACAAAAATAACAGTGCAACGAATTACAGATTTAATCGATACGAACCGAAAAGTTTTTCTTTCGCAAACCGGAAATGTATTAAATCCGCTTTAAAACGGAACGACGATAAGCGGCAAACGGGCGCTCGAAATAACATTTTAGCAAAGTTATTAGCGGCGCAAAATCACATCCACTATGAATATTACTCTCGGCTTGCCGGGGCCTCTTCAGGGCTACGCTATTCCCAAATGCAAGACCATCGGGGACGCACATTATTTCGAAACAAACACCATCGTAACGCTCGCTCATCCATATTTACGTAGTTCGGGTTTATTCGAGGCGAGTAAAATGATACGTTTCCCGTAATTAAAATTACACTTATTGGGTTGTCAGTTTAAAGGAAACGAATTTAGTTCACGCATAAATTTCAATTATTTGCTTGTTAGTGAGTTTGAAACTTGCTGCGTATAATGTGTTAATTTAGCGAGTCCCTTTTAATTAGTATAATTATAAAATAATGTCGCCAAGGTCTAATTAGTGCCGCTATACACGACTCTCTTACTTAAACAGTTATATAAACTGCTATTTAGTTGCAAAATTATTAGAATTGCTCGGAACGGTGGTAACATTTGGGCGCAAAAACACGGAGCGCCAGGCAACCGTACTTATACGCAAATCGATGGTTGCGCACCTTCGCGAAAATTTCAGATATAGGGTACGGGACGGGGCGCGTTCGACCCTCGTATTCTTCTTATCGCGGAGGAAAGTCGTTTTTGTCGAAATCGTGACGCGCGGCCGTCCAAACGGACGCTTTTTACCGCGTGCCTCGCGGATGACCGGAATAATGAAAGATACGTTTCGCGTTAAAGGATTTTATTCAATAAAGAATATGATGGATAAAGTTGCGTGCGTATGACAATTTATCAAGAACCTGTCAAACCACCTCATTGTTCAACTTCCGCCATCGCCGAAGCGTGGCCGCTTAACTTTTTTTGAGTCGGGCAAAATCGCGGCAAGATCCTTCAAAGCCGCCTTAGATTATAATAAAAGCCGGTATTATTTAACGACTTCTCGAACCCCAGATATTCCGACCCCTTTGTGCCGAGGCGAGGGCGCGTAAAAATGTTCGCGCCGCCGTTTCGAAATAAAAATATATATATATATAATAATAAGGATGTCCGAGAAATGATTTATTTTGTGCGTATAGGTACGAATCGCGCGAGAAATTTCGAACGGATCGCGGGGGCGCCCAAAGGGCGGGAGTGGGGGCGGCGAAGGACCGATCGCTCGCCCGAAAATTATATTAACGTCTGCTGCGCGCCGGTGACGATTTTCGGCCGAACTCGTCGAACGTTGAATGGGCGCATTCAGCCGAGAAAGCGCCGGAACAGCGGTTTGATCGAACCGCTGTTTATTTGCGCTTTTCAATTTTGTTTTTATAGTCATATTTAATAGCGACCAAGTTGAAATCGGATAATAAACGACGGCTCAGTAGTCTGATTTGGTTAAAATGGTCTGGTTAATTCTTTATTGGTCACAATGCAACGACACTAAATCGTTAACTAAAGCTGCGAACGCACTGCCGACACGTCACGTGCGCGCGCGTAAATTCACATAGTAGCTGGTGCCGCACGCGCGTGTGTACGTCACGACTTAAGTGTGAACGCGCATCGCTTTATTCCATAGACAACCTGGACAAATACGGCAGCTCACATAAGGCCTGTCCAAATCTATATGCAATTCACGTCATCAATTGTCTACCAAAACTGTAATATGAAGTTTCCTAACAGTTCCGTGTAAAAATGGTACGATAATTTAAAAAGTAATTGGTAATACAAAGACCTCTATCCGACCGCTACCGATATGTGCGAAACTTGCATTCTTCGACATATCCGTATGTTGTTGTCTTTATCTAACACGTTGATAACATGCTTCGCGTCCATATGTTTATTTTGCGGCGTATGCATACAAGAAATATATCAGAAATGCGACGCTGCCAAATATTTTATGCCCATTCTAAAGCACGTGTTGCGCCTTAGTATGTGCAGGGAACCACCGCGAAATATGGGCAAAGAGATTTAATTTAGTAACACATGTTGAGAAGAAACGGCAAGAAGGTGGTCAATTACTGCCATTAAATGCAGTTCAAAAGGTATATAGCGCGTCCACAGCTACTACACGCAAGCCACGTGCAGTTACCATTGACCCTGCAACCAAATGCAGAATACGAGTTAAGTTATTATTTTATGAGAATTATATTTTGTATGTGTAAAAATGAAAAATATAATAACCAATATAATTTTAGCAAGATATTTGTATTATTAATATAAATACATAACAATAACTTGGGGTTTAAGTGGAAGAGAGACTGTAATCGTAGAACAATATTTGAATTGCATCATATCGCTATGACACGAGTGAGACTTTTACAAGAATATGGGGCAATATGTGTGTATTTAAACGAAATGTGGATCTTTAAAAAGAGTTCCACGATCAAGTTGTGTTAACATAATACTGTAAAAAGGTGGAAAGGATGGAAAAGGTAATTTAGAAACATATTGTAGTGATTATTCTAATGTGTCTGTTACTTTGTATGTATATTATCATAGTACATACAGGAACAGTAAATGGGTTTGTACCTGAGGCAAAATTTACGATATTGGTTTGATTTTGATATATTTTGGTAGTTATATAATTGATACATGTAACTGTACTTGTAATAAAACTGATACAAATTGTACAATAACACTTTATTCTGCTATTCCTAATCGTCATTAGTCTGGTTCTGTTTACAAATAACCTGCATGCATATGTTTGGAATAATACACATGTAAACAAGCTACATGGAGTTTTAGTATTACATGAATTATTATAAAAGACCATGCATGACCATTCAAAGATGTACTGCTTTATATTAGTTATATAACGTTCAGTGGTACACGTTATCTTGCTTTTGTACTGTAAATGTGAGCTTCCTGTGTACATACGTCTAACATTGTCGCTGCAAAAGCACAGTACACTTATTCAGGAACGCAATATGTAATCTAACAAGCGATTATCGATGATTCTTGATTGTCGTCGGCCATTATGTATTTCATTTCTTTTCCATGCTCTGGTTAATTAACGTGTGTAATTATTACTCGCTGAGGTGTCTTGCTTTCGTGTTACATTAATTCATTATGCATTCATGAACTTTCTGCATGTTGCAAGACTTCAGTTTGTAACAAGTGAAGATCCGATGGCTTTAACCTCTACATACGATCACCCTGAAACAAAATGCATTGCAATGTTGGTCGGTAGGAGAAGCAGTCGCTCCAGTTAATGATAAAAGTGTCAATTATTATCAATAATATTGATTTGTACTTACATGTTCTGGTTTACCAAAGGTGACGATTGAGGTTCTACTATAATTGCATGAATACAAGACAGCCCATCACCCCGAAAGTAACTCGTCTACCTAAACATCAATTCAATTATTGTATTATGTTTACAATGATTAGGACCTACGTACCTTGTTCTAATGAATTGTATTAATCTTTCTTTGGCATCTAAACAACAAGTGTAAATAACACATCGGGAAATCCACACTACGCACTTATTAAAATCACATTACAGTTAACACAGTAACAGCTACAATTTGCAGTAACGGATTGTCTGTATATCGACTAATAATTTGTATCGAAACTTTAGCATTGTTTACGAATGTGAAAATTTGAGGTTAGATCTTTTGTTTACAAGCGTTAGAACAATCCGACATCACTGCCTGTGACGTCAGCATCTAGTAACTTTTTATTGATGACGTGAATTGCATATAGATTTGGACAACACATACATATAGCTCATCCAAATCTATATGACGTTCACGTCATCAATACAAGGTTACTAGATGATGACGTTTCACGCAGTGCTGTCACCTCGTACCTCGTATTTTGACAGTTCTAATAAATTGTAGTCTTTATATCATTTATATACAAGGTGCGTCCAAGAAATTTCCGGAATTATTTTTTACCGCCCAAGCGAAGCGCGAGCGGGCGGCCGCTCCTGTCGGGATTGGTGGTGGGGGTTCTCAGGCGACAGGGAAAAAATATTCAGTTGCCTCCGAACCGCCGGAGAGTGTGGATTGCTTGTACAGTGAGACCCTGTTTGGGTGACGCGTCACGACTCACGATGCAGCGAAATGTTGAACAGCATGTGAACATCAAGTTTTGCGTTAAACTTGGAAAGACTGCTGGTGAAACTTTACAAATGCTTCGGACAGCTTACAGGGACGAAGCAATGAAGCAATCAAGTGTGTACGAGTGGTCCCGAGCAGGACGACCGAGTTCAGCGACAGCCGATGAAAATGTGGACCGAGTGCGAACCTTGTTGAACACTGATCGTCGGTTAGGCGTGCAATTGATTGCTCAAGAGTTAAATCTTTCCAAATCCAGTGTGCACACCATTATTAGTGATCATTTGAACATGCGAAAAGTCTGTGCAAAGTTGGTACCCAAGGTGTTAAGCCACACATGCCTTCTCGTGACTGAGCTGTTGATCAAGTACGGTGTGACAATGCTTCCCAACCCCCCCTATAGTCCGGATGTGGCTCCAAGCGACTTCTACCTGTTCCCCAAGCTGAAAAGAACACTCAAGGGAACTCATTTTGGGGCCACCGATGCGGTTCAAAAGGCTATGACGAATCAACTCAACAGCATGTCAGAAAACGACTTCAAGGGCGCGTATGAAGATTGGAAAATTCGGTGGCAGAGGTGCTACGATGCCGATGGGGACTAATTTGAAGAATTTTGAACAGTTGTACGCTTTATTTGCAATAAATCGTGTTTTATAGCCTCATTCCGGAAACTTCTTGGACGCACCATGTAGAATAAAACCAACCACTTTCCAAACTTTAAACCGAATTACAAATAAACAATCTAGCGACTTTTTGTTGATGACGTGAACATCAGATAGGTTTGGATAAGCTATATGTATTGCTCACGTGTCGGCAGTGTGTCCGCAACTTTATTGTAACTAGGCGACACACGCGCGTAAGCTATAAAATAATATAATAAAATAAAATTTACACAAATGTGTTATCGTGATTACTAAGCTGTTGTGCAATATTTATTTTTATAGTTAACGTTTGACGTGAGTTGTGCGGCAACCGACAATTTGCGAAAGTTTGGTGATGTAAAGTACTGGCAAAATTTCGAACAACAGTTGCATTTGACGTAACGTATCAAATTGCGCGAAATTCGTTATAACGGCCCTAGGCGACGATGCCATATTATTCACAAAATTCACACAAATCTATATATAAAAGATTTAAGCCAGTTTTACAATGTAACATCTCTATGGGTTGTCTAAATGATCGGTTTTTCAATCGCTAGGTAACTCTGACCATCGGTCGATGATGTCATAAAACGATTGCTATAAAAACAGTTGTTTCTATTGTGATCGATTGATAGTCAAACTGGCAATTGAAAAACCAGTCCAAAGTGTCGCTGGGTGACAACTTTTCGACGCGCCCTCGTAGCTGAAAAATCTTACATATTATGTAATTACCCACGTAGGAAACAACGTACCAGTCGTGCCAGTAAAATTAAAAAATTGACCGAAAAACGAATTAAATACACATTTACCTACTTATCCCGATTATAATAAACAAGAGAACGTCGGCAATAATTTTCGTAAACGAACGTAATAAATTAAGGGATAGACATTAAAAGCGAATTAGAAGTTAATTTGTCATTGAATCGTTAGGTAATTAATATTATATTCCCATGGTTTGTTTATAATTGTGTTGCTCGTGAATTTAATTATTAGTCTCGCGCACTACTTTCGAGTAATAGATAAAATTACCAACGTGGAAAATCGTGTGCGCGTGAGGAAAATTCGGGTCGAATTATTTCGTCGGCTCTTTTAAATTTTATTAGGTAGGTGCAACGTGGACGGTTCGAATTGTTTGTACGACGCCATTTTCGCGAATTCTTATAAAACAATGATAATTACGGCTCGCTTTCGTAACGAGAATTTAGTGCCGGACAAGTGGCTTTGCACGTCAGCTTCTACGCGAAACGTTCAAAAAACAAATTAGAATAAAATTAAATTAGGCATACCTATTACATTTTCAATTATTCTGCTCGTTAATTAATCATCAAGAAAAAATTAAAAAATGTGCGAGCGTTTCGCTCGTCCCCTCCCTCCCCCCCCCGCCAAAAAACACGACATTAAAATAAATCTATCGTATTACGCGTTTGTTTTAATTAATCTTACGGAATAGGATTACTCGCATCGGTGCAGCAGAATAATCCCTATATGCTACAAAACGGCATAAACAGTAGAAACATAATTAATTTCGAAAACTCGTTTATGAAAATGGAAAATATGCTTTCAGAATTTACAATTCTCAACTTTCCTTTATGATGTTCCGTTGAACTGTCCTTTGTTCGGGCAAAAGAGGAGAAAAGCCGTAAATGCCGTATAATACAGTTTACATGGTGCCACGTATAAAATTAGAGCTTTTCGTAATTTAATTAATTACTTCATTAAGGTCAGCCCAATAAAACATTCGTGCACGTAGACGCGGGCCCCGCCGAAGATTAGGGTTTTATTGCTTTTCGGAGAAAAGTGTCCTTAAAACGCCACCCATTTTCTAGTCTGGCTAAAAGTTTATAAATATTTGCGCGCGTCTTAGGTACGCATTTGAAGAGGACTTTAGGATTTGATGCGGGGGACGCGGTTGTAAAATTTGTTAGATCGTGGAGGTGCAGATCCGTACTGGGCAATTAGATGCGTTTCAAATTCCAAAAAGAAATAATTATTTTTGGTTTGTGGATTGCGCGTTTGCGTTTCTTTCTACGACGTCTATTACCTGTTAAATATTGTCTTTTGTTTCGGAGACACCCTGTGTACTCGGATTCGATACAATTTTGCGGACGACTTTCGCAGTATTTGCTTGTATTTGGAGGTGAGCGAAAACAAAGACCAAAACATTTTTTTGTAATATACATCGAAAACGCTCGGAATGCCCGAGGTCACCTGTAAATTTAGATCGAATCCGAGTAGGTATAACTAATTTGATAGCCGGCCTTCGCCTGTTTTTCTTATCGTACACATAAGTATTCTATTTATTATTAATTTCTTATATAGGAATTTGTGCAGGCCTCGTACGGTTTAATAATTTAATCATACTTAAGGAAATCCCGTTGCGTATTATAGCGTAGGTAATACAATGTAATAAGTGGTCGAGGTAAGACAGGAGGTGGAGCGGGATGTAAAACAGCAACATTGAAAAACAAAACGTTTTCTAAGGCCTGTTTCAGACGAGGATACGCGTATGCGATTCCGGTATGCGATTCACGTATCGCGTACAAAATTCTCTTGCGATACTTTTCCGATTAGGCGTTTTCTCGCCAGTTCTTGTAGTTAGACAGAATCGGTAGTATATAGCGGTTCGTTGTTTATAGTAGAGTGCTCGAAACTCCGTAAAATGACCTTCGAGGGGCTGTCGGGGTTACAAGATGAAGCCTCGACAAATCGAAAGGGTGTATTTGTTTATTTAAAAAGCCGTCAAAAAACGTCCAGTGCAAAAGGGCGCGAAAGAGTTATTCACCGTACGTGTAGAAGGAAACGTGAATTTTCTTTTGCCGTAAAATTCGTAATTGGTTTTGTGGAATTAATCGTTTAAAAAATTTTGAAAAAATGCAAAATACACGGGCACTTATGGAGAAAAATAACTTTCTGGACCGATATCTCGGTTCGAACAGCTAAAAAGTTCACTTCAATTTCGCGTTTTTTACCGTTTATACTGTCACAACTACAAAATAGTACGACATATCGAAAAATTTTATTCTTTAAAAAAGTTTGGTTCGTCCTTGCAGCATCCGACGATAGAAGAATTATATTTTTGTAGGGCTTCATAATTAAGATAAATAATTAAAAGTGAAAACATGGGAAAATTGCATTTTCGAGAGTCGCATTCTCAACTGGTTGCAGTATATCTTCCATCTCACTTTTTCCCGTAGCTCCCTCTCATTCTATATGTAATTCTAAAATAAGCCAACATACTATTATTATTATTATTGTAAATACACCTTATCCGTTATTTTAATAATTAAGTACATAATACAAGAAGCGTTTTGTATTAAATAAATTTACGAGAAGCTCCTATTTCATACGAAAACTACAGCGACTTTACCATTTAATGTCTCTTTTTGTTGATTCATAAATTTCGTTTCATCATATTTTTTACATTGCAGTAGCAAAATGTGAAAAAAGTAGCAAAATTCGAATGAGTTGCATTCGTTCCTGTAAATGTACGGGACAAAAATGTACCGTTGCAGTGACAATTCGAAATGTGTCAATGTATGATGAATAAGATGAGTGTTAAAGTATTAAAAGGGTGTGTAATATCAGGGCTGTTAATTTAACCTGCTAAAAGTACAATTTTTAACGTAGGTAATATCGAATTTTAGTTTCTTCTACATATTCATAATAGTTTGCTTTTCAGCAGAAAACTAATGCCCCAAATGGGGGCGTTTTTGTTTGCGGTGACACTGCAGATGCAATACTTGCTCTTGGATTTGAATTTATTACAAAATGATCAGTTTAATTCTGAAAAGAACTATTTTTTATATTAAGAATTCATATTATACAAGAAATGACTTTAAAACACTTTAAAGTCTATACCCATCAACTGTCACACATGTAGGTAAACATAAATTACCGGAGATTTAATAGCGCGTACGACAAATTACCCAGCGTAAATTAATCTCGCAAGTAGCCAATCGGTGAGCGCTTTTTTTACTCCTCCTAATTAAGAAACAGAGTATAGCGTGTTGTATGTTTCTAAAGAAACAGAGTATAGCATTTTGCTGTCGCTTGGCAGCCGACCTTCGCGAGATACTCAAATTTAGTATGCGACGCTGTACGAAGCGAGTATCGCCGTCTGAAAGATCCCAGATATTGTAATGTTAGTTCTGTATCTATCACACACAAACAGTTTTGGTATTTTCCGACTGACACCGATCCTATAGTTGACGAGGTCCGAACTGTCGTGATTTTAGAAGTCTGTATGCGATACTGTATGAAGGCTGTATCGAGCGTGTCTGAAAGCTTACATTTGCTATAATGTTAATTTTGTATTGAGCATACGAGAATCGCATACGCGTATTGTTCGTCTGAAACCAGTCTAAAGAGAAATATTAACAAATCGCGATTATTTTGGGAGCGATCTTGTACTTTTTTACGTTATGATACAAAAATTAGGGGTGAAAATTCTAAGAGGCGTCATTCCTTGAATTTTCACCTTTAATTTTGCCGTACGTGTAAAGGAAAATTAAAACTATAATTTGAAAAAAAAACAACGCTGTGTAGTTTTATACAATAGGTGACATATTGAAAATTTATTCATTTGAAGGGAGGACTGTCGGGTTTGCGAGGCAGACCACAATAATTCTAAATAATTGATATTTCTCTAAAGTCTATTATAAATGTTATCGGGTATCAAGTTTATCAAAAACGATTAAAACAAAAATTCAATTATCTGCTACCGGTTAGATATTTCCCACCTTATTAACTCTTAAACACACTAAGAAAATTTTAAGTTTCTAATTGTTTTAATTGTAAAGTCGCAGCGGCAACATTGTTAAGCTAAGCGTCCCCACTAGTCCGCATCGGACGCACAGTACCATCCACAGTACCACAGTACCATGTATCGTAAAGTAGATCTTGAAGGACCTTTTACAAAAATATATAATTTCTTGGCGATAGCTCTTATTTGTTTCACAGATAATAAGCGAAATCGAAAAAAGTTCCAATTTTCAAGGGTAGATTTCACCCTCTTCGACCGTGTAAGAGCACGAACGGAATACGAATTTTAATTAGGGTTAACTAAATAGTACAATCCTGCAAAGTTTCAAATTTTTCTGAGATTTCCACCTGCCTAACTTTCCTTATGAGCCTTCTCGGAGTGCCCCAGACTATATATAAATATATTTTTTTTCTAATCGTTTAATTATTTGATATCCTCACTCTTCGTGAAATTTATGATTCTAACTCGTAGGGATTATTTAAATTATCTTGACGTTAACCACTCGTACCGTTCGTATTGTTCGATCATGGATGGAATTAATTCTACGATTCTTCCCGATTGTGTCCTTTTTTTTTAAATTACCAATGATTTAAATCTTAATAAGCAATTTACTTGCATGCTTGCATCTCGTTCTTGCGATAGTTTCGTAACATTAACATCTGCACAAAGTGTAAATTAATTTTTTTTAAAACGAAAACTGTTTTCTATCGATTCGACTGACAATGAGATTCATATGTTTCGGCGCAATACGACGCCGTGCGACGTCGGCGTGTGGGAAACGAAACGGGTATCTTTATCCATTTTTAAAACAGAAATTAGCATATCACTGTAGATCTTTAGTTAGTTCAAAAGCGAAAGTTAAATTTCGTTTCTCCGGCTTGTAAGTAAAAACAAGGTTCGCATGCATTATGTAAATTAAAACTCGCTATCATAATAAGGGTGGTTGATGTTTAACTCGTCGGATATTCTTCGTCAGATAATTCACTTCCTCGCGCGAGTTTTAATTGACAACGTGCGGTAATAATGGCTCGTAAATATTTTTTAAAAAAAGGGATAATTTAACGGGCAGAGAAATTTGCGCGAGAGCCTTTCAAAACGAATCAAGTTATCAGAGACAAATAACAGAAAAACCCGAATGTAAATTTCTCATTATTCTCTAATTATTTCGTATTAGTAAAAACGAGGAATTTTAATCTGCATAAATTTGTACTAATTTAGATAACGTTTGTACTTTTTTATGCAAATATTAATCTCGAAATGGCGGACGACCATATTGTTGACAGAACGTATATTTAACCCCATTTTCGGCGGCGGGGGAGGACTACGGCAAGACAAACCGTTTAAAAAATGCGTTATTCATAAAGTACACCTAAACAGAAAATGTAAATTTCGTCTATCGTTGGCTATTTTATTTGAGGGCCACTTTCGGGTGTGAAATTTAGCACATTTGCGATTCAAATTAATCAAGCACGTGTAAAGGGAAAAATATAGTTTCGGTTCACTCGTGTATTGTTAATACTTTGTTTTGCTGAAGGAAAATTTACGATCGAAAACTTTTTCTGGCGATATATATCAAAGCCGAGAACGTTCTGCGGGAAAGAAATCTGTCACCGCGGTAAAAGTTTATAAATTTACACTACGCAACTGATGGCGCTCTTGGGGGGGTGCGACGCGTACGTCCCGACCACCCTGTATTACATGTATACGTAACTAATTACCCGCCGTCCCTCCGTAATTACAGGCACGAATAACTAACTAACTAGTTTTCGAAACAGCTAACAAGCGCAAATTGACCGAAAGCGAAGCAATATCGCGATGTCCTTATTGCGTTCCGAAAAAAAAAAAAAGTTGTCACCTGCCCTAATTCGGCCCAAAACGCACGCTTATTAGATTCCATTTGATAACATTAACTTTTATCGGGCGATCAAACGCAACCTCGCTGGCTTATAAATGTTTCGTGAAAATTTGGGAGCTTTCGTTTGTGTTTCTAACTAAGGAAATCGAGGCTCGTAAATAAACGATCCGGAATATTTAGCGACAATATAATTATTTATAACTTATATTTTTAGATTTATCTTGAAAGGTAGAAGAAAAACACGAATTGTGACGGTTTCGGCGTTTATTTTCGCGTTTATTACGGGAAAAGCCAATTATAACTGAATTTGTTGTTTGTGTTGCTTAATAATGCTTTGCATTGAATGCCGCGGGGCAAATTACGATTTAAAAGCATGCACCGAGCAAGGACTTTTTATATACACAGGTACATTGTTATGAAATTTTCATGTTAATTGCAAGACGCAACATTACGTGTTCGTTATTAAAGTGAAAATGGAGGTTTTTGTTTTGTTTAATGATCGTCGACGGCCGCGCTTATGGGTTTAAGTTCAAAGTTTGTAGCGTGTTGCCTATTTATTACGATTGTTACGTACGTTTATTTTAAATAAATGGGAAATTACGAATATCGAAAAGTAATAGTTTAGATGTTTTGGCTTCGGGAACTTATTGTTGGTCCATTAGCGGCAGACTTTTGATTATCGCAACGGGATTGCGGTATGGGTTCCATAAAAATTACTCGGACGGAGAATTTCTCGAATTAAACGTAGTGAACGTTTTATTCACACTTCGGGAGCGGGAAGTAAAAAACATGGTAAATCATTGAGTTTTAAGACAATTTCCCGTGAGTAGAAGACATTCACTTACCCCCTCCATTTTTATATCAAACCGCGAATTAAATTGATTCGCGGTTTAATTAAAGTGCTCAATTAAAAATGATTCGCGGTTTAATCCGCGGATTGACCTAATTATTTCGCGTTTTGATTACCGTGTTACGCAATTATTTTTTGCGATTTCGCAATTTGATATAAAAAGTGGAGGGGGTAAGTGAATGTCTTCTACTCCCGTGTTAAACTAATTTACACCGACTTAGACCTATACACATCATCTACACTAATTTAAACTCACCTCATTTACACTAACCTAACGTTAAGGTCCACCCCCCTTCCCTTCCCTTTAAAAATGGACGTGCCCGGTAAAACGCACGTTTATCCTCAAATACAGCGTATTTCCCGAAGGGCGAATAAAACGTTGACTACCACGATATATCTGCAGGGTGCGGCGCCAAAATCCGGACAAAATCCATTTTGAATTTCTCGCCGTTATATATCACTTCGAGAGGTCGCGATTGGCTTCCAAATAGCTTGACGCATGCACTAAACATTCATAACCTTGAAACAGTCGCAACGTTGAAACCAAGTGCGGAGTATAATCGAAAAGACGCGATCATCGAAAGTGTTTTCGCGCTGGGCGCTCAACGACAGAAATCGTTCGATTCTTCGGATACCCAAGATCGACTGTGTATGATGTTGTCGCGAAGTATAACGAGTCGTAGAAGGTTTTGCAACACCGGCAAGGAAAACTCCCTCGAAGGAGCGCGTCGTCGGGACGCCCGAAATCATTCGACGGGCTCAGGAGCTGATTGTCAAGGATCCAGGGGCGGTCGATCCGAAAATTGTCGTCGGTTGTCGGTGCGAGTGAAAAAGCTATGCATCGAATCGTCCAGGAGGATCTCCGCTACAAGTCTAACACCCGGTTCCACCACCTCGCCTTGAGCTCTGCTTAGAGCTTAAGCTGAACTTGACAGAAAAATTCAGTTGCACCACGTAAAACCAGACCTTAACTTCGATAAGTCGAGCTTACGATGCTACTATTTTCAATAATTCTCGTTTGAAATTTTGCTTTGAAAATGGTGAATTTGGTACTTCTGTGCAATAGCACATAAATAAAAGCAAATAAAAGTACCCAATAGGGTACTTTTATTTTAATGCCACATTTTATCAAAAATTATATATTATATTTTAAGGTGATAGTGGATATATGAACCGAGCTTATCTCTTAACATCTGTGTTAAACCCCATAACAACTGGAGAAAGACGGTATAATAATAGCCACATCAAAACCCGAGTAAAAGTGGAACACCTTTTTGGTGTATGGAAACGAAGGTTTCCTATAATGGCTTATGGTTGCAGATTAACTTTGAGAACAGTGTTACATGTCATTGTCGCAACAGCTGTTCTGCACAACATAAGCGAGTTGAACGCTGCAACCTGCTTTTGTGTTCTTTACGAAACAATGCTGCCGAACGCCTCGGATTTTTTCTGATGAAAACATTTTTACTGTCGATGCGAAAATCTCCGGCTCGCCCATGATCTTGAAGATGTCCCCATTGTTTCCAGAACGAAATTTCCGGCGAACGTTCACGTGCTAAGTGTTCACGTGTCCAGTGAGGGTAACGTCATGCCACCGCATTTCTTTAACAAAGGGGAAAATGTCGTAAAAGAAGTTTATTTGCATGTTCTGATAAATGTGGTGAGGCCGTGGATGGAAACTGTATCGTCCGGAAAGCCGTATGTTTTTCGGCAGGACGGTGCGCTTGCGCACACAAGTCATTTGGTGCGAAATTGGTTGTCGGGCGACGTCGACGTGCTTTGGTCCAAAGAATTTTGGCCTCCCAACTGCCCAGATTTAAATCCTTTGGACATCTATGTATGGAGCGTGGTCGAAAGTGTCACTAACAAGTTTAGACATCCAAACGTCGCATCATCGAGAGCCGCCATTGAAGCGGCATTCGCCGTTATGGACCGTGACTCATTAAAACGGTTCTACGAACGTTTCAGATCGAGAATGGAGGCGGTCATTCAAGCAGAAGGGGGGAGGGGGGTTATATTGAGTAAATGTGTTCTTTATGACCTAACAAACAATTTAGTAAAAAAAATATTATAAACTTCTCCATTTTTGCAATAAAAATTATGTTTCAAAAAAATGTTTAATTTGTCCGGATTTATAATTCGTATATAATTCGAGAAATTTTCCATTCGAGCAATTGTTTGCACATCGTCAGCATGTACCTCATGGAAAGGGGAGGGGGGCATGCTCCTGGATACTGATCGTGTCTAGTACTCGTTTCCTAGGTGATAATACCACGCCGGTGTTGGTAGTGTAACAAACCTAGCCGTTGTTTTTACTTTTTAAAACCCATTTGACATTCATATCTACGTTCGCGATTGCAGGAAGATTCGAACTCCCCACCGGGACCGTTGGTTTACTAAACTAGCCAGTCCGACACATTTTGAACGCGTAAACCATACTCAAAAATCGACGCCTTTTCCCGAGCTCTGGAATGATTTAATTACACGATTCGCAAGTAACGATCACTTTCCTTAATCAAGCGAGGCTTTTATAATTTAGATCGAATTACAGACTAATGACCCACGCGGGAATTGCGTAAATTTTAAATTACCTTTGTAGCGCGGCAGAAATTTAATTACGAATTAACGAATTACTTTTAGTAGGTAGGTAGGTAGGTACGCGCGCGCGTCCCCACCGAACACTTTAATCCGGATTCGTCGACTTTAAAGCGATTAATTAATAAAACATTATTTTTTTTAACCGTCGCCCGTAAGCATTAAAATTGCCCGCGACACAAACACGAAACGGGCAGGGGGAAACTTAAACGATTTCAATTCCCTCGTAAGTTACGTTGGATAAGAGGTTTGTGCCAGCCGACACCTGGTTCATTAGATGTCCAATGAATAATTCTACGAGACAGAGACTGCATTACTACTAGTCGGTGCCAACTTACATAATCTCGTTCTTACTGTTGCACGCCACGTCTTGAACTTTAGAGGAACGTCGCCGCCGCGCAGACCGGACCGGCGTCGCCGTCGGATTAGTTGGTGATGAAATTGACGCAGTTCTTTGTCAAAGGACGTTTCATAAAACGGGTTTCGTTATGTGGTCCCACGTTTGGGTCGGCGCGACGACGCAAGTTTCGAGCGCGCCATTTTTGTCAAATAATTTAGGGCATTTTTTTAATACGGGGCGTAACAAACGCAATTTATATTTTATACAGGACAGTACGAGAAAATGTTAAATGCAAAAGTTTTTTTGGTTTGTGTACTGTTTTGTCTTGTTGCTATACGTTAGCCAGCTTGTCTTTTTTTTAATTTGCGTCTTTGAAACGAGCATTTTTTTTCTCTATCTATTAATATCATTATACAACAGTATACAAACAAACCAAATACATCATCATCTGCGTCGAAATAAACCAAAAAGCTTTTGTATTTAACATTTTTCTCGTAGTTCTTTTAATTAAAAAGTTATAATCAATATAAGATATATACTTTTGTCACACCCTGTATGTTTATATGATCATATTTCACTCTCTGAGAAGTGTTGGCATTAGGCTACTTATTATTAATAATAAACTAGATATCGAGTACAAAAATAATAATCATCATTTTCCAACTCTACAATCGTAATACTAACCCAAAAAAAACAAAAAAAAAACGAATCGCCTATAGTTAGAAATTAAATGGTATACTAGAAAAAATTCCAAACGTTAATCCTTACTCATAAGGACGACAACAAAAAATTAAATAACGATTAAGTTTATATCGCGCGCTCTTAAAATATGACCTCACAATAATAACGTTCAATGCAAAGTTTGAAAACTTCAGTCGTATACAGACAACGCGATTTATGATGGGCATCTTGAAAATTTTTCAAAAAGGAACCCCCGAACTCCTCGACAACAAGATAAGTTTGGAAGAATTTCTCTGCTTGTTAACGTTTATATAATAAAAGTGTCCGATGGTCCTTCGATTTGGACGCGTTAAAAAAAATAAATGTTGAATAGGAGGGACGTCCGTTCGTTGAATCGTACATTATACGGGGTGTCGCGCGACTTAACCGTCATCGCTTGGAAATGTGTTGCCGAGGTCGTCTTGAGTTTAATAATATTTTCGTGAAATGATTAATTGTTAAAATTAAAAATTTTGTGTATCCGTCATAAATGAGTTTTGGACGCGTGTTGATTGGACATTTTTTGGACTTGAAATGACCTCGACAACGCACCCCCTTGGGTTATTATGTCGTGGGACACATTTGTATCGTAATCGTTTCGAGTGAGTTTTAAAAGCTGTAATTTTTCGCGTAAAAATGCAGCTGTTGACTTAAACAAAATATATCGACGTTTAGGAAAAAGTGAATAATGATGTACAATGTTTTACATCTTCTTCTTCTAGACCATCTCCATTTTCAGAGGTCGGTTATCACTTTTTTAAACAGATCTCGATCTTCGGCAACTCGGAACAGTTGCGCTGCTGTCATTCCAGTCCAATTTCGTATGTTTCGTAACCAAGATAATCTTCTCCTTCTTACATTTCTCTTTCCGTTTATTCTTCCTTTTATTATTGTTTGAAGCAGTTTGTCGTTTCTTAATAATATGTCCGAAATAGGCGGTTTTTCTTCTTTTTATTGTACTCATTAATTCTTTTTCATTTCCTATTCTTCTTAGTACCTCTTCATTAGTTATCTTTTCTACCCAGGAAATCTTCAGTGTACGTCTGTATATCCACATTTCAAATAAATCAATCTTATTCATTATTGTTTTTTTCAAAGTCCACGCCTCCATACCATACATTAGCGTGGACCATACGTAGCATTTAATAAATTTTAGTTTTAGTGGAAGTTGTAAGTGATTATTACGGAGCATAGATTTGTATTTTAAGAAGGTGCTCCTTGCTATCTCTATTCTGATTTTAATTTCTTCGTCAGGATTTAGTTCAGTGTTTATCCAGCAGCCTAAATATTTGTATCTTGTAACTTTTTCTTTTGCAACTAATTGTGCTCTATTTCCAGGTGGGTTGTTTATTATCATGAGTTTAGTTTTACTGATATTCATTTTTAATCCCATTTCTTCGCATTCCTCATTTATGCTGTTAATGAGTAACTGGAGGTCTTCTATGTTACAATGTTTCAATGCTATTCTAGTTACAATGTATACTATGGTCTACAATGTTACATGACTTTATTTAATAGATATAAGACGTGTACGTCCCCCATACCATGACGTCGCATTGTTGGTAGATGCCTCGATTAGATGCTCACCAAGAACTCCAGTTCGCTCCAGCGAACCAAGATTTGCGCGTCTCCCACGCCCGGCAACAATCGTGAGTTGTTCTAAAACATGATGTGCCTCCATTTGGCGGCCCATCTCGAGTCAAACCAAACATGCCGTGAACGTCAATGTTTCAAAATCAGCGGAATCCACTTTGCAACCGTACATTAGGCAATTTTTGCGCCAGTTGACGAGACGACGCTGTATGTGCGGTAATTGACACGTGCAAAGGAACGCGATCCTCGCGCTCTGTTGTACCACGAGGACGTCCAGCTCCTGGCAGTGCATTGCTTCGTCCTTCGGCACTCCAAGCCCGCCAAGTTCGGACGACAACGCAAAAACTCTGAAAGCTTCCACGGATTTGTTCAACAGTGTATAAGTAAAGAAACGAGCAAATCGAAAGTCGGAGGAACGAGGCGCGTCGGGTTCGGGTCGGAAAAACGAAACGCTTCCGGGAAAATGTACTCGACAAACTTGTACGCCGAGTGGCGGCGTAATAAATAAAAATCGGTTTCGTTGCGTGAGCAACAAGTATCGTTCGCGGTCGTACGTTTTTTTTGTTGTTGTCGAGTTCGATGGGTTTTTACACGGCGCCGACGAACGAAACGGAGTAAAGTTACTTCCCTCGCCCCCTTAGACGATCGCAAGCCGGTTATATTGGCCTCTCGACGTTTCAAAACTACAACGAGCCGTCGAAAGGTGGAAATCGTGCGGTCAATTTTTAATTTCGGATCTTATAGTCGTCGTCGGTATCGTGTTTCACTCGAAAAACGGTTGCGCCCGACATCGAGACGTATCACGAACGCGAATGTTTTTTCGATATTCAATTTTCCCCGGATTAATTTAGTTACATCACGCGAGAAAATCAAGGAATTACCAAAACCAATATGAGTGACAGGAGCTCGTGTTCATTCACATACATACACCCGGTTTTCGTAATGTTTGCGTCCGTGGGGAGAACGGCACGAACTGACATGCCGGGAGAAAAGGTCGAATGAAAAACCGATGTGTACAAATTGAATTCTAATTCGGGACCGCACTTGGACGACCTGATTTCTTCCGCGTTGTCCGGGTAAACGTGTTTAAACAAGGTTGAATGTGACGACGGCCATCAAAAATTATTCGCAAAACGAACGAACGCCCCAAAGTTATCTCGCATTTCGTCCGTCAGTCCCGAAGTTGTACTCGATACGATTAGGTAGCAACTTTCCCCCTAACGAGAGGGGACTTCGGAAATAATTGTCACACGATATCTTCGTACAACCGCTCATTAATACATTTCGGGAATGGCCCTTTTTTTGTTTAGAATTGCCTAAATTAAGAGCAGTTTCATATTTCCCGAGTTAATCCCTGACTAAGGACTTGTCGGGCTCGGTTTGTTTCGCCCTCCCCGTCGCGTTCGGAATTTGCTTTATCAGATTTAGTGGTCGATCAAAGGATTCGGGTCGAATCCGAGTTTATTATTAAATCCGCGCACGAGCTTTACGAAATTTTTACACGAAAAACTCATTAGACGAGCTTAAAATGTTTTAATATTAAATTCGTATATAAGTTATCGCGAACGTCTCGTCGCACCTTGTTTGTCCAACAAACTTCGACGTCTTGTCCCTCGAACCGCAATATAAGGCAACATAAGGGAGCTATATCGGCGGGAGAAGGAGGAGGAGGAGGGAAAATATTAATTAAAACCGTTTCGAACGATTTCGCGGCGTATAAAATATTTAGGGAGCAAACGGATTACTAAATGATGGGATTCGGTCGCGAGAGAGAGTATTTACTTACTTACTTACTCTCCGTGCAGCCGACTTATCAAAATAACGAATTAAATTAATCATAATTTGCTTTCTTTATTTCATTAAGATAATTAAAAAAAAAAGAAAACATAAATCATATCTTAATAAGAACGCGGAGTTTTAAGATGGGAGTTATTTCATCGTAAAATGAATAATTGCTTTTCCTAACTTTAATTGAAATCCGTTTTTGTTTCGCCTTCCGCTGTCTCTGCAGGAATTAAATATCACTTCTCCGAAGGTACTCGATGTAATTCTATTTTATTGTGCCGAAAATATAATGCAATAATACTTGGAAATATTTATAGTATTATAAGCGACGTTCCGCACTCAACAACGAACTTCGGCTAAGCTGAAACGAGCCGAAAGAACACCGGTAATTTATTAAGTTAATTAAATTAATTAAAGGAACCTTGTAGGGCGCTCTCTAATGTTCTATTCATATCATCAAGCACTATGTATAGGTATATATATATACACATATACTTGTTAATCAAAATTAACGTTTTACAACAAAAGATTCTTCAGGGAGCGATAAAAAATCGATACTCTCTCCGTCCGAAAATATAGTATACATTTTAATATTTTTTGGTCCGAAAATATGGCATACATTTGCAAAAAAAATCAAATAAAACTAAAATACAATATAAAAAATATATATTAAATTCATTTTATTTTCACAATATAACTAAATACAAATAATTTTAGTGTAATCCAAATTTAGTTAAAGTGAAATTTAGCCTTGTTGAACGCTTCCCCTGAACATATATACTTTTCAGCTAATCGACCCTCGCGACGAAGTTTTATCTTATTTATATGAGAAATCTTGTAGGAATTTTCCCCTTCTGTCAACATAATTGATACCATACACGTTTGTAATGTTATAAAAATGTTATCGAAAATATTTCTCTCTAATTTATTAAATGCATCTTGAGCGCATTCAATCAATCCATCAATTGTGCAGCTGTACTGTAATATAGCTGTTGCAAGATACCAAGACGTTGTCCATTAGTCAATTGCTTCCATTTGGCATCTCTTTTTTGTAAATTTACGTTATTCGGATTAATATTTTTCATTTTGAAATTACGGCGGTGACTATTTTTTTTTCTAAAAAAACTGATTTTTGGTCTTCAACTTAACTCAAAAGCAACGCCTGTCAAATATATTAGGTTATTTAGCTATCAATGTAAACAATACCAATATAATGAGTATTATCAGTTGCTTTCGAAACTCTAGATAATAATCTAAGATTTTCTTTCAAATGTATACCATATTTTCGGACAGAGGGAGTATTTAATTATTTTAGGATGTGCTGTTTTATAATATAATGCTAATACTTACTTTTCATCTAGCTTTTACTGCCTGCCGACGCTTTATTACCCGTTACTTTTTTCTCGTACGAGTACATTCATTTTCGGTTTTATCATTTTTCGACGGGGTTCCGGGATCGTTAAGAGACTCGGAATTCGGTGCCGGATTACTTGATACTTTTCGGGCATATTATCTCTTTATTATTATAAATACGATAGGTGTGCCGGAATGGCGTCGAGCTTCGACTTGCTCCTCGATTTATAGTTCATATTTAATCGGATAATTATGTGGATTGAACGTAAAGCTCGTTCGATCTGTGCTGGAAATTACGTCATACACGTTTTATTAAATAGTAATTTGATTTCCCGAAGATTTAATTGATGTTTGTTTAAATAAATTATCTCGCGCATTCGAGAGCACAAATGAGAATATATAAATCGAATAAATCGAACAACGATAAATGGAAAATACCCGATAAAATGTGTATGACGTGATTTTCAACCTATTGTGAACGAGCCGTACGTTTTACCCACACAAATAGTTGGACAAAAGTAAAAAATAACGTCAATGGATTTGACGGCAACGATTTGATCTGCGGATTATTTTGCGGTTTAATCACGCGTAATCAGATGAATCCGCGGATAGGTCGGTTCCACATCGTTTGCGAACGTTTGGCATTGTTTTTTTTTTTAGAAGTGTATTCGTTCTTTTGTTTGTTAAAGTTGGAAAATTGAAATCACCGGATACTATGGAATCTAAAGGGACTTTCTTAACTAGTGGAACCGACGCGGCACGCGACCTTTCCACCCCTAAAGTTTTAAGTTACAAAAGAGGCGAATATAATTTTTTTACGCCATTATCGTCTGTAGACGTGCGCGCCAGACATTTTCGGGCGAGTTTTTCGCTAAATTAAAAATAAAATCAACATTTATTTAAAAATAATCATATTTTCTCGATAAAAATTAAATTATAAACGGCCGTCGGCGACTACAAGCAATAACGTTCCGCTGCTTTTTACGGTTTAAATTTGATAGCGCTCGTGTTTTCTTTATTAGCAATTTATAACTTTTCTTCAAATGTTAAAATATAATGCGCGTTTCCTGGTTCCCGTTACTTTGGCGGCACAGAAACAAAAGACGACTTAAAAAATACACGGTATAGGTATATTAAAAACCTATCAAAATCAGGAACGCGCAAACCGAGCAAAATTTAATAATTGTTTTTTACGCGAAATAACGTTGAAAAAGTATCGCATAAATTACTTGCATTTGTAAAAAGTCAGTTAGTTACCTTAAACGGTTTATTGTCATTTTAGATCATACATCTAAAAGTGTTGAATATATTGCGTATACAAAAGCACGCGTCGCCATTGTCTCGCGATTTGTTCGTGCGGTTGGAACGAAGATTTTTTTTTTAGGTTAGTGACGTGAGTTTTAGTTGAACTTTCTCTTTGTCAGTAGTTGGACGTTGGAAGTTTCACAAATAGTACAAGATAGGTGAAAACAAATTCGAAATTGGCGCTACTTCGCCGTTCGTGTATTTCCGATAAGCCGCGAATACCGCGTCGCGTGGCGTCGCTCATGCGGTCGTCTTGGCGAAATGGTACTCGGGGGGGGGGGGGGAAGTTACCAGGAAACAAGCCAAGAAAGAAATCGTCTGACGTGTCTCTAGTTTTCTAATAATATTATTATTAACGGTTAGGACGTTTTGACGCGACCGATTCAACGTCGGTCCGTTTCGACTCGAGGGCCATTGTAACGCCAAAAACTTTTTTTTATTATCGTGCGACAGTAATGGCGTTGACTTAGTCGAGTAGATAACTTAATTGATTTGTGCAATAGACCTTATGTTTCTCAGTTACCATATTTATTTTATTACATATACGTAGACGACCTCGAACACGTTTTGGATATTTGTCGCAGGTTTTATCTGTAATCGTTGTTTTCAATGAATATAATTGCGACATTATTATTTATTAAATAGGTAGGTATTTAATAAGATTTTAAAAATCCAAATTCGTCAAGTTCGTTTTTCCAATATCTTTGGTGTCGACACGTCCTCGTCCGTGTCTAAACGGATTCGCGTCGAAATGGTGCGGCACGGCGGCGTCGAAATGTCCAATTTCGCGTTTAGAACTACAAAATTGCAGCCAACGTTTCGACAATGATAATATTATGATGGATATACGACTAATCTAATAGATCTAATAGATGACGAATTTATTCTATTTGACAACCTTAAACGTTTCTTTTTTTTTCCTCTCCTTTTCGACGACGAGCTCGACGGGAAAGTTTCCGGAGTCGAATTTGTTTGGTAACAATTGTTTTCCGTCGCGTCCGCGCGAATTGTAGCAAAGCCGGAACTTCATTTAGTAGATAGTGAGTCAACATATGGGAACAATCGCAAACCTCTTCCGTACTCGGCCGTAATACCCGGCAATGTGGATTTAACATATTCATATACCGAGGCCTGCTATTGTATGTGCTCGGATATTCAAACTATGTTTACTTAGACTTCAAAATTTCTCTTTGCGGTTAAATTGTTTAAACATCGACAAATTATTAATTGACGCGTTTCGCCTTTAGGGCCCCGCATACATTTCCGTAACAATTTAACCTTCGGGGAATTGTAAAATTTTCGGTCGAGACAAGGTTATGTGCGTATACACACACATGTGTATACGCGATAAGATAATAGGAAACGAATTTGAGTACATCAAAATTCGTTTTATAAAGTTGTCGTCGGTTTAGTTATCTTTTCGCTAATTGCTTTTCGACCACAGCTTAATTTTGAACTGCGTAATTATACCTAAAGGGGCTTTCGCCAGGCTAAAATTTCGACTTTTTGTGCTTTTTTTGTAGAGCTTTAGTTGTGTATTTAAACAATACAAAACTTGAAAGAAGGAACGTTGGCGTATTTGCCATTTTTGCCATTACGAGCCAACGAATATCTCTTACGGTTTTTTTTCTGCTTTGGCAGAAAACAGCTTAAGTGACAAAAAGTAAAATTTACGGAAGTGCACATTTTGTGTGGTAGCGTAACTATAAACAAATACCTCCTGGAAACCGCGTATATATATATATATAGATAATTCGGGACACGTTTGCACCGAATAACGGGTTTCTGCTAAAAACGGAGTTGTACGGAGGTTAGCTATTATCCTTGAACGAGATGACACGACAGATTATCGTAAGTACCACGCATTTGCTATTTTGCGAAACCACCGACGCAACTTCCGTTCAGAAAACGAAACTTACCGTAACCACGTTTCGTAAATTACACCTCATGTGCCGATTAAGAGGGTTGTTTTTATAAAAATCGAGAACGTGGCTGCCTTGTTGTTAATGTGTTATACGTGCAGTGAACCTGCATATAAGAATCTGACCTCGTTAATGTGGACACTTTAAAGAATCTCCCTAAGGTAGACCCAGAACTTGTCCACATTACAGAGGTTTCACTGATTACACTGCACAACAATATGGCCACTTTTGTCTGATGATTGACTTTTATCACGTGATGTTTACTAATTTGACGTCGCTGATTTCAAATATACTCTCAGTTTTTTTGTAACAGCTCTTGTTTATGAGATATAGTTTTCACGAAAAAATCGCTGTGTTAGTGTGTTAATTTGCTTGTAATTAAGAAAATATTAAGTTTTCTTAATATAATTTGATATGGCATCGTCAAGAAGAGTCTGTGTCAATGATCCAAATCATTTTTGTTTCATTTGCGGAGAGTATATATTTAAAGAATACCGTTTGAATGTGCCAGCGTTCGTGATTGAGGCTTACAAAAATTACTTTGGTCACACACTGGAAATGAAAGACAAGCCTTGGATTCCGCAAAAGGTATGCAAAACGTGCGTCGAGTTTCTACGTTTGTGGACAAATAAGAAAAGGAATAGCTTTAGATACGAAACCGCTATGATCTGGACTGAACCCTTGAACCACCACAACGACTGTTATTTTTGTTTGGTGAACACAACTAGGCATTAACCGAAAAATTCGGAAGCTAAATTTGGGAATATCACTATAAACAAATACTCCTGGAAACCGCGTATATATATAGTCTATATAGATAATTCGGGACACGTTTGCACCGAATAACGGGTTTCTGCGAAAAACGGAGTTGTACGGAGGTTAGCTATTATCCTTGAACGAGATGACACGACAAGTTATCGTAAGTACCACGCATTTGCTATTTTGCGAAACCACCGACGCAACTTCCGTTCGGAAAACGAAACTTACCGTAACCACGTTTCGTAAATTACACCTCATGTGCCGGTTATGGGGTTGTTTTTATAAAAATCGAGAACGTGGCTGCCTTGTTGTTAATGTGTTATACGTGCAGTGAACCTGCATATAAGAATCTGACCTCGTTAATATGGACACTTTAAAGAATCTCCCTAAGGTAGACCCAGAACTTGTCCACATTACAGAGGTTTCACTGATTACACTGCACAACAATATGGCCACTTTTGTCTGATGATTGACTTTTATCACGTGATGTTTACTAATTTGACGTCGCTGATTTCAAATATACCCTCAGTTTTTTTGTAACAGCTCTTGTTTATGAGATATAGTTTTCACGAAAAAATCGCTGTGTTAGTGTGTTAATTTGCTTGTAATTAAGAAAATATTAAGTTTTCTTAATATAATTTGATATGGCATCGTCAAGAAGAGTCTGTGTCAATGATCCAAATCATTTGTTTCATTTGCGGAGATATATTTAAAGAATACCGTTTGAATGTGACAGCGTTCGTGATTGAGGCTTACAAAATTACTTTGGTCACACACTGGAAATGAAAGACAAGCCTTGGATTCCGCAAGGTATGCAAAACGTGCGTCGAGTTTCTACGTTTGTGGACAAATAAGAAAAGGAATAGCTTTAGATACGAAACCGCTATGATCTGGACTGAACCCTTGAACCACCAACGACTGTTATTTTTGTTTGGTGAACACAACTGGCATTAACCGAAAATCGAGCTAAATGGGAATATCCTTCCATACGTCGGCACATAGACGTATTTTGAGTCCTAAAATATCACTTGAACCTCAAGCTGATGCTTCACAGGATGAGCCTATCAAAAGTTTCCAAAACTGAGTGCAGAAAAGATAAAAGCGGGAATTTTGACGGGCCACAAATAAGATCATTAATTAAAGACTCAAATTTTCGGACACTATGACAAGATTGAGAAAACGGCATGGAATGAGTTTGTTTGGCTTGTTAAAAATTTTTTGGGAAATAAGAAAAGTTCTGAATTTTCTCAACACGTCGAACAACTGTCGAGTCACTTTCAAAGGCTCGGATGTAACACGAGCATCAAGTTACACTTTCTTCACAACCACCTGGACTATTTTCCCGCCAATCTTAGGGACCTAAGTGAAGAACCACCAGGACCTCCGTACCATGGAGGAACGCTATCAGGGCTACTGGAACGCACACATGATGGCTGACTATTGTTGGAGCATTCAGAATAGCTCTCTGCCTTCAGCTTAGTAGTAACTAGTAACCAAAATCGATCTTCCAAGTCAACTTCCGGTAACAAAAATCCAAGTCCAACCCAATAATAAGTCCAATCCAAAAACAGCAGATATAATTTTGAACAAAACCAGAAAAACGAAATCCAAAAAGAGAAAAGGTAATCCAAAATAGAAAAATGTAAACCAACTCTAGGACCTCCTACGGAGGGTACGGAGGTCCTATTATTTCAACGATGTTACGATATATATATTTTAGATGATCCGACTATGTCGGTGGGTCCTAAACACCCTGGTCGTTATTCTTATTATTTTCCGTTCTAAAGCGATAAATGTAACAAACTATGCAAAATGAACGAAGATTAACGGAATATATTATCGGAAATTAAAGATGTGACTTTTCTATTTTTGTTGTTATTTTCTACTAAAAACCGTTCCTAAACGACCGCCCTTAATAATTGAAAATGTACGCCAGCCAATTCTTCTTATGCCGAAATTGAATTTGAATTTAAAAAAAAAACGTATCATATTGTAAAGCAATCGTTGCAACTAAGTGCAAAGTTATATATTATAAATATTATTTTCATCTCCATCTCGCGACGACCAACATTGTTTTGTTTGTTTTTGAATAATTGATCGATCGTTTAACGTATGCGAACACTGTGAAGGTCTCACGGTTCGGGGCCTCTGCCCCTGCAATTTGGGGCGTCATCGTCATCCCCACAATAGTTAGAAGGTCAAAATTTTATCGACGAAACAAACTGTTTTTGACTCTGAAAAGTTTGACTCGCGTCAAAACAGGAAATTAACTGATGGTTAAAGCGTTAACAGGCGATTGACAAACCGACCCCCAAGTACCTATACAAGATTATTTTGCCGTTTTCGAAAAAGGCATTTTTACCCCTGCACGCTTAGCGCTCCGCCAACCATCTAAAGCCTTCTCGACTCCTTCTAATAATACGAAATGTTTCTTTTGTTTCGCATCGCTCAGTCAGAGATTCTATGTGCACGGTGTTAATTACAGCCCCCACCCCCCACTTTTCTTAGAGCAAGTACGTAAATACGCTGCACTGTTTCGTTTACGCGATTAGGGTCTATCGTTGTACGTTGCAGCTTACTTTAGATCAATCTTTACGCGACGTCAATTTTTTAATGCGCGGCACGGGGATGCCTGCAATTTGAAGGCAAAACTTTCGGGCGCTAATAAGGAAATTAGGTAGATACTCCTCGACGAGTGCACGACGATTGGCCGACATAAATTTTGAGCGTTAACTGCCTCCCTTGCATCTGAAACTAAGCGAGTGCCGCTACTAAATCTCGTATCTAAATTAACACTTTAATCACGTACAAAACTTCGAAATATGGACTACTAAAGAGGCGTTAAAAAGCATCTGCTACATTTTAACTTTATTATTACGAAAATACTTTCGATTTAGGTCGACTTTTAATGTCCCACACAAAAACGTAATTGCGTATCGTTTTCGTTATTATAGAAACTTTCAAAACTGGAACGATAGATAATATGAAAAGGAAGTTTGTTTGAAATTTCCGAAGTCAATTAAAATCGTAAATTGCCCACGAATAAATTAACAGCACAACTGCAGCACCTGTAGATCCAGTCGTGTCGTCGCAATTTCTGGATAGTTGTCGTCGTTATATGATTTCGGGTTGCACGCGGTGTCGCCCAAAGTTACCGCGCGATTTCCGGTCCCAAGAGACGCAGCGCGCAACCCGCATCGTCGTCGTCGTTTCTAAACTAGATAAGCGCACATAACTAATTGTTTTACTACTTAAACCTGACTTTCCACTTTTACAGTTATGTGTTATCAAGCACGTAATGCAAGTTTTATTAAAATTATTGCCCCCCTAACTCTTTTAGATGCATTTCCTGTTTAGCAGATAAGCGGACGCCCTCCTTAACGTTTCCCTAAACGCTCTCGAATGTTTTATTTTTGGCGCGAAAACAATTTCATTAGGAAACTAATCAAAACGATACCAAGATTGGATTTTATAATCACGACAAATTAATATTTCATTCGTTAGTTAAATACTTCAGTTGTCGATTTCCTCATTAAACGTTCCAACATCCTCACAGGAAAAATGTGTTTAAAAGTTTCTGGTCGGATAAAACTAGACGTGTATTTTTCAGAAAACCGAGAGTTGTGGAAACCTTAAAAGCGCGTACAGTTCGTCATTTATTTATTTGTAATACGTAAAAACCAGTTTTGTTAGAAGTTCAAGTTCTTCGGGTTGGGCCACAATTTTTCCAAATCTATGGACCGTACTACGTGTTCTTACGACATTTTGCTAAAATTTTAAATCGATTTAAATGCAGTAGTTGGGAATTTTTGCTTTGTTGTGCTCGAAAAGCAAATTTTCGAGTAGTTCCAGAGCTGTTCTGGATGTCTCGGAGTGGGCCGAAAGTTTGCAAATCCATGGACTATACTACGTTTTTTTTTTCGCCATTTTTCTGAAATTTTAAATCGATTTAAACGCGTCTAGTTTGGAATTTTTTCCTTTGTTGTGCTCGAAAAGCGAATTTTCCAATAGTTCCAGAGCTGTTTTGGACGTCTCCGGTTGGACCAAAATTTTGCTAAATCTATGGACCATACTACGTGTTTTTTTCGACATTTTGCTAAAATTTTAAATCGATTTAAATGCATCTAGTTTGGAATTTCTTGCTTTTTTGTGCTCGAAAACCGAGTTTTCCAATAGTTCCAAAGCAGTTCTGGACATCTCGGGTTCGACCAAAATTTTGTCAAATCCATGGACTATACTACGTGTTTTTTCACCATTTTGCTAAAATTTTAAATCGATTTAAACGCGTTTAGTTTGGAATTTTTTGCTTTGTTGTGCTCGAAAAGCTAATTTTCCAATAGTTCCAGAGCTGTTTTGGACGTCTCGGGTTGGACCAAAATTTTGCCAAATCCATGGACCACACTACGTGTTCTTTCGACATTTTGCTAAAATTTTTAATCGATTTAAATGCATCTAGTTTGGAATTTCTTGCTTTGTTGTGCTCGAAAACCGAGTTTTCGAATAGTTCCAGAGCGGTTCTGGACATCTCGGGTTGAACCAAAATTTTGCCAAATGCATGGACTATACTACGTGTTTTTTCACCATTTTGCTAAAATATTAAATCGATTTAAACGCGTTTAGTTTGGAATTTTTTGCTTTATTGTGCTCGAAAAGCAAATTTTCGAGTAGTGCCAGAGCTGTTCTGGACGTCTCGGAGTGGGCCAAAAGTTTGCAAATCCATGGACTATACTACGTTTTTTTTTTCGCCATTTTTCTGAAATTTTAAATAGATTTAAACGCGTCTAGTTTGGAATTTTTTGCTTTGTTGTGCTCGAAAAGCGAATTTTCCAATAGTTCCAGAGCTGTTTTGGACGTCTCGGGTTGGACCAAAATTTTGCCAAATCCATGGACCACACTACGTGTTCTTTCGACATTTTGCTAAAATTTTAAATCGATTTAAATGCATCTAGTTTGGAATTTCTTGCTTTGTTGTGCTCGAAAACCGAGTTTTCCAATAGTTCCAGAGCGGTTCTGGACATCTCGGGTTGGACCAAAATTATGCCAAATGCATGGACTATACTACGTGTTTTTTCACCATTTTGCTAAAATTTTAAATCGATTTAAACGCGTTTAGTTTGGAATTTTTTGCTTTGTTGTGCTCGAAAAGCAAATTTTCGAGTAGTTCCAGAGCTGTTCTGGACGTCTCGGAGTGGGCCAAAAGTTTGCAAATCCATGGACTATACTACGTTTTTTTTTTCGCCATTTTGCTGAAATTTTAAATCGATTTAAACGCGTCTAGTTTGGAATTTTTTGCTTTGTTGTGCTCGAAAAGCGAATTTTCCAATAGTTCCAGAGCTGTTTTGGACGTCTCGGGTTGGACCAAAATTTTGCCAAATCCATGGACCATACTACGTGTTTTTCGACATTTTGCTAAAATTTTAAATCGATTTAAATGCATCTAGTTTGGAATTTCTTGCTTTGTTGTGCTCGAAAACCGAGTTTTCCAATAGTTCCAGAGCGGTTCTGGACATCTCGGGTTGGACCAAAATTATGCCAAATGCATGGACTATACTACGTGTTTTTTCACCATTTTGCTAAAATATTAAATCGATTTAAACGCGTTTAGTTTGGAATTTTTTGCTTTGTTGTGCTCGAAAAGCAAATTTTCGAGTAGTTCCAGAGCTGTTCTGGATGTCTCGGAGTGGGCCGAAAGTTTGCAAATCCATGGACTATACTACGTTTTTTTTTTCGCCATTTTTCTGAAATTTTAAATCGATTTAAACGTGTCTAGTTTGGAATTTTTTGCTTTGTTGTGCTCAAAAAGCGAATTTTCCAATAGTTCCAGAGCTGTTTTGGACGTCTCGGGTTGGGCCAAAATTTTGCCAAATCCATGATTATATAGTACGTGTTTTTTCGCCATTTTACTAAAATTTTAAATCGATTAAAATGCGTCTAGTTTGCTAGTTCTTTCTTAGTTTTTGCTTTGGAAAAGCGAGTTTTCCAGTAATTCCGGAACTGTTCTGGACGTCTCGGATTGGGCCATAATTTTGCCAAATTCGTGGATTATAGTACGTGTTTTTTCGCCATTTTGCTAAAATTTTAATTCCGTTTAAACGCGTCTAGTTTGTCATTTCTTGCCTTGTTAGCCGAACCTGGCCTTTCGAAATGCGGAATGTTTACAAAACAAAATTTGCTGGAAAAGAAGAACGAGTCACGAGGATACGTAATAAATAATCAAAAATCAGGTAGTGTACTTACTTTGTTGACGTTCAAACAATAAATGTGAAAATTCCAACGTCGAATGTACTAGAACTGTTACGCAAACCACGTAAACGACCGCTTTCGCCGCCTGACAGAAACTAACTAAGCATTTCTCCCAGAAGCCCGAACGAGCGCGGTGGGGAAGGTCGACTTTCACCGATGCCATATCACGGCTTTCATACGCTATCGTCGGGGTTTTCCGTATAACCTCGAGATAATCAGTTCTAAGGCGTGGCCCATATTTACCTATTATTGTTCCGTAAGTAGTCGAAAACTAGTTCCGGGCCTGTTTAAACGTCTCAGGTAAGAGTCAAAAATTTGCCAAAACCATAGACTTCTTATCGAAAATTATTTTCGAAAACTCGATGTTTGCGAAAACACGTTTAATGCATTATTTTTCGACTAGGGGTCCAATTCTCGAACCATTCGCTTACATAACGTACGCGAAAATACGTCATAACAATGGATTTCCATAAAAATTATCGCATCGTTATGACATCATTTTTGCGTACATTATGTAAGAGAATGGTTCGATAATTAGACTCCAGTGTTGTTTTTGAAACGAAACAAAAGATATTAGTTTAGGCCAAATTTTGCAAAAACCAAAACTTTTATCGAAAATTTTCGAAAACTCGATCTCGGCGGAAACGCGTTTAATTCACTATTTGGTGCTAATTTACGTGTAAATCGATATTTCTGAACGTTTAGAGAGGAAACAAAAAGTTCAGGTTGGATCAAAATTTTGCAAAAAACACGAATGTTTTTAAATACGGTATTTTTTAAATTTCATCAATGTCGAATGTTATATAACTGCTGGTATTTAATTATTTCTTTTTTTGTTCTAGCTGTCTTCGTAATCTTGGTGAGGAGACGATCTATCGTAGACCCATGCTTTGTGAGCTGTTCGATGTGTTCTTCTTTGGAGGTTTCGGAACCCACTCGACTGTAAATAGTAGTATTTTATAATATTTTACTAAATGTTGTAAACCTTAATTGTAATAAATTGTAATTGTAAATAATAAATAAATACTAGTAGTAAACATAAAAAGATTTCATTCATTTCGTGCCGTTTTTATAATTGAGTAGAAGCGAACAAAAATAAAATTAATTAATTAAATATTAAAAGAAATAAAATTAAAAATGAATTATAACTCGCGTTTAAACTAGAATTATACTATATTAATATAGATGAAACAAATTTCACATATTTGGGCTTAAAACGTAGCTCAGTGGTAAACACTGCTGCTTCTCGTCCAATGGACTCGGGTTCGAACCCCGGTTCGGGCGAAAACTTTTATTGGAAATCACGGCAAAGCAGATCTGGGGAACGGGCTGGCGGCAAAGCCGCCCGCCCGTTCCCCGGATCAGGCTGGCGGCGAAGCCGCCAGCCTGAGCTATTGAAAGATCTGGAGAACTGGCAGGCGGCAAAGCCGCCTGCTAGTTTTCCAGATCGGGCTGGCGGCGAAGCCGCCAGCCTGATTTCTTGTCTTAGACAGACATTATTATTAAGAATATGAATGTCAATTTTTATTAATCTTCGCCCTCGCCGGGGTTCGAACCCAGAACCTCTGGACGAGGAGATTATTATTGCTGATTATTTTGAGAATATAAGTGTCAATTTTTATTAATCTTCACCCTCACCGGGGTTCGAACTCAGTACCTTCGAACGAAGAGATTATTATCTCTGATTATTTTGAGAATATAAGTGTCAATTTTTATTAATTTTCACCCTCACCGGGGTTCGAACTCAGTACCTCCGTACGAGAAGATTATTATTGCAGATTATTTTGAGAATATAAGTGTCAATTTTTATTAATCTTCACCCTCACCGGGGTTCGAACTCGGTAGAGAAGATTATTTTGAGAATATGAGTGTGAATTTTTATTAATCTTCACCCTCGCCGGGGTTCAGAACACTGAACCTTCGTACGAGGAGCCGCTGTGTCAATTTTTATTAATAAAAAAATTTTGAACTCGCCGGGATTCGAACCCGGGCCTGATACTTGGCAGATACGCTAACCAGTGAGTCACTCTTTTGCCCTATTATGTACAGTCCAGTTCATATGTTACGTCTCGCGAGTTGTGATCGTAGGCCAAGGAGTAGCAAGAACCTATCAAAAGGAATGAAAGGTTGCAGTTGTTTTTGAATTGTATAATTGAATAATAAATAAAAATGGACAGTAATATATTTTTTTGAATCTTACGTAAAAATTAACACAGGCGATGGGACAAAACATACGAACTTGACTGTACGTGTAGTTTATAGTATATTCTATAACTATTGCTGAAAGCCGGATATTTCACGCGAGTGTGATAGTAAATACCGTTTTCCGACGATCACAAGTATTTTTATTAGAAAATTTTAATTTTGACCTTTACGTAGGTACCTTTGATATTTTAGTAAACCTGGAATTAAATTAGTTAAATTAAATTAAACCTGGAATTAGTAAATTTGGAATTTGACGAGTTCAATTTTGAGGGAGGTATTCGAAATAACATATGATTATAAAATTTAAAAGATTATTTATATAAATATTTCAAATACAGTATTTTTAAAAGACACATCTATTATAAATAAAATAATACAATAAACTAAATATTTGAATATGGAAACGCTTAAATATAACAAAAAGTCAGTTCAGGTGGTCCACCCCCCCCCATCATTTCCATCGTCGCATTTACGAGATAACCAGGCTGTCTGGGCACTGGCCACGCTCCGGTTGATCTGTTCCCCAAGGAATTAGATTGAATGAACAGCTCCAGGTGTCGGCGTCGGACTAACGGGGTTTCTGGGCGGTTCCGGAAGCAACACTAAATAAGAAAATAAATAAAATCAGGAAAATATAAATAAAAAACGTAATTAAAAAAATACTCACGTAATATTCACGGTGTACAAATTGCACTCGTCCTGTACTCAAACCGTACTCATCCATGGTGGCCAGTTGTGGTACAGGAGACGGCGATTGATGGCAACGCATTGGCGAGTTAGCAGCATCGGATCAGCTCTCCGTCCCGTGATCTTTGTGGCAAAATTATGGCAGAGACACCTGTGAAACAAATTAAAATTAACGATAAAATTTTTGATCAAGTTCCATTCTTCTTCCTTTAGTTTTGTTTGTGAAAAAAGCATTAAAAATGTCGCAATACACGTCGAAATTGAAGGTCCGCGACGCGTTCCCTAACTCACACAAGCGACTGCGACTAATAAGAATGAAATTAGCGAAACGAAATTTTCTTACGAGAAAGCAGCGAAAAGAGGGTACGGATCGTGGAAACTAGAAAAAATCGACTCCCCCCCACCCCCATTCGGTTTTTCTCGGGCAGTTCATTTAAGCCCCGGGCATTTGTAGTCTGCCACGAAAAATGAAAGATATAAACATTTTTTTTTTTTTATTATTCGGAGACATTTCTGGGAGGAATTAAATTGATGAAAATCCGCGTCGCACATTCGGTCGCGTAGGAAAAATCTTTTTAGCTCGAATTATTTCTCCGGCCACGTTTTAATGGAAGGAATGATAAATAGAGAAGAACGCGCGGTTTTTTCCCCTCCGTCGCGACGCGTCGATTATAAAATTAATTCGGATTTTTCTATTTTGGGCGTCGGATGACCGTCGACGTCTCTTGGTCACCGCGTCGCGTCCTAAATGAGTTTTCTTTCTCTGCGCACTTCGAAGGAAACTTTTAACGTCGTCTCGTTAAATTTTAAGTGGCGGATTTTGCGGAATAATGACGTTTCAATGGAACTGCGGTTATTTTAATAACGTTACCGGTTTCGTACACGTTTTATTTTGTTTCGAGGGTGCAATTTAATCCGGTTTAATATTTTAGTTTGCGTTTTCCCGGTTTGCTTCGACATGGATATATGCATTCGGTCGCTCGTGAAAAAAAAAGACTTTATTCGCGTAGGGAAATAGGGCCGACACCGAGTATTATCGAATAAACGGCGATTATTTTAATGATTTTTATAATTTCATCAAACAATTACGCGCGTATTGTTATTCGTGTGTAGTAAACGGTAATTGTAATTTACGCGAATTGAAAATTAACGACAACAGTACGTTCGTCTCGGAAAGTCAATTTATGATGGTTATATTATTAACCTGCGTTGTCATGCGGGTTGATTATATACATGTCGCGTCCGTAAAGAATCGTCAGCTAATTATAATTATTGTAGGCGAAAATCAAAAATGTTGCGGAGCGACGCGCGACGTAGTACGTACGCGTAAATGCGCTAACCGAGCCGAGACCGACCCCTGTCACAATCCGCAAAACCACATACACGTAATCACCTCGCTTGTTTACATATATTCAAATACGCGACATGTTTATATTATTTCGCGGCCGATAAGGGTGATTTGTGTGGCTGGCCCGAGATTCCCGCTCGTGTAATTGATGCAATACGTGCCAACCCCCCATTAATCAGTCGCCCATAAAATGTTTTCATTAGTCCGCTTTAACATAAAATGGTTAATTGGGTTGTAATGGGCCCACATCGTCTATACGTATTTGTTTACACATCAAAGGAAAATCGCGTTTTTATTATTTACGAACTGTTCGTGAAAATTTCCCGTCTGCGAAATTAAAATGTTATCGGATACGCCTTTATTAATCATATTAACGTCAGACCGATGACGTTTCAAATGGAATTTTCGAATTCAAAACTATAGAAGGGCGACCGCACGAAACGGGGAGGGGAATGGGGGGGGGGTATCAAAGTAGCCCGGCGCTGTCGCGCGACCCGAACCCCAAAACGCGCGAAAGCGCGCGAGGCGTCTTTACGAATCCTAGTTGGTGACGAGAAATGTCAAGTAGACGGGGGGCACCTTCCCCCACCCGAAAGCGCTTGCTCGACCGTCGCGCCGCACTGTTTCAGAACAAATAGCTCAACATGTTTCGTCGATTTTTGGAGGCGTATTAAAAAAACGCGCGTTTCGATTTCACAAATCCCCCCCGCCGCCGCCGCCGCGCCCCCCAACGATAGGTACTACCAAAAATTCCTTAACCGCAATAAAAATTTATCAAGGTGAGTCATCGCAAAAACGGTGGAAGTTGTTTAAAATCGCGGGAGGTTTGTCGGTTTTCGATCGGCGCGGCGATAAACGTACACTTGCCGCAGAAAAAATCGGGACAGTTGAAGGATAGAATTTTAAAAGTGTTTGGTTGTGAATTGGGTTTTAGGTAAAATGCTTGCATTTTTAAAAGGGATTATTAAAATCATAAATCATCATTGTTACCTACTAAGTGGACAACTCTTTGTCAATAAAATACTTTAGAAGCAAGTGGTAGGCAGGTTTAAATTTAAATGCTTCTGTAAATTTAAAATTTATTGATCGACGTAATATATCGATCGCGTTTTGCCATAAGGACGTAACTCACACTTTTTGTGAAAATGAGTTATTCCGACTATTATCTTACACATTTAAAGCAAAGACATCATCTGATAAAATCTAGTTACAATATTTCGATTTTTCTACCGGAAAAATCGATTTATATTTCCGCGACACGTATCTTGTTATAGCTGCGCGGCGACATAACATATGCTCTATTGTAAAATTTACTTTTTGTGGGTTTACGCCCTTTTGGAAAATCTGCGTCGATATGACCGATAACATGTAGATTTATATAAAAAAAATAGTGTTGAACCGGTATGAAGTGAACGTTTTTTTGTGAAAATGAAACACTAATTTTGAATGGGAAAGTAGAAAATTTTTATTCAAAGTATTGACCATTGCTTTCTTCACATTTTGCCCATCTTTCTGGCAATTTGTGGATACCACGCCAATAGAAATGTTCGTTTTTTGAAGTAAACCAATCAGATATCCAATTTTCGACTTCTTCGTAGGAATCGAAGTGCTGCTCAGCCAATGAGTGTCCCATCGATGAAAACAAATGGTAGTCGGAAGGGGCCAAGTCTGGTGAATACGGCGGGTGGGGTAGCAGCTCCCAGCCAAGTGCTTTGATTGTATCCTGAACCGGTTTTGCTTTGTGTGCAGGCGCATTGTCGTGTAACATAATTACTTTGCCGTGTCTTCTGGTCCATTCTGGTCGTTTTTCGATCAATGCCTGGTTCAAATTGATCATTTGTTGTCTGTAGCGGTTAGTATTAACAGTTTCACCAGGTTTTAGAAGCTCATGATACACCACACCTTTCTGATCCCACCAAACACAGAGCATTGCCTTCTTGCCGAATCGATCTGGTTTTGCAGTCGATGTTGATGGTTGTCCCGGATTAACCCATGATTTTTTCCGTTTAGGATTCTTAAAATAAATCCATTTTTCATCGCCAGTAACAATTCGATGCAAAACCGATTTTCTTTCGTGTCTTTGAAGCAAAATTTCACAAGTGTTGTTTCGGTTTTCCATGTGTCTTTCGTTCAATTCATGTGACACCCATTTTCACACTTTTGGATCTTTCCCATAGCCTTTAAACGGCCAGAAATTGTTTACTGTGCAACATTTAACATTGCTGCCATTTGCTTTTGACTCAAAGTATCATCTTCATCCAATATTGCTTGCAATTTGGCGTCTTCAAACTTTTTTGGTGATCTTCCACGTTCTTCATTTCTCACATCAAAATCATTATCTCTGAACCGTTGAAACCATCTTTTGCATGTTGCTTCTGATAGAGCATGATCACCATATGCCTCGACAAGCATTCGATTGGACTCTGCAGCACTTTTCTTCAATTGAAAACAAAAAATTAATGCTTTCCGCAAATCATCACTTTGTGGTACAAAGTTCGACATTTTTAACACGATGAAAAAATATGATGTTGTTTGTTCAATGACTTGATGTATATCAAATATGTTTAACAGATGTCATACCAACCAAACAAAAAAAAAATTAAGGCTCGTTCACAACAAATGTTCCCTATCAACACATTTGTATCTTAACGCTCACTTCATACCGGTATACCTGTAGACAAAATACCCTATATGTCTATACCTATAGACAAAATTGATATAGCTTGAAAAATATTTCGTCTTGTTAACTAAAATTAAAATCCTCAATTAAACTTAATAAATCGCATTTTGATTTTTTGCCTCGACTTTTCTTTAACAAGCCATAACTTTTCCTAATCGGACCTATACATTGCTACAGGTTTTTTGCTTAAAATTACTTAAGAAACGCACCCCTAACGTTTGGCAGATTCCTCCCGGGACACCTTGTATGAATCCTTAATTACTATGTGTTATTTAACCTACGAACTTTATATCCGAGAACAAGAAATGATAAATAAACTAATTATGTAAGTAGGTATGTAATCACTCTTTGTGTGAATAGTCAAGTAATAAAGATATAATTCTTTGGCCGAAATAATATATTATATATTCATCAATTGTTTCCATCGTTTATATATTTGTAGCACTAAGGATAGCTCCCAACCAGAGCCGAAATATATGGTGTTAGTTGTTTCAAGTTTTTATATTGGCTTATTATCACAATTTTTAAAAGAAGTATAGTAAAGGTCACTATTTTTAATTTTAAGGCGATCCCCTACCTTTCAGTAAGTTCATAAACTTCAATGGAAATCAAGATTTCGCACTTTTTATGTTTTAGAAATTTTTTTTTTAATGATATTTGGTATCGAAATTATCAATACAAAAAAGGAAATTATCCCAAAGCGACGAAATTATCGTAAGACGTCAAAATTATATCAAAAATATTACATTTAATAATAAAATAGGGTTACAAACAGGTTGCAATGGATCAAATCTACAGGTTCTAGACGAGAGCGGTATAATGGAGTATCGACAGATATACTGGACACATCTTTCACTGGAAACAAATATTTGAAATGTATTTTTAGACTTCATCAGTAATTATATTTGTAGAGGAAGGAAATCAATATATAATTCAATACATTGACATCATTGTAGAAAAATATTTAAAAAAGCATCAAAATATCAAAGATATAATAAATAGTAATATTATCGAAATCGTAGTTGTTTTCATAACGAACGATCACATTCTAAATTAACTTTAGAGAAATAAGTAAAGAAATGCCAAAAATCATAATTCGCAACTTTGTTGGGTGAAGTTTGCCTGTTACGTTCTCGTCTAACAACAAGTAGAACCCGTAAATTCAATACATTGTTCTCTTTGTAACCTTTTCTATTCTTTTACTACGGATCAGTAAATGTCATATATTTGATATAATTTTGACATCTTACGATAATTTCGTCGATTTGGAATGATTTCTTTTTTTGTGCTGATGATTTTGGTACCAAACATCGTATAAAAAAATATTCTAAAACATAAAAAAGAGCGAACTGTGGATTTTCATTTGATTTACATTGAAGTTTGTTAGCTTACTGGAAGGTAGGGCTCGTCTTAAAATGCAAAAGGCTATTTCAACCTTTCCGATGCCTAACATCTTTAGAACCTCATCTATGTAGGTAGCAATGCTTTTATGGCTTAATCCTTATGTACTTGCAAACAGTTTATTTAAAACCCGATTCACAACAAAACATTTTTAAAATTCTGTCCTTCTACTGTCCCGTTTTTTTCTGTGACGAGCGTACATCTAAATGAAAGGGAGACCATTGAAAAGATGCACTGCGAGCCGCAAAATTCAATAGAGTTGGTTCGCGATTTGTAAGGACGAACGAACGGCGTAACTCGCCCGGTTTTTGTGTTGTTGTTATTTTTTGTCGCTTTGTTACGCTCGTTCTTTGTGGAGAAACGAAAAATAATTGACACGCAATGAAAAAATCACAATTCTAATTAAATTGGATAAATAAAATAAGAAGCGCGTCAAAAAAAAAATTCGGAGGACACTAACTTAAATAGACACATTTCATAATTATTATTACGGATTATTCCGTAATCCGTTTCCTTGTGCGATAGGGGCGTCCGATAGGATTTTAAACGAACCGTGCTCGTCGTCCAATAGTTCGGCGTCGGCGTCGGCGTCGTCGGTGCGATATTTTATTAAAGACACTTTGTCCGCGGCAGAACAATAATATCAAAAAAACATCCCTCTCGTAGTACGACCCGAACATTTGGCGAAGGAGCCCCGCTGCCCGTCGTAAATGTTCCAATTTCGAAAGGGAAAAAACATCACGATCATCGATATCGAAGCCATCATCCTCCCAAAAAATAAAAACGCGCAGCCATCGAAACGGCAATATCGTCGTCCTACAGTTTAGCCAAATAATTGTAGGAGAGAGAGGTACAAGATTATATTTACCGCGCGGCTATATACGTGCCCGTTCGTAGGTCCTACCAATATTGGATTCATATTATGTATGGGACTTCGTGTCATGCATATTCAATATCGACCGTCTAAACCTTTCTGTATGCCGTGTGTATCTTACACGAAATTTGATTAAGATGTCGAGGGGCTCCTGCGTAAATGGCAGGTGACGCTCGCGTTACCGCAGATTTTTAATATTGCACTCGAGGCGGGAGTCGCCTTTGTTTCTTTTTTTATCGCGACGCGCGCTCCTGCCCCGCGCGCGGAATAATTTCCAACCGTCTGCCGTCGAAAATTTAAATTAATAATAAATTACGACGCGCTCGAATAAAGAAGAGCAATTAGACGTTCGAAAGGGTATTCTGTAGGAACGGGATTCATTTGTTTCCTCCTTAATGGCGTAGTTAACACGCAAAACAAAAGGAAACGGTCAGCCCGGAATTCGTATTTAACTTTCAAACTGAAGAAATTCACGTGACGTCGTCGAATTACGCTTTTTTAACATCGCGGCACCTAAAGATGCGATCGATTAAAAAACATATCAATACAGAAACGTGTAATTGGATGATAATGATTATTTATCGATTACCTTACGATTGAATGTCGTTCAATGTAAAACGTTAAGTCACAACCGCTTCGATTTACGCAGGAATTACATACTCGCTTACATACCTAAATTTTTTTAACTATAGCTTATTCAACTGGTCTGGCGATTCCAACTCATTAACAAAAGGTTACTAGATGATGACGTTTCACACAGTGCTGCCACCGCGCACCTCGTTGTTTTACAGTTCTAATAAATTGTAGTCTTTCATTATACCATCTACACTCAAAAAAAAAAATTCGATGTACCGCGTCCAATGTACGTACATTAACGAACATTAGATAAAAGTACATTAGATAACTCTTAAAAAGTAACGAAAAATTCGTTATTTCCATAAAAATTTTCATTGTAGGTGTGAAGAAACTTATTAGGTAAAAAATTGTAAATGATTCGTAAATACAACGATCGTTTTAATTGCATAATTAGGCACTCCATTAAGAACTGAAAATGGATGGGCAAGAAATGACAAGCAAAAAGCGGATGCTTTTGCAAAACATCTAAAAAATATATTTCAACCTAATGAATAACAAATACAAAACGAAATATGCCAAGAAGAAAATAAAACTGAAGAGGAAGAAATACGATATGTTACCCCACAAGAAGTAACAAAAGAAATCAAAAAATATATAAATCCAAAGAAATCTCCTGGATTTGACTTGATTACAGGAATGGTTTTAAAGCAACTGCCGAAAAAAGCAATAGTAAAACTAACAAATATAATCAATGTAGTGTTCAAACTGAAATATGTGCCAAGCGTCTGGAAAGTAGTTGAAATAATAATGATCCAAAAGCCTGGAAAACCCCCTATTGAAACGACATCATATAGGCCTATCTCACTCTTGCCAATAATTTCAAAATTATTCGAAAAGTTACTCCTAAAGCGGCTAAAGCCAATAATAGAAAGAAAAGAACTAATTCCCACCCACCAGTTCGGATTCATAAATCAACATTCCACTATAGATCAAGTCCACAGAATAACTAACATAATCGAAAAAATGCCTGGAAGAGAAAAAAGTATACTCAGCGATATTCCTAGATGCCGCGAAGGCGTTTGATAAAGTGTGGCACGAAGGATTAAACTATAAACTAGGTAAAATGTTGCCTAAACAATATTACGAACTTCTAAAATCATATATTACTGACAGATTTTTCAGGATTAAACAAGGAGATAAGTATTCTGATCTATGTGAAATTAGAGCAGGGGTACCACAGGGCAGTGTCCTGGGACCAACACTATACCTTCTGTATACCAGCGACGTATACCAGTGAACTAATAACTACAGCCACTTTTGCAGATGACACCGCGATACTAGCGATGGGGAAAAACACTGAAGAAACAACGGAAGCACTGCAGCAAATCATAAATGAAATAGAAGTATGGACAAAAAAATGGAGAATAAAATTAAATGAAAGTAAATCCGTGCATATTAACTTTATGAACAAGAGAGATGTATACCTACCAGTAATATTAAACAATAGTATACTACCACACGCTAATACAGCAAAATCAGAAGGAACACATCAAGAAGAAAAAAGAAGAATTAAATATTAAGTATAGGAAGGTTCTAGACGAGAGTGGTATAATGGAGTATCGACAGATATACTGGACACATCTTTCACTGGAAACAAATATTTGAAATGTATTTTAGACTTCATCAGTAATTATATTTGTAGAGGAAGGAAATCAATATATAATTCAATACATTGACATTATTGTAGAAAAATATTTAAAAAAGCATCAAAATATCAAAGATATAATAAATAGTAATATTATCGAAATCGTAGTTGTTTTCATAACGAACGATCACATTCTAAATTAACTTTAGAGAAATAAGTAAAGAAATGCCAAAAATCATAATTCGCAACTTTGTTGGGTGAAGTTTGCCTGTTACGTTCTCGTCTAACAACAAGTAGAACCCGTAAATTCAATACATTGTTCTCTTTGTAACCTTTTCTATTCTTTTACTACGGATCAGTAAATGTCATATATTTGATATAATTTTGACATCTTACGATAATTTCGTCGATTTGGAATGATTTCTTTTTTTATGCTGATGATTTTGGTACCAAACATCGTATAAAAAAATATTCTAAAACATAAAAAAGAGCGAACTGTGGATTTTCATTTGATTTACATTGAAGTTTGTTAGCTTACTGGAAGGTAGGGCTCGTCTTAAAATGCAAAAGGCTATTTCAATCTTTCCGATGCCTAACATCTTTAGAACCTCATCTATGTAGGTAGCAATGCTTTTATGGCTTAATCCTTATGTACTTGCAAACAGTTTATTTAAAACCCGATTCACAACAAAACATTTTTAAAATTCTGTCCTACTGTCCCGTTTTTTTCTGCGTCGAGCGTACATCAAAATGAAAGGGAGACCATTGAAAAGATGCACTGCGAGCCGCAAAATTCAATAGAGTCGGTTCGCGATTTGTAAGGACGAACGAACGGCGTAACTCGCCCGGTTTTTGTGTTGTTGTTATTTTTTGTCGCTTTGTTACGCTCGTTCTTTGTGGAGAAACGAAAAATAATTGACACGCAATGAAAAAATCACAATTCTAATTAAATTGGATAAATAAAATAAGAAGCGCGTCAAAAAAAAAATTCGGAGGACACTAACTTAAATAGACACATTTCATAATTATTATTACGGATTATTCCGTAATCCGTTTCCTTGTGCGATAGGGGCGTCCGATAGGGTTTTAAACGAACCGTGCTCGTCGTCCAATAGTTCGGCGTCGGCGTCGGCGTCGTCGGTGCGATATTTTATTAAAGACACTTTGTCCGCGGCAGAACAATAATATCAAAAAAACATCCCTCTCGTAGTACGACCCGAACATTTGGCGAAGGAGCCCCGCTGCCCGTCGTAAATGTTCCAATTTCGAAAGGGAAAAAACATCACCATCATCGATATCGAAGCCATCATCCTCCCAAAAAATAAAAACGCGAAGCCATCGAAACGGCAATATCGTCGTCCTACAGTTTAGCCAAATAATTGTAGGAGAGAGAGGTACAAGATTATATTTACCGCGCGGCTATATACGTGCCCGTTCGTAGGTCCTACCAATATTGGATTCATATTATGTATGGGACTTCGTGTCATGCATATTCAATATCGACCGTCTAAACCTTTCTGTATGCCGTGTGTATCTTACACGAAATTTGATTAAGATGTCGAGGGGCTCCTGCGTAAATGGCAGGTGACGCTCGCGTTACCGCAGATTTTTAATATTGCACTCGAGGCGGGAGTCGTCTTTGTTTCATTTTTTATCGCGACGCGCGCTCCCGCCCCGCGCGCGGAATAATTTTCAACCGTCTGCCGTCGAAAATTTAAATTAATAATAAATTACGACGCGCTCGAATAAAGAAGAGCAATTAGACGTTCGAAAGGGTATTCTGTAGGAACGGGATTCATTTGTTTCCTCCTTAATGGCGTAGTTAACACGCAAAACAAAAGGAAACGGTCAGCCCGGAATTCGTATTTAACTTTCAAACTGAAGAAATTCACGTGACGTCGTCGAATTACGCTTTTTTTTAACATCGCGGCACCTAAAGATGCGATCGATTAAAAAACATATCAATACAGAAACGTGTAATTGGAGGGTAATGATTATTTATCGATTACCTTACGATTGATTGTCGTTCAATGTAAAACGTTAAGTCACAACCGCTTCGATTTACGCAGGAGTTTCCCTCGCTTACATAGCTAAATTTTTTTAACTATGGCTTATTCAACTGGTTTGGCGATTGCAACTCATCAACAAAAGGTTACTAGATGATGACGTTTCACACAGTGCTGTCACCGCGTACCTCGTTGTTTTACAGTTCTAATAAATTGTAGTCTTTCATTATACCATCTAAACTCAAAAAAAAATTCGATGTAACGCGTCCAATGTACGTAAAGGGTGTCCCAACAAGAGCGCCGGATTTAAATTTGCCGCCATTTTGTTAATACGAGTTGTACGGTGATTTTTTTTCGACAGTTGTCACATACAGACCACGCGATTTAAGAATATGGAGAACTATTCAAACGAACAACGTTTAATTATTGTAAAAACACATTACAAAAATGGTGAAAGTTTTGCGAAAACAGTTCGCCAATTACGTCAAGTTTTCGGTCGCAATAATGCGCCAAATGAATCGACAGTGAGGCGTTTAATTAAAAAATTTGAGACCAAATTTACGCTGATGGATCAGAAGACCATTGTTCGTCGTCGTCCTTGTCGGTCACTCGAAAATATAGCCACAGTAAGGGAATCTGTGACCGAGAATCCAGGAACTTCCATTCGGCATCGTGGTCAAGAATTAAACATTTCCAGAAGCACTATGCAACGAATTTTGGTAAAAGATCTGCATTTGCACGCGTACAAGGTTCAATTGGTGCAAGAAATCAAGCCAAGGGACCATGATTGGCTGATTGGGTGTTGGAACATCATCAAATTAATGCGGATTTTTCGAAGAAAATACGTAAATAAGCAAAACTGTCGGATTTGGGGTGCTGAAAATCCTCGTGTGATACTCGAAAAACCAATGCATCCACCGCGAGTAACTGTTTGGTGCGCATTTTGGGCTGGCGGAGTGATTGGGCCGTATTTCTTTGACAATGCGGCTGGAAATGCGCTAACTGTTAATGGTGTGCTGTATCGCGAAATGTTAACGGAGTTTTTGTGGCCCGAATTGGATGTAATTGATGTGGAGGACATGTTTTTCCAACAAGACGGTGCGACCTGCCGCACTGCACGTGAAACAATGGTGTTACTGCACACCAAGTTTCCAGGTCGAGTCATTTCTCGATTTGGCGATCAACATTGGCCACCAAGATCGTGCGATCTAACGCCGATGGACTTTTTTCTTTGGGGCTATGTGAAGGAAAAGAGGTGTATGCGAATAAGCCTGAAACAGTTGAACATCTTAAAGAGGAAATACGGCGCGTTATTGGTGAAATACAGCCACATTTATGTGAAAACGTTATTCAAAATTTCAACAAAAGAATAACCCTGTGCCAGAGGTTTCGTGGTGGCCTGATGTTGTATTTCACGTTTGATCGGAACTATTTTTCTTTATGTTGAAATAAAAACGTTTGCTTAATTAAAAAAAATAAATGTGTTTTTCTTTAAAATTAAATCCGGCGCTCTTGTTGGAACACCCTTTACATTAGATAAAAGTACATTACAAACGTACATTAGATAACTCTTAAAAAGTAACGAAAAATTCGTTATTTCCATAAAAATTTTCATTGTAGGTATGAAGAAAGTTATTAGGTAAAAAATTGTAAATGATTCGTAAATACAACGATCGTTTTAATTGCATAATTAGGCACTTATTTTCTTCAGAGTATTAGTAGTATTAATTAACTTTTCATTGTATCAATGATCAAAAAGTCAATAACTGGTGTTCATTAATATTATGTACAATATTTTTTTTGAGTGTAATATGGGCGCAGGTAAATCTTTAAACCGAATTGCAAATAAATAATCTAGTAATTTCTTACTGATAACGGGAATCGCCAGGCCGTTTGGATAAAATATATATATATATATATATATATATATATATATATATATATATATATATATATATATATATATATATATATATATATATATATATATATATATATATATATATATATATATATATATATATATATATATATATATATATATATATATATATATATATATATATATATATATATATATATATATATATATATATATATATATATATATATATATATATATATAATTGCATTTTATATCTACGATCGTTCGAGGTTGCAAATATGTTAACAAAAATCTTCGATAAGCGACATAAGTCCCGTCCACCCTAATTTATACCACCTCGAGGGCTGAACTAACTAAAATAATGTATACACCTACACTTTTTCTTTTTTACAAAATCATTGAAAAAATTCCAAACAAGAACCTCAGAACCAAAAACTTGTTCGGGATTCCTACTAGGAACAAAAAGTCACTTTCGCAATGCCGGTGAGTGACTCTCACCCCCGTAAATGCGATTGATAAAATTCCGACGGTTTCTAACGCGATTTATTATTGCTTTTTGAAAAATCGATTTAAACCGAAATTTTGACAGCTGCGACGGTCGCGTCGTGTTCGGGGCGTCTCCTCAGATAGAACACGCCGTTTCTGCACGTCCGTAACGCGAAACAGCCGCCCGCAGACGGCTATTTAAATTAGGGGCGGTTAAATTTATTTGGACGTTCTAACGGGAAATTTTCCGGAATTTTTTCGTGCAGGCCCGTTCGTCCTATCTACTAGGACACAAAAAGCCGATTCCGCAGGTTCGGCGTGCGACCTACCCCTCGCAAATGCGCTTGAAAAAAACGGATAATTAAAAGACCCGGTTTGAGATTGTTTTAGAAAAGTTTTTTAAACCGACAATTCGGCGGTTTCGACGGTCGCGACGTGTTCGGGGCGTCTTCCCGTACGTGAAACCACGAACCCGAATGTCCGTAACGCGACGCAACACCCCACAATCGGCTGTTTAATTTAGGGGAGAAAAATTTTTTTTAACGTTCAAACGATAAAATTTCCGAAATGTTTCCGCGCGAACCTGTTCGAGATACCTACTAGGACACAAAAAGTCGCTTTCGTAAATGCGATTGATAAAATTCCGACGGTTTCTAACGCGATTTATTGTTGCTTTTTGAAAAACCGATTTAAACCGAAATTTTGACAGCCGCGACGGTCGCGTCGTGTTCGGGGTGTCTCCCCAGACAGGACGCGCCGTTTCTGCAGGTCCGTAACGCGAAACAGCCTCCCGCAGACGGCTATTTAAATTAGGGGCGGTTAAATTTATTTGGACGTTGTAACGGGAAATTTTTCGGAATTCTTTCTTGCGAATCTGTTAGGCATGCTCTCTAGGTCGCTAAAACTCGAATTTGCAGGACCGGCACGCGACGAAACGCGCCCCTGGTGATTACGTTTTTTAAAAACTCAATTTTTTTTAACGCGATTTCGAAACATTCCGTAAAACCGCAAAATATCCAATTAAAACCGAAAATTTGCCAATTGCAATGGTCTCTGCGTATGGAGAATGTTAAACTTTTTTAATATCGTTATAGGCTTAAAAGGTTTCCATTCTGTGTGTAGATAATAGCTTTCGTGGAAAGCGTAATTTTTGTCGAGATTATTCTCAAAACTTGGACCGTCGTTAAAAACTAGTCCGTCCCGTGACAATTAAAAAAATTAGATACCTACGTTTCGATGCCATTTTTGAAATTAATTAAAGTTGCATCCCATATAAATTATATTTAAAACGTTCAAACGTTTAATAATTCGCTTTATTTAATCATATCGAAATGACGACGTGTACTCGATTTTAATAATGGCGTTCGGGGTTTATTAAATTTTAGGCGGAAAATACGTTTTCATAATGACCTCTATTATTATTTATTTTCAATCTAAATTTTGCCTTTTCGTTTTATTAATTGCCGCGTTGTTTTTAAAACGAAATTCCGCCCCGAAACACATCGGCGAATTTATTATTATTTCGCTTTCAAAGGAAAGTCTCCCCCGCCTTCCGTGTTTTTATTTCAATAAAAATTAATTGATGTAGCTTAAATTTGTCAGCGATACGTACTTACTTGGAAACAAGTCGAAATTGAGGATCGTATAATGAGCTGCTAGCGATTGTTCAGGAACCTGGAAAAAAAGATAAACCGATATGAATTTACTGCAGGTATGAAACGCTTTAAGGGGATAGTAGTCGCTCGAAAATTAATACTTATATATCGTTTTTTTATTGTTGGTAACGTCTTTGAAAAGATTCTTGACGTTGAAAACGATGTATTTTTTATAATTATTTGATATTCCGTATTAAAAATTTATTGACCTTGTACGATGACAAAGATAAGTTTTTAGATATTTTCTCAAAATCTATGAAGAATTTGTAATATATTTTTACATTTATAGAATCTGTATTGGTTTATTTAGGTGATAATATCGGCAAAAATTGAAACTTCCCTTTAGTAATCTCACAATTTTAATTTTTATAGACGTTTTATGATCACACGTCGTAAATAACTATAAAACGTCTATAAAAATCGAAATTGTGCGATTGCTAAAGGGAAGTTTCAATTTTTGTTGATATTATCACCTAAATAAACCAATACAGATTCTATAAAGGTAAAAATATGTTATAAGTTCCCCATAGATTTTGCGAAAACATCTAAAAACTTATCTTTGTCATCGTACAAGGTCAATAAATTTTTATTACAAAATATCAAATAATTATAAAAAATACATCGTTTTCAAAGACGTTACCAACGATAAAAAAACGATATATAAGTATTCATTTTCGAGCAACTACTATCCCCTTAAAATTTGTCGTTTAAACATTGGCGCGGTATTTTATATGAATGAATTAAAATACAAACTACTCGAACTACTACAATAGTCTAAAAATATCCATCTGAACCAGATGTTTTTTTTAATTTTAAAGGTAATACCTAAAATTTCACATTCTTAATGCTAATCGAAAGAGCAATCTCGACCAATTCCTTCAGTTACCTTATTTCGCATTAAATGTTTGCAAAGAATAGGTTATTAAAAATTAATTAAAGTATTTTAGAACGAATAACGCGAGTTTTTAAGTTCTTGCCCATCACGCTCGTGAAACCTCTCATCGAGAAAGTAAAACTACACATTGTAGTAAGTTAATTTCGAAGTTTTCAGTTTCCGAAGAGCTCGGTACGTGAAATTTTCAAAGATCTACTCCTTTATTCCTACCATTATCGAAAAGTGTAAGCCAAATTCTTCGGAAGACCGCACAAACCTTTGCGGCTCTGTAACTTCCGTTATTTTCGAGTTTTCAGAAAAATGTTATAGAAACTCGCGTCGTTAAGTTTTCCAGTGGAATTCCCCCACCCGCCGAGTTTTTTTGCTCATTATTTTCGGACACCCCGTATAAAAAATGACGAGCCGAGAACGGCTCGAAATTTGAAGGTAAACGGCCCCGCACGTGCGGGATATCGGCGCGTTACGAAAGACAGTTGCAATTATTTAAATAAAATCCAAGCCTATCGAACATTTAAAAATTTATTTAAACAAATCATTGCACAGCGGTTTATGTTAAAGATGACTGCGGCCGAACATTCGTCGAAATGACGTTACGAAGATGGAAAATTTTAATTAAAACTTCTAATAATCTCGGTGCACAGCACATAGGTAGTAAAAAAAACTACCCGGGTTAAATGTGTTTCAAGTCGAGGTGCACCTATGTTATCCACAATTTCCGGACGAATTACAAAAAAAAATGAACCCAATTTACTTAATTTTCGAGGGGATAGAATTTGTCAGTCACGACCTCTTCACCATAGCAAATGAAAACATAAAAATTCAAACGGATACTCCACTACGCGGCAACTCTGAGGAATAAGTTATTTTTCCCAACTCGAAGATTATGTTATCATCTATTTGGTAATTCCTTCCGTACGTTTTCCCCGTGATATTCGATAAAACACTTATGTACATAATATAAATATCTACGTATGCGCCTTGCCACGAACGTGAAATCTTCGAAGAAAATTTTATTTGTTGCGTAACAATCCGGAGCGTGACACGGTATAAAATGATATTTCAACGTATTTATGCAACCAAAAAAAAAATATATATATATATATATATATATACAGGGTGCGTCCAAGAAATTTCCGGAATTATTTTTTACCGTCCAAGCGAAGCGCGAGCGGGCGGCCGCTCCTGTCGGGATTGGTGGTGGGGGTTCTCAGGCGACAGGGAAAAAATATTCAGTTGCCTCCGAACCGCCGGAGAGTGTGGATTGCTTGTACAGTGAGACCCTGTTTGGGTGACGCGTCACGACTCACGATGCAGCGAAATGTTGAACAGCGCGTGAACATCAAGTTTTGCGTTAAACTTGGAAAGACTGCTGGTGAAGCTTTACATATGCTTCGGACAGCTTACGGGGACGAAGCATTGAAGACCGAGTTCAGCGACAGCCGATGAAAATGTGGACCGAGTGCGAACCTTGTTGAACTCTGACCGTCGGTTAGGCGTGCGATTGATTGCTCAAGAGTTAAATCTTTCCAAATCCAGCGTGCACACCATTATTAGTGATCATTTGAACATGCGAAAAGTCTGTGCAAAGTTGGTACCCAAGGTGTTAAGCCACACATGCCTTCTCGTGACTGAGCTGTTGATCAAGTACGGTGTGACAATGCTTCCCCAACCAACCCCCCTATAGTCCGGATGTGGCTCCAAGCGACTTCTACCTGTTCCCCGAGCTGAAAAGAACACTCAAGGGAACTAACTCATTTTGGGACCACCGATGCGGTTCAAAAGGCTGTGACGAATCAACTCAACAGCATGTCAGAAAACCACTTCAAGGGCGCGTATGAAGATTGGAAAATTCGGTGGCAGAGGTGCTACGATGCCGATGGGGACTACTTTGAAGAATTTTGAACAGTTGTACGCTTTATTTGCAATAAATCGTGTTTATAGCCTCATTCTGGAAACTTCTTGGACGCACCCTGTATGTATATATATATATATATATATATATATATATATATATATATATACAGGGTCCCGTAACAGTGCGTCGGTCTTTCTTAGCGCCCCGGCTGTTGGGAAGATGGAGAAAAAACTTTCCGATAAAGATTCGATGGTTTCAAAAGATCTAACTTCCAAAATTATTTTCAGCAACGCAGGCTGTGTTGTCACATTTCCGCTGTGTAACTCGAAAATTTATTATTTTTTTAAATGGAACACCTACTATGCGGGTATTCCGATGTTTTTTTTTAAACCTCTAATTGAACATCTATTCACTTTTTAATTTTACGTCAGCGTTGCCAACTTGTGAATTTTTTTTTCTAAAAGTCTTCCATAAGCAAGCTTTACTTTAAAAAATCGTAGCGCCGTCGTTTTTTTTTTGAAATCGAGAAAGAAGTTTTACCGATATCGTCGGTCCGGTTAAAGAGCACCATTTCCATAACGAGAAATTGGGATTTAGTTATACAGGGCGTTCGCAAAAAAGGCAAATAATTCCGAACTTCAAAATGTCACGACTATTTTTTTTTCAAATGAAACGACTCCTATTTTGCTTCGGTATTCGATAGCATTGGTTCTTCTCTTTAATTTTTATAAGGGATGTCTTATGTCTAAACCGCGTAGTTTTTGAGATATTAAATTGTATTCGCAAAAGTACCCGTTTAATTGCATTTTTATGCAACGAATTAGGCCTTGATAATTAAAATAAAATGCCAAAAGGCAAGCAAGTGACTTTAATAAGTAAGCTTTTGCAAATTTTTTCACCTGAAATATTAAGAAGAGTGCAAAAGGCTTTTCGGCAGCGAATCGATTGTGTCTAGATGAAGATTTTTTTTCTCCCTTATGCTTACAATCTATCCTGTCGGATAATAAGTAATTAGTGTGTTTAATATTATATACATATAGACATTAATAACATGCAGGAGATAACTTCCAGTGAAGTCACTCCTTTAATTAAAACAATATAACATATATTATTAGTATGGTTATGCTATTCCTAATTGAATCCGTCTATTAGGTCACTTGGCTTAAATCTTTTTAGTCTACGCACTTCACCAATATTGTCCGAGAGAATAAATTTCTTGCCAGCACATTAGGGTGCACCTCAGTTCTGGCACTGTAGTTCACACTAAAGCGTTGGATTTAATCCTCGATCGATGGTACTTGCAGGTCTCTTGAAATTGTTGCGTTGGTAACGTACCAAGGGGCATCGGCTATGATTCGTAAAACTTTATTTTGGTATCTTTGAAGTATTTCCAGATTGGAATTACTTGCTGTGCCCCACAGTTGCACGCCATAAGTCCATATCGGCTTCAAGACTACCTTATATATCAGCAATTTGTTCACTAGTGTTAACTGCGATTTCCTGCCAATCAGCCAATACATTTTTTGTAGTTTGATACCGAGCTGTTTTCTTTTTGTAAATAAATGTTTCTTCCATGTTAGGCGTCTGTCTGTATGCATTCCCAGGTATTTTGTATTATCCGCTTGACTCATTTGTTTACCATTTATTGTAACCGGAGAACATGTTTCTCTATTTAAAGTGAACGTTACATGAACTGATTTCTGTTCGTTAGCTCTCATTTTCCATTTTGTTAACCATGTTTGCAAAAGATCTAGATTTCCCTGCAAATATTCTGAAGCAATTGTCGGACTAGTGTGTACTGCAAGCACTGCAGTATCGTCTGCATACGTGGCTACTGTGGTTCTGTTACTGATTGGAAAATCTGACGTATACAAAATATATAGGATGGGCCCTAGGACACTCCCTTGTGGTACTCCTGACTGAATTGGAAGCAATTCAGTATATTCGTCCTGATACTTCACTAGGAATTGTCTGTCCGCTAAATATGATTTGAGAACGATCACAAAGCTGTAGGGCAGTTGTTTTTTAAGCTTGTAGAGAAGACCTTCATGCCAGACCTTAGATGAAGATGGAAGACATTTTGTTGTAATCATTTCTGTTGTAGTCGTTTGTAATCATAATCATTGTCCCAACAACAAATAGCGTAATTAAAACTTTATTAATTGACGATTGAAAAACTGGGGCTAACCGCACCGTTTTTTCCTAAAAATAACCGTTACCACAACAGTAACAACCGCAATATTCTATCAAATGAAAGATTAAAGTCCAAATACTCTGATTTTCTGTAATTTTAACTTGTCTTGCACATAATAATACCTAATATAACAAAAACTTATTTCCGCCGTGTCGCAATGAAGACAAAATATTGAACAATACACGTTTGATTGCGACTTAACGAAACTCGTTCGATTGCCACATAACTCGGCTCGCCGCCTCGTTCGGGCAATCAAGCTCATTTCGTTAACTCAAACTTGCATCGTTTACGTCTACGATCGTAACTGTTTCCAAAATAATAGATCACCTCCCCCCATCCTCGCCCTTATTTCGTAACTAAAACACGATACACGCGCAAGAAAATTAAATTTCGTCGAAAAATGGGAAAAAGCCGAAAACGTTATAAATGCGAAGGTGCCGTAAAACTGCGACACCTGTAACCGCTATCATAATCGCGAGGGAGTGGCAAACGTCGAGAAACAAAAATCGAAACAGCATCCGACAGTCGTAATCCTATACTGTACTCTAGTTGCGGCGGGCGGCGCGGCGTCGATTTGCTCGACCGTCGTCTATTGAATGGGCAAAATAACGTTGCACGTGAATAGAAAAATCGAACGCTAATCGGCAAAGTTAAAAGTCCCGCGGCAATAAAGTTCGCTTTATCGCTTTGTGATTGTCGATTAACCGCGATTACCGATCCCTCAAACCGCAACCTGTAATGAACGTGCCGACAAAGTCTTTTTGTTTCCGTTACGTTCCCAAAAGAGTTTTTAAAATTAAATATTTAACCACCCAATTTCGTCCTCGCCCACATCAGAAACGGGCAAGACAAACAAGCGCATCTCGAGATATTTAATCCCGGGATGCCCTTCTTTATTACTTCCAAGCAATAAACGCGTAACACCTCAAAGCAGAAGAAACTTCAACGAATAAAGTACCTTTCTCGAATAAAAATTATATCAAAGCAAATAAACTAGGAAAAAAAGGCCCCCGCGGGTTTTGACGATAAAATTAAAATTAACGGCTTCACTTTTTAATTGGCGCTTTGTGCGATTATTTTTCGGAGAGCCTCGTAATTATCATTCGACAACAAATTCGGCGGGGCCTTCAAAAGCGTCACATTCAGAGCTCGCTCTCCCTGTCATCCCTTTGTGGGTTTTCCCCATTTGGGACGCCTTATTAGAGCTCTTTGTGGCCGCGCTCTTTTCAAAAAAAAAAAAAAGATTTTTAATTAAAGCGCGCCTTTACGGCATCGCGCCGCACAAACAAAAAAAAAACGACCAAAATCAAATTTCAGTTTCGGGCGGCTATAAATTTTCGGTTTCAAAGGGCGACTCTTGCGACGATGAATTTGCATCAAACGACCGACAACGTACACCTACATAACAATATTCTGTTTTATCGTCCTAATCGATTTCCTTTCGTCCTCGGTAAAAAAATATATATAAAAATTCGTATTACAGGGCGGAGAGAATACGGAAAATTAATTTGCGAGGCCATAATCTCGGCGCAAATTGCCGTAATAAGTAATCGTCGGTTATAAAAATTGTGAGTAATGCTTAAAATTATGCGTTTCAATATAAATTTATGTGCGCCACTATTTACAACCCTTTTAAAGAAAATTACGTTTTTATATTGTACAATTTTCTTGCTAGTATAAGGACTCGGTCGGTAGTAATTTTCAGTACAAATTTAATTAAACGTCGCATAAAGGGAACCAAATCGACAATTTACAGTACTTTTATTGCCGTAAATAGGAATCTTGACAGTTGCCGAAACGATTTTATTAAAGTAAAAAATACAGAATCGCCCCCGAATATTAATAATTGTTTCCTTTTCCTTCGGCACAATTTTTCTCGCGAATTGAGTTACTTCGGGGACGTCCATAAAAACCAGCAACAAAACGATTTTCGACCGTTAAAAAAACGCATTAGAAACATAAATCATAAAAATGTTGAAATAAACGAAATCAACGTACAAATTAGATAGGAAACGACAATAAAATTTCGTCCCCGCGCGCGCACACCTCGATATCGAATTTTCATGTTAATTTTTCTCGAAAAAATACATCCACTAGAAAAATATTCTCAAGAGTATTTTATACGAATTAAATCTGTATCGGTTTTTTCCCCGATTATCTCGAAAATGGTAGATCTTATCAAAACTTTCAAAAAGAGACGTTCGATAGAGAATTTTACGACGATTCTAAAACGTACTTCACATTACCGATTCGATAACTAACAACGGAGATCGCTCTGTTTAAAATTTTTGCTCGGCCGCCATTTCGAAACGGGTCGGTCGATTTTTCTTGTTAACGAACTCGTCCTTTGTATTCTACAGGAATAACACGCTGTACAATTTTCAGCCTCCTACGATCGAAATTGCGCCCGTAATCGTGTGCACAATATGGCCAATTTTGGGGCCGAACTTGAACGACCCATATTTTCGTGATCTATGGGTCGAGATCGAAAAAGCGGCACGTCATCAGATGGGCTGCAATAGTTTTATTTTCTATGAAAATTCGTTAAAAATAACGCAAAAATTTAAGCGATAGCTTAAGGCTTCTCCAGTTGGCCCTTAAATCGTTTTAAGTGGGCATCTAATCGAACAGTGGTGTTACTGCTAAAGTCAAATTAATCGGTTCCTCTAAAAACCTTTCCGGAAAATTAGATTACTCGTTTGCTGTTTAACAACTTCGTAAGTGAAATACAATTGGAATAAGATAACTTTTTTGACGTACACGGTAGCATAGATCGATAAAACTGACTTAGCCCGTCGTGAGTTATTATATATTAGGGGAACCGGAAAGTAATGTCGTTTCTGCGCATGTCGATATTTGATTGTCATTTGTCAGCTTATTATGTATCTCCAAGGCGTACCAAAGTCATTTTAAGGTTATTGTGACTTGTTCACTTCTAAATAATTCAATATTAAACTTTTTTTTGCAATTTGGGGTGAAATGGCCAGCCAAATACCAGAAGAGCATATCCGGCATTGTACGCTTTTTGAGTTTCGCAAGGGTAGTAACGCAACAGTTGCGACCAAAAACATTTGCGATGTTTATCCAAGTGCATTAGACGTTCGTAAATGCCAAAGATGGTTTTCCAAGTTCAGATCCGGTAATTTTGATCTCTCTGACTCCTATCAGGAAGACCAACAACGTTAGACAACGACATGCTAAGGGCAGAAGTGGAAGCAAATCCATGTCAAACAATCGAGGAAATGTCAAACACCCTTAACCAACCTTGGTCGACCATCCAGGAACATTTACAACAGATTGGAAAAATAAGCAGAGCAGGTGTTTGGGTCCCCCATAATCTGTCCGAAGAGAACAAAGCGTAACAAAGCGTTGTATATCGCCTACACTATTTAAAATATATATAGAACACGCATTGAAAGCCTGGAAAAGAAAATGCGGAATGATGGGTTATGAAATCAAGAACGATACAACATTATTTACATTACAATTTGCAGACGACCAGGTAGTAATCGGACAATCTAAGGATGACTTAGAATATATGGCCAGGAAACTGATGGAAGAATATCAACAATGGGGACTGGAGATGAATGTTACCAAGACACAGTATATGAGTATAGGAGCAAAATTAGGAGATTTAACACTTGAGAATAATATAACGATTGAAGAAGTAGAACAGTACAAATACCTAGGGGTAACATTTATAAATGAAGGTAAAGATACGACAGAAATTCAAAACCGAATCACACAAAGTCAGAAAGTCATAGGGGCTCTCAATGGTGTATTGTGGTCAAAAAACGTTAAAAAAAGGAGCAAACTTACAACTCTATAATAAAAAGCGTACTATCCTTTGGCAGTGAAATATGGACAATGACCGAAAACGATAAAAGGAAAATATTAGCTACGGAAATGGACGCCATAAGAAGATCGGCGAGGATTTCAAGACTAGAACATAAAACAAATGAATATGTCAGACAAATAATGGAAGTAGAAAAGACCATTCTAGAGGAGATAGAAGAAAAACAATTAAGATGGTACGGACATATCCAGAGGATGGACGAAAGTAGGCTGCCGAAACAAATACTCGAGTGGACACCACAAGGAAGAAGAAAAAGAGGAAGGCCAAGGAAAAACTGGAGTCAAGGGATCCAAAAATCCATGAGTGAAAGACACCTGAGTGACGGAGAATGGAATGAGAGAGGACAATGGAAATTGGGAATCGCAAGGCGTAAAACGCTATAACGCGAAAATATATATAGAGAACAAAGCCAACCGATCCATCACATGCAACGTATTGCTTCAACGGCATCACACAGAACCGTTTTTTGATCGTTTGATCATAAAACGACGAAAAATGGGTCCTATATGATAATCCAAAACGCAAAAGGCAGTGGCTCTCTCCAAATGAATCACAACGAAGTACTGCGAAGCCGGGTTTATATCTCAAAAAGGCGCTTCTGTGTGTTTGGTGGAGTATTCGCGAATTGTTCACTTTGAAGTGCCGAAACCTGGACAAACTGTTAATGCAGACCTTTATTGTGAATAATTGGATCGAGTGAACCAATCTTTCCAATCGAAAAGTATCCGGCGATTGTCAACAGAAAGGGCGTCATTCTTCAACACGACAATGCAAGACCGCACCGTGCAGGGCGAACACTGGAAAAAAATTAATGAATTGGGGTGGAAGGTACTGCCTCACCCACCACACTCGCTCGATATCGCACCCTCGGATTTTCATTTATTCCGATCCCTACAACATTTTTTGGTGGCGAAAAATTTGAAAATTTGGATGATGTCCAAAATGCCATCTCGAGATATTTTACTCAAAAACCAATTGATTTTTATCGGTCCGGGATTGAAAATTTGCACACTAGATGGCAAAAGGTTGTTGATAACGAGGGTGATTATATTATTGATTAAAAATAAAGACCTATTAAAAATGTATTCGTTTGAATTTAATGTAAGAAAGCGACATTACTTTCGGTCCCCCTAATAGTTTTAGTCGAAGGTAAACGGATGACGGACGATGACTCATTCTAAAATATCCCCCTGAGTGTTCAATTACAGCGAGTCGATGTAAACAACATATTTACGCGGTGACACTTCTCAGGAATTTGTGCCACACCTTGCTCGTTACACCACCAATACAGGAATAGCTAAATAAATGAAACGTTTTTAATTTCTAACCGAAATGCACGTTAGGTTTTTGAAACGTAGTCCAAACAGACGACGACGCGTGGCGCATTCTACATATAATAGGCGACACATCGCCATTACGAATTAAAAAAAAATTACAAATTTTACAAAAAGGGCGCGCGAAAAAGAAATTAAGCAATCATTATTGCACCTCCTCGTCGAGAATGATTTGGTTCGCAGTACAATCGGGTCGCACGACACACAACGTGTTAATCTAAAGCTTTTTGACACGTCATAAAGAAAATGTCAACGAAATAACTAACGAGCATAATAACAATCCTTGTTTGTAAAGACGTAATTTCTCAGCCGATCGTCTGGGGCGGTCGGTTTGCAGAATTGCATGTTCGCCCTGGACGCGTGAATCACGCACGGTACGTCGCCGTCTGTTCACGCCACGCCAAAAACGCGCTTATAAATTTTAAAATTATGTAAAGCTCCCGTGCTGCAGTTGCTCGAAAACCGCGGGGCCGACGAAGCTTGGAACCCCCGCCCGCCCGCCCGCCCGCAGGCCGCACGCGCGTTGTTTAGGTCAGGTATACGCCACGAGAGATGGGAACACGTTTAATTTTTCGATTAATCTTCATCAGAAGAAAAGGAAACTACTTGCGCATTCCGGCATTTGAATTGTCGGCGGACATCGACTTTTAACATGACGACCATTTATTTAAAACCAACCCTACGACGAGAAATCGCACCTGACCTATTCTAATAAAGCGGTAAAGTAATAAAGTAAATAAATTTAAAAATTAATGGATGGATTTCTAATTACAAATTTGGCGCCTATAACGCGCGACCATCAGTTTCCGATTAGGTGTCGTAATGCCGTGTTTACACGGGCACTAAGTTTCGTATAAATCATTTCGCGAAAATGATTTCAACGATTTCGCGATGGCAATTGTCTGCCTGCTGGGGACGTGTAGGGCAATTTTGTCATTTTTTGACGTGTCAAATGACATACCGAAACATATACCTAACCTAACAATTACCGGTTTCGTTTCGAAAAGTTAACGAAAAGTTAAGTTTCGGTCGAAACTTCGTAGAGGTTTTGCAATCCTACGTCGTTACTGTCGAAAACAGTTGCGCATCGGTTTGATGATGTGTTGGAACGAACCTTTTATTACTGAAACTTTAGCGTCGTCGTGTAAACTCGTCATAACTTTAGTAAACGACAGACTTTCACGAAACAATTTTAATCATTTTCAATGCAATTTCGTTTTCCACATCTTACAATAAATTAATTCTTTTCGAGGTAAATGAAATACAACTGAAAGTCTGTACAATCAGTAAAATCTCGTTTTTAAAAGATTTCCTGAATTACGAACAAACTTAACCATCATAAAAGCCGTTATTGAGCGTTCACAGGTACTGAATTTAAAGTCCAATAAGATTCCTTCAGGATTTTCCTAATAAATTCTAGTAGGCTTTCACAACTTTCCTTTTGTGCTCTTTTTTGCGCTCTAATTCCTAATAATTTATTACGTTTCCCAGTTACACCAAAAATGTAGCCGAAGCCGTCATAATATCTAACGATCTTCGAAAATATACTGAAGTTGATTTAAAGGGACAACGTGAGCTTATTAAAAAATAATATTCTAACATAATATAATGAAATGCACGGCGCGCCCCTTTCCCTACCTAATCTGCTCTCGGTATTTTTTTCTTGTTCGTAAGCGTTTAATTTTAATTAGAAATATTTACCTGAAAATCATAATAATAAAAGTGTTTAATTTCTACGACTGAAAAAAACACCCTCACAAATGCACACAACAGAAAACTAAAAAAATAATTATAAAGTTTTCAAAAACACAACATTTTTTTAATAAATTGTTAGCCTTTGTTACATTCTATTAATATTAGATGTTTTACAAAGTAACAAAATAACATGATATAAAAACAGAGGGCAAATTAAATTATCGATATCTTGAAGAAAAAATCGCAATTTTTGTAGCGCGCACTTGAGAAAACTCTTCAGTTATAATCTATATAGTCAATCCATTCGTATTCGAAAGTTTTCGGATTATTAACTAACAATAAGTATTATTCAGCGCTACCGAACAAGTTCGGTCAATTTGATCGAATTAAAAATAATGAGATGAAACGTAATAGACCGGTCGATAAGTCGATTTCGAATTAAATTTTATTCTATTTTTAATTTCTTGAAAGACTTTATTTGATTTTGCGCGGTCTAACCGAGACGGGATTTACGAATTTCGCCGCCAACACGAGGAAAAGACGTCAAAAACGAGTTTTTCGCCGGAATCTCGTTTGCAGCTCGTTTTACGACAAAAACGTCCATACGATAAAATGTGCTAGGCAACATTTCCTACAATTTATGTTGTTATCATTTTTCTGTACAGTCGATAGTTTCGGCGTGGCGACTTAACAAAGTTTACTCTACCGGATAACTGGGCGTTAATTAATTAGAATAGAGACTTTATCTTTCAATACAAACGTGAAAATTCGTACATCGTTTAATTCATCTTGGTAAAATGTAACTTCTCTGCGCTAATTAATTAACGCCGAATTACCCGGTATAGTAAACTTTGTAAAGCTAACAGATCGAAACTGTCGACTTCACTAAAAAATAATTCGAACATAAATTGCAGGAAACGTTCCCTAGTTTATTTTATCGTATAAGCACTTTGATCGTAAAATGAACCGCATAGACGATTCCGGTGAAAAACTAATTTTTAACGTCTAATTCCTGAAATGAATACTTCAAGCCAAATAACCTTCCAACACGAACGAATTCGACTATATCGAACTTATCGTCGAATACAGTCCAACCTCGATTACTCGAACCCGTCGTGAATTCCAAACAAAATCTTTGACAACTCAAGTTCCTTTCGTTTTCTAAATTCGAATTATCGAGGTTCGACCGTAACTTAATCTTTCGATTTCCAAAACGATAAAACCACACGCAAAGCGCAGCGAAAATCGAATCGAAAGCAAGATATTATTCGGAAATATTTTAAATCCCTTCAGGACCTTCGCCTCGCAGGAATTATGATTAATCAGAAGGAAAAACAATCACACACCAATTTCAAACCTCAAATATACTGGTTAACGTCGAACGACGACGCACAACAACGGAGAAATGCCGGCGCGCTTGTCAGCTCATAAAAAAATAACACGCTTCTGGTATAAAATTAGGGCCATTTCCACAGCTAATGGCTTACTGAACAATACACAAATAGCTCCGGCTCATGCCAGCGAAACGGAATCGAGTTTTATAAGGGCAGTATCGCGGCGGCAATAATATGTATTCGTTAATTATGTTTACTTTCGGGCGAATAAGAAGGATTGCGTACCCAAGTACGTAGGAAATGTACGTACGAAATCCCGCTCGCCCGGGAAAACGGTCGGAATTAAGGATAATTTTTGTCCTCCCTTTGTTTTGCGTTTCGCCTACAAGGATACCGGAAGGAGTAAATCGTTTCTAAATATAATTTCGTTGCAATATTCATGGCATTAATTCCATTACGCTAAGTATTTCGCAGTTTCATCTAGGGAACGGCGCGGGGAAGGCTTTCGTTGTCAGTGTGCGACAATTAATACTGCGTAAAAATGGCGCGAGTTGCCGTAGTTAAGGGTTATTAAAAATTATGTTGCCTTGCATATAGGCACGGAGAGAAAAGTTCGTTATTTTTGCAATTTAGGTACACGACGCGATCGCCCATCCAACTACTGACCGGTGCTTGGGTACAACTATTTTAATTTTGACACCCCGTCCGTAACCTACGTAACTGCGACAAAGCGGTCCTTAAGGTGCGTTTTCCTAGCCGCTTGACTGCTCTTGAATGCGGCAATGCGCACCGAGCCACGTTTTGCACATTAGTTTTTTGGCCGCCTGTACCCCACCTAATAAGTCGCATTATTTAGAAATAATATAAATATTGTGTGCGTTTAGCATTATCGTCACGCGTCATAAGGAAGATAATTTTTTTGAAAATAGTGTCAATCAACGTCGGCCGTCCACTTACAGCCACGCACCGATTACACTCATTATATCGGAAAAGCTTCGGCATAATTTGGGGGTTTTTCCTCCGCAAACACGTTATTAGACGCAGTAATACTCCCGATTATTTACCATTCGAATCGACCCACTTACGAACACAATTTTTATCGGAATTAACGTCAAAACTTTTGGATGTCTAATGGCGTTAGTGCGCGCATAATTTTGCAACATTATTCGCGTGCCACTGGCAAATAAAAAATTATATAGATGTAGATAAAAATTTATAGGGCATTAAATAAATGCAACGGTTAGTATTTGAGTTCGTAAGTAGACGACTTCATTACACGATTCCCAGTCATGGAATTCGATACGTGACATTAAATAGGATGTTCGATATAATGACCGCTATAAAGCTTATAGTCTCAGAAAAATTCGTGGAAAATTGTCTTATATAACTGTCATCTAAAAATGTGACACACTATTTGTGTCGCTATTTTCCGCACGAATTCGAAATAACGTTATAACGTTAGTAATCTATACGAGCACGAAAAATTCCGTGATCTTCGACTGGCTTTATAACGAAAAATTAAATGTTCGTTCTATAAAAGAAACGAGTTTCCCGAACGAACCCCGTATATACCGTTCTGAAAACTCGCCCCCAGACGTTACCGTCTTATTGCTTTCAAATCGATGTCGGATAATACGAGCTTCGCGAACTCGCGCAATTAGATTTAACGCTATTTAAAAGAAACGCGCCCTATAAATATGCAAAAGTTCAATATCAGTATTCAAACTGCAGCGTTCTGAAGTACCAATTTTAAGAGGTCAAACCCTTTTCTCTATTTTTTATGCAAGCAAGCATCCTTTTGTTTGAATATGTAAATCCTTAACGCCTTTTCCTTGTACACTTTGATAAATGAGAAGGATACAAAATATGCAGGTCCGTGAAAAATACATCGGTCGTTGGTCAAATAGAAAGCTAATAGATACACGGAAAAATATATTAATCGCCCTCTCAAGTTGACCTGGTTTGCGGAAACGGGATACTAAAAACTCGCCGCGCCAACCCCCGCGCACGTATCAGTCGGCCGAAGAGCGGCCCCTAAAAAATTTCCACGCACACACGTGCCGAAGTGAACGGGGACGACAAGGCTATACGGGATCAATGTACGTAATTGCAGTTGACGTGTTACAAATTAGATATTCGTTTTTGGCCGCGAAAAGAATTCAACGACACGAAAACGTGGCCGTTGAAATAGAAGAAAAGAAAAAACGGTGAAAAAAGAAACTAAAATTAGTAGGGATAAAATTGTTATTAGATAGGTCGTTTTACGGGAAAAGTCGTTTAAAAAAAATACTTAGAAAATCGACGACGGGTGTCCACAAAAAAAAGTCTTTCGGTCTTGGTTGGCACCGGAAAGATAAAAGCTACTTATTAGTTAGTCTTAGCACTTTAGTAAAATTACTTAAGAACCAAGACGTGCCTTCATCGTTCCACAGCCAACCCAAGACTCCGAAAGACTTTTTGGACACGCGCTACCTATTTTTGGTCGCCAACGCTAACCCTATAAACACGAGAGATTCGAAATTGAACTGATGGATATTTACGTGGACGCTTTTATCAGACCTCTTGTTAGAAAATTCTTATTAGCGCTAATGGTCACACATATTTGCACTTTAAAAATATGTGCGTACATGAAGAGTTAATTGGAAATTAAAAACAAATCCTACCTTTCTTGGTTGTATTGGAGTAGAGGGGAGACACTTTGGGGTCCGTGAAGTTAGCAGCACATGAACGGCACAAATCTCGGGACCTGGTCCATTCGTTTGTGCCGTAATCAGTTTTTCGGCAACACGAACCGTTCCCGAGTTATCACGATTTTTAGATGTGCTGCTAACTTCACACCCGATTTTCGGCACAAATCTCGGGACCTGATCCATTCGTTTGTGCTTCGTTTGTACCAATTTGTGCCGTAATCAGTTTTTCGGCAACACGAACCATTCCCGAGTTATCGCGATTTTTAGATGTACTGCAAACTTCGCACTTGATTGATCGCACAAATCTTGGGACCTGATCTAACCGTTAATGTTCGTTTTTGCTAGTTTATGTCATAAGTACCTAATTAGTTTTTCAGCAATATTAAACGTTTTTGAGTTATAACTCAACAGTTAAACATTTTTATTTAAACATAATTTGTTTTGTTCATCTACCGCCACACATGTTGTTTACCGTAAATGGGCAAACATGAACTTGTATTAGGGTCATTTATTCGTAAATGACGATAAAACGTATATTAAAATTAAAGTTGCAAGATAACTAATTGTAAGTTGCAAGAACCACGTACGGATATTTTGTCTCTGTGGTTGTTCCATTCATCTTTGGAACTATTTATATATACTATGTATAACATTGTAATATAAATTTGGTAATAAATAAATAAATAAATAAATAAAATAAATAACAATAAAGGAGTTATCGCGTTAACCAATAAATTTTTTTTATGTAATGTCAAACCAATAAACTACCTCATTTAAAATACTAAACTAACAATTAAAATACTACTAATTACTACTACTAATTAAAACTACTTAAAATTTAAACTAGTAAAAATGAGCACTAACGGTTAGATTAGGTCCCAAGATTTGTGCGATCAATCAGGTGCGAAGTTTGCAGTACATCTAAAAATCGCGATAACTCGGGAACGGTTCGTGTTGCCGAAAAACTGATTACGGCACAAATCGGCACAAACGAATGGACCCGGTCCGGACCCGACACCTTGCCCAATCGTCCGCCTTTTAATTCACCCCCTCATCCATACACTGTGTTTGATATCAAATTGCGGATTAGATTGATCCGCGCTTTGATCGATGGATTATTCCGTAATTCGGCGATTGATTTCGCGCAATTCGATGGTTAATTCGCGATTTTTTAGTAATTTCGCGACTTAATTCCCGGGATCTCGAAGGTTTAATTTAATTTGGCGTTTAATCACGCGATTTTGATTCTGACGCGTTATTTTATTTTATTTTATTATTTAATTAAAATAAAATCGCGCAATTAAACGTCAAAAAAAACGTTTTCGATTTAAAAATCCTAAAATTCGCCCATTTTTCCACTAATTTAGTGAAAATGCCCCCTTAAATGAGTACCGAAGAACAACACTACCGGCTCTTGACCTAAACCCGACAGAACTGAATTCGTTTTGTCCGAATCACGTTCACGTAAAATGCATAAATTAGTCTTTATCGTCTTTAAAAGAGGAAATATCCCGGTTTTATTTTAGAAAGTTTATTCTATTCATTGTTGGAATTTCAGGAGATAAGTTACGAAAAAGAAATGCCTATCTACCTATACACATGTTCGATTACTTGCTATATGTATAGGCATTTTATCGGTTTATAAAAATACGAATAAATAAATCTATTCAACTTGTTACGAATTGCGATAAAACGTTTTCAATCTTTAAACGCAAGCAATTTAAATTATTTACGAGGATACTAAATAATAATTTATGAATTTTTAAAAGATGAAAATTTAAAAACACGACCTTCGTTGTTACATAACGGTGGTGCAAGTTTTATATTTATATTTTTAAAAATAAAAATATAAATGGTTGATTATTTAAAATTATAAGGAAATATATAGCAAGTACAATCGCATACAATGAAAATGTCTCATTTCGCGAAACGTATGTCCTGCAGTATTCAACTAGTATACATTTAACGTTCAGAAAAAAAAATAATTCAAACAGATCACACCCGTTATTAGGAAAAAAAAGTAATCGATGCGGATTTATTAAAATATTTATTGTTGTTCCAAACCACCTCCTCTATCACCCATTTTAGTATTGACATCGATTTAGCAAACACCCTATATATAATCAAATCTTGCAGACACGATTACGATCGCAATTTTAATCGTAGGAAGCTGAAATTTGGAGGGTGTACTGTCTTTACGAATGCGAAGGACAAGTTCGGTTAACCGACCAAATCGACTCGCCAGTTTCAAAATGGCGACCAATCAAAAACTTTAAATCGAGTTATCTCCGTTAATAATTATCGAATCGGCAATGTGAAATATGTTTTGGAATCAACTATCAAACGTCTCTTTCTCTCTCTCTCTCTATAATTTTCCATAAGTGATACAAATTTTGTTTAATTCTTATAAAAATACCATTGAGAAAATTTCCCTGGTAAATGTAATTTTTCAAAAGACGTATTTCTTAGAAGAAACATTAAAAAAAGGAGTTTCGAGACATATAACATGGAAATTCGATACCAATTGTTTCAATAATCAATTCTATAGTGATCGATTGATGGCTGGACTTAACTAGCGATTGGAAAAATCCTAAGCGTGAAACAACAGACAGTAAAAAAAATGGTTGTCCATAGATGTGTCGCCAAACTTTCAATTTACAGCACGTGAGCCACTGTACGAATTAAACGGATGAACGTTTCATCGTGAAATATATAATAAATCACGACTGATGGGTCACCACCTAAATACAGGGTGTTGCTAAATATCTGGCCAAATTATGAAGGGCGTTAAGAAAAAATAAGCATTTTCGCCAAAGAATGTGGATACGGAAATGCCGCGTTTGGTGCGACGTTATCGCCTTGAACAGCGTCCTCTAGCACCTAAACGCGGCACTTCCTGACGCACATTCCTCGACTAAAAATGCTTATTTTGAAGCCCTGTACCGCCCTTCACGATTTGACCAGATATTTTAAAAACACCATGTATGCTGGTAATGCCACTGTTAGGACAAGATGGCTCTACAACTTGTTTAGCGTTTGTACATCAAAATTATTTGCTTTACAAAAAATTGTTTCTGTAGTTTAATTTATCATTCTATGTAACTATTTTTGTCATCGAATGAACAAGAAACGCGATTTTTGTCGAAAAAAAATTATTTCGCCGCCATTTTGTTTTGATTCGCCCACAAATATCGCAACTCCCCCCAAATCTTTCCAGATACAGTTACCTAATACACTATATGACGTAAAGAAAGAAACTACTAAACGCGTTGCCCATCGCGACAAGTCTAAGGGCGAAAACTTCATTTAATGAACAGTTCGCGTCGCGTCGCCCTAAAATTTCAGCGAAGACTTTTAAAATAAGAAATTTAAAGACTTACTAATAGAAACAATCGTTACGTTCGCACGTTTTCGATTACAAGTTAATTTTAGTAAATGAATGTTTATTTTAAAAATTGTACTTAGGCACCAAGTTGTCGGTGCCGATTTAAAAAGGAAACTCGTCGAAGACCTAAACACTATCTGACGTGTTGAACGAGACGCAAAAATAAATATGACACCGGTCGATGCGTGACTTTATTGAAAATAACGTCGTCGCGCGCTCGGTTCGTCTCGAAAAAACCGCCCATATCGATTGCGAGATTTTTGTCTTCCGCGTAAAACGGGCTCGTATTTTCGCTTAAGTGTTCTCAGGTGACGCGCAATTTGCTCCGAGAGATGTTTTATAAATATCCAAAAAAAAAAAAAAACTCCGTTGCTTTTTCCGTTGTCATTTATCATCCTTTACCCTGACTACATTTTCTATTTCCGGCCTTTTATTTTGACAAGTCCGCGACACGTGCTCGTATGTTTCTTTCGCGTTGTCATCCAGATCGTTTTATTTACCTTTTATCCCCCTCCCCATGCCCCTTCCTCGCGCCCATGCGAACGAAAACGTGTCCCTCAAAAATTTTAATCCCACTTCGAGAGCTCGCCGCATCTTATCCCCCCCGAGCGAGCCCATAAATTCCGCTTGTAATTCGCTTCGAATGGTATCTAGCAAGAAACGCCCTACTCTAATATTTTTTATTCTGATTAATATGCGATACATGTCATGCCTAGCCTATTTCTTCGACGTTAAGTCGAGCCCTTCCGTTCGCGATGCCGAATATTCCACGAAGACGCGCTAAATTTTTCTTATTATATAATTCACGTTCTTATAATATATGTATCTGTTTCGATTCTATTTTTCTACGTGCACGTGATTTTTAGAGATTGCGGACCGGTTATACTTCTTCAGTTTATGTAATTAGAACGATCGATACGTGTACTAAAACGGCACCCACCGTACTGTAGGTGTTTCTCTCTTAATATTTTAGTAAACTCGGGAAATTCCCTAACGATATATTTTCCGAATTAATTCCCAGGCTCCCTAAACGAAAAGCCAACGATTGCTTCCGACTTACACTGCAGTTTTCCGATATTTTAAAGTTTCGTCGTCTATTTTTAATTCCGTCTCGGGTTATAACATCTGCTCGTCGAGAATTTACAACAACAATAGAATGACGATTTTCGTTTACGAGATTTCGCCGGATTTCGTCAATCGAAATTTCGTGTTTTATTTATTTATTATGTGTCTTACTTTGAAAAAATTAGTTAACGTTAATTTGTCAATATGGATATTACTGTTTTATATACCTATCTAATATTATTTGGTAATTGACTACCTCAAATTAAAAAGTAACCATTCTTTATTTTTAATATTAGCAACTGCTAGTCGTTGTTCGTACGCCCGCTTGTTCGCCGAAACACATTTATCTTGATTTGTTTTTGCTGTTTCGAAACCTTATGTTCCGTTTTGTTCCTCGACACCTAGTTCCCTAAGTGACGCACGAATTCGCACGACAAAAAAGGCACTACAATATAATTTTAAAAATCGCGCGAAGGAAAACTAGACAGACATTCAACAAGAACGTTTGCCTAATAAATCGATATCGATAAAATATACATAAGTAAGACTTTATAATTTACATACCATAAATTCATATCCATATCCTGTTTGGTGTTTGAAGCGTCATCCATAAATCTCTGTAACAAAACGAAAAACTATGTCAGCACCGACGTACGCACCTTTATCTCTTATTCTTATTGCTAGTCGACGTGTTAGATAAAAAAAGTATTGTATCAACATTGGAAAAATATTCAAATTGTACCCACAACGTAGAAGTTTTACATCGCAAGATCACGAGATCGCGATTACCTCCACATTTTGACGCCCAATTTCACGAACAATTTCCTATTTTTTTGAATATTATTGAGAACAAATGGAAACCGTTGAAGAAATATGTACACGCGTAGGTACAGCAGGTAGCTGAATAATCATTTTCTTCGTCATTTCACCAGCAGCTCTTGAATTGTTTAAACCAAAAACAATCGAAACGAACTAAAGAAGTAGCACGATTCGAGTGCAACATTAAAGTAAGTTTGATTTATGAATTTGAGCCACGGTCGCACTCGAGGTCGTAAACATAAACGTGGTCGTTACCAGGTGTTTCGAAGTCAAGTTCAAACGCAGCGTTTCAGTTTTAGAGATAAAAGTTATCGTTCTACGGTCTGTTTCCTATTGCGTACAGCTCCTCAACTTCGCGTGTAATGCACTGTTACCTATACTCGGATTCGATCTAAATTTGCCGATAACCTTGCGCGGTCTTGCAGTGTTTTTTAGTATAGGGTGTCCAGAAAGTGATGGGATAATCTCTCTTAAATTAACATTTTTAGTTTTCGTTGGAATTTAATAATTTTTGGTGTACGTGCGTAATAAATGAAGGTCTTGAAGACGGACTTGTCAAAATAAAAGGCCGGAAATAGAAAATGTAGTCAGGGTAAAGGATGATAAATGACAACGAAAAAAGCAACGGAGTTTTTTTTTGGATATTTATAAAACATCTCTCGGAGCAAATTGTACGTCATCTGAGAACACTTAAGCGAAAATTCGAGCCCAAAAATACAAAAATCTCGTAATCGATATGGGCGGTTTTTTCGAGACGAACCGAGTGCAGACAAGAACTTAGTTGTATTATTATTAAAAAGATGTTTTTATTTATCAATTACAAAATATGACGTTTTATCGTTTTTTCGAGAATAATATATTATATTTTGTTTTTGTTTATCTTTTCTATGTCGCCCACATACTCCCCCTTCTTCCAAAAAATCCAGCATCAGGAAATAGGTACGAAATACTTAAAAAAAGTTTAATTCAAAGGTACTATATAAGTGAGGAAAAGAAGTTAGAAGAATTATTATCGAATTGGGTGACCGTAAACCATCCGATTTTTTTCGCTCTATGGAATTATTGACAGGTACTTCATCCTCAGTCGGTAAAGAGCTGTTAAAAAGTCTTTGGGTAAAAAAACTCCCATCCGTAATAAACATAGCATTAGTTTCATCAGGTAAAAGCAACATAGATGAATTATTAGACATTGCCGACAAAATTTGGAATGTCACAAATGTTAAAAATATTTCATCGATACAGACAAACGTCACTAACGAGAATAAATTATTGACAAAACAATTTTTAGATGCATTTGCAGAAATGACGCGCGACGTGGCCGAGTTAAAGCAAAAATATCATTCACATGAACAAAACAGAAATCGACCCCCCCCCCCGTTCAAACATTCATTATCGACAACGTAGTAATAGCAGAACACGTAAAATATTTCACGAATCAGGGCAATTTTGTTGGTAACATATCACATTTGGAAAGAAAGCAAGAAAATGCCAACAACCGTGCAATTTTAAAACAGATAATTCTAACACAATCAATAAGTTAAACTAACAAATTCCGTTGTTAAGACGACAAATAACGGAATTAATAGTACAAGTCGTCTTTTTATTGTTGACTGACAAAATAATTTACGATTTTTGGTAGACACACGGGCGCAGATATTTCTGTCATACCGAACACAAATTTTGGAAAATATAAAAAAGATCCTAATCTGGTATTGACAGCAGCTAATGGTTCAGTTATCAAATGTTACGAGTAGAACATATTCAGCTTTCCCCCACCACTTTTTATATCAAACCGCGAATTAAATTGATTCGCGGTTTAATTAAAGTGCTCAATTAAAAATGATTCGCGGTTTGATCGCGGATCGGCCTAATTATTTCGCGGTTTGATTACCGTGTTACGCAATTATTTCGCGATTTCGCGGAAATGATTGTCGTGTTACGCGCGATTCCGCGGGTTAATTCGCGCTTTGATCGAATTATTGATTGATATCGCGCGTAACACGACAATCATTCCCGCGAAATCGCGAAATAATTGCGTAACACGGTAATCAAACCGCGAAATAATTAGGCCGATCCGCGATCAAACCGCGAATCATTTTTAATTGAGCACTTTAATTAAACCGCGAATCAATTTAATTCGCGGTTTGATATAAAAAGTGGTGGGGGAAGGCTAAATGTCTTCTACTGTGACGGTTCAAAATTAATTGAAGTAGACTTAGGTTTACGTCGTAACTTTACATTTCCTTTTACATTAGCTGACGTTAATCGACCAATTATTGGTGCAGACTTTTTAGCAAATTTTGGACTAACAGTAGACCTTAAAAATAAATTATTGTTAGATACAAATACAACACTTTCAGCGAACTGTATTGTAATAAGTTCAAATACACCGACACCTAAAATTATTTATGGTTGAAAATAAATACACACAGTTAATTAAACAATTTCCTTTCCAATTTTTCCAATTTCCTAAACAAAAAACAGCACCACCAATTTTGTTGGCAATATCTAATAATTCATCTATGTTGCTTTTACCTGATGAAACCAATGCTATGTTTATTACGGATGGGAGTTTTCTTACCCAAAGACTTTTTAACGGCTCTTTACCGACTGAGGATGAAGTACCTGTCAATAATTCCATAGAGCGAAAAAAATCGGATGGTTTACGGTCACCCAATTCGATAATAATTCTTCTAACTTCTTTTCCTCACTTATGGAGTGCCTTTGAATTAAATTTTTTTTAAGTATTTCGTACCTATTTCCTGATGGTGGATTTTGAATTATGTCTATGATTGTTAAAATGGTTTCTTGAGGTAGAGATGCAATTATATGTGCATATTTGCTATTTTCGGATTTGACATTCTTTAAATGAAATTGCGTTTCCACATGTATAAACCACGCCTCCGGGCACGATGTCCAAAATTGTGGTAGTTTTACATTTAGCATGGCCTCGGAAGCTTCCGCGTCGCCTTCAGGTAGCATCTTAATTTTTGTTAAATTCTTCCTTCCACGTCGGGTACATACTCTCTACGTCGGGGTCACCAAAGGACCTTACGGGTTTTTATAAGGAGCTGGGCCCAACTGAAGATAGCAATGAACTATATACCGTTTGAAAGCTCTCAACGTAGGTCCAAGCATAAGTCACGAAAACGGAGTACAACATTTTTATGAGCATTCAAATGTTTTATATCGGTTTTGTAACTAAAGACATTTATCGATAGAATTCATGAACAAGTACTCATGTGTTATATATTATCGGAAAGTGCGCTTCGAGATCTACACGATGGTGACAAATTCAACGTCTTAACTGGTGGTACAAGGGCACTTTCAATGCTTTAAAGGAATTTTTTTGGGCCAGCAACTTGTAACCAGTCCAGGACACGTATACGTCGATGGACCCTCACGAGTCATATACCATCGGAAAGTGCGCTTTGAGATATACACGATGATGTCAAATTCAACGTCCTAGCTGCTGGTACAAGTACACTTTTAATGCTTTAAATGGATTTTTGTCCGGGCCCAGCAACGTATATTCCGTCAAAGACACGCATACCTCGACGGACCCTCACGAACCATAAACCACTGGAAAGCGCACATCGAGATCTTTACGATGGTGATAAATTCATTTTCATTCATCTGGGCCCGGACAAAAATTCATTTAAAGTATTAAAAGTGCCCTTGTACCATCAGTTAGGACTTTGAATTTGACACCATCGTAAAAATCTCGAAGCGCGCTTTCCAATGGTATATGGCTCGTGAGGGTCCGTCGACGTAGGCGTGTCTTAGACTGGTTACAAGTTGCTGGGCCCACAAAAAATTCCTTAAAAGCATTGAAAGTGCCCTTGTACCACCAGTTAAGACGTTGAATTTGTCACCATCGTGTAGATCTCGAAGCGCACTTTCCGATAATATTCCGATAACACATGAGTACTTGTTCAAGAATTCTATCGATAAATGTCTTTAGTTACAAAACCGATATAAAACATTTGAATGCTCATAAAAATGTTGTACTCCGTTTTCGTGACTTATGCTCGGACTTACGTTGTAGTACTCGTTGAGAGCTTTCAAACGGTATATAGTTCATTGCTATCTTCAGTTGGAAAAAACCTTATAAACCTTATAAAAACCCGTAAGGTCCTTTGTAGACAAGAACTTAGTTGTATTATTATTAAAAGATGTTTTTATCTATCAATTACAAAATACGACGTTTTATCGTTTTTACGAGAATAAATATATTATATTTTGTTTTTGTTTATCTTTTCTATGTCGCCTACACCGAGCGCGCGACGACGTTATTTTCAATAAAGTCACGCATCGACCGGTGTCATATTTATTTTTGCGTCTCGTTCAACACGTCAGATAATGTTTAGGTCTTCGACGAGTTTCCTTTTTAAATCGGCACCGACAACTTGGTGCCTAAGTACAATTTTTAAAATAAACATTCATTTACTAAAATTAACTTGTAATCGAAAACGTGCGAACGTAATGATTGTTTCTATTAGTAAGTCTTTAAATTTCTTATTTTAAATGTCTTCGATGAAATTTTAGGGCGACGCGACACGAACTGTTCATTAAATGAAGTTTTCGCCCTTAGACTTGTCGCGATGGGCAACGCGTTTAGTAGTTTCTTTCTGTACGTCATATAGTATATTAGGTAACTGTATCTGGAAAGATTTGGGGGGGAGTTGCGATATTTGTGGGCGCATTAAAACAAAATGGCGGCGAAATATTTTTTTTCGACAAAAATCGCGTTTCTTGTTCATTCGATGACAAAAATAGTTACATAGAATGATAAATTAAACTATAGAAACAATTTTTTGTAAAGCAAATAATTTTGACGTACAAACGCTAAACAAGTTGTAGAGCCATCTTGTCCTAACAGTGAAATTAACCAACATACGTGGTGTTTTTAAAATATCTGGTCAAATCGTGAAGGGCGGTACAGGGCTTCAAAATAAGCATTTTTAGTCGAAGAATGTGCGTCAGGAAGTGCCGCGTTTAGGTGCTAGAGGACGCTGTTCAAGACGATAGCGTCGCACCAAACGCGGCATTTCCGTATCCACATTCTTTGGCAAAAATGCTTATTTTTTCTTAACGCCCTTCATAATTTGGCCAGATATTTAGCAACACCCTGTATATGTGGAATCCATCAGTCGTGATTTATTATATATTTCACGATGAAACGTTCGTCCGTTTAATTCGTACAGTGGCTCACGTGCTGTAAATTGAAAGTTTGGCGACAGATCTATGAACAACCTGGGATCCTCTGTTTTTGTATTATTTAAAGGGCGCGATTTTCTCGAACACAAGTATTTTAACGAAATTAAACGAGGGTAGGTTTTGAAAGAAGATGATCATCGACTGGGGACGAATAGTCCTAACCTTGCACCATCGGATTATCAAAATTTCATGCCATTAAAATACACCTTAGAGCGGTTTTTTGTGGGAAAACCCCAAGACGTCCCTTCATCTGCCTGATCGTTGAGCTATGGTGATCGAACAAAAGGGTGCTTAGGTATATCATTCACTGAAGATCTGTACGTTAAGATACATTTCGGTTTTCGTTTGGGGCACGAAACCATTACAAATGGCTATTTTAAAAACAACGATTTTTATTTTTCAACTTTGAGAGCGAATCTCATCTCGTCGATAGGGGAGCGTCGTGAGAAAAATGTTTATAGTAACTTGTGGAATTATTTCGACTTGGTTTATACGCTCTGTCATTTCTTGGGCACCCTGTATATTACGAATAGTAACAACGTACGACTACATGTCGTTCGAAACTTGTTTTGATCGCCGTTTATGTGAGCACGCGGATGTTCGCCCGCAAAACAAGCAAATACCGCGAAGATCGAATATAAAAAAAAGAACCGCGTTCGGATGCAAATATTTTTGTCGTAAACATTTCGACGCGCGTGTTCCAACAAGATAATAAACACCGACTAATAAAAAACTCCGCGAAATCGGGACATTTTTAATTCGAAATTAATCACCTTCCATTACAAAAATCGCAACTTTGCCAGTTAAGGACATTAGTTAAAAAATTTAATTTAAAGCGAACGTAGAAAGGTTATCGATTCGCGTAATACCTCTATACTCGAAAGCTCGAGATAAAAGCCGTCACGCGATCGGATCTTCGCATTTCATTTTTAACGAAAAACTATTCGATAACAACGCCCACGTAACTCGAGCGCGGAATTTGATTCGAATAAAAATTGTTGCTCGACTTTCAAAAAAAAAAAACACTTAAAAGTGCACGGACTTATAAACCTTCCCGTTTCCCGTCCGTTCCCAAGGGAAAACGACCCCTCTACGTTGTTTAAAACATTATCTAAGGCTAACTGGTAAATATTCCGGGAATTTGGGAAAATCTCTTAAATTGTCATATTTCACGCCGTTTCCCCGAAATGACATCATCAAGGAAGCAAAATTACCCTGCATTTGCTTCCTTAATAATTCACATCCCCGAACAAAAGCAATTTCTGTTTATCTTATTATGGAAGTGCGAAGTTTCTATCATTCTTTTGTGTTGTTCGCATCCGTCCGCTCCTCCTGCGAGCAACAAAGTTCTCTCATAAAATCATTTAAGGCTGACTTGATGAAATCTGTGCTCTTCGCGTCGATATCAGCTCTTCTAAAAGATTTGAACCGAGAATAGTAGCGCGAGTAAATAGATTATGGTACATAAATCACTCGAGTTTAGTCTTTTATGTTAAACAACGAGTACGTCTTAAGAGAAAATTTAGTTCGCGTCGTCGATACAATTCGTTTATATCGGTCTAAGGTCGTCGCGTCGGCGTCGGCGTCGCAGTAGTAATTAACGGCCGAAACTTTGCTAATCGACAGAGACGACGACCGCTCGATGGTCAATTAATATCTGGCGCTCGGCCTCCTAATGACTATAAATCGGAATAGTTGCTGATCGGGGATTAATTTTGCCGGACAAAAAGACACGGGGACTTTGATAAAGTAGCAGGTGTGCTACTTTGATAAATGTCACCGTAATCAAGTGTAAGTTGTAATCGGATAATAAATTCGACGAGGAACACGGCTCATTAATGTTGACCTAAATTAGAATCCTGTTCGTTAAATTTGTTTTTCCACGACCGTTTATTCAAGTATCGGTGATTAAATATGCATAAGTAGCACACAGGTGAAAGTGGAAGTTGCCCATAGTACCGAGTGTACGAGAAAAGGTGCATTCGCGACATAATTATTACTCAAAAAAATAAAAGCGAATTTCGTCATTTTAAACAACACGTGAAAGTTTCCCATAGATATCGTACCGTCATCGCAAGACATAAGAAGTCGAATATCGCGTCTCCTATGGGTTATGGAGGTCAATCGGGGGTTAAAAATTGTAACCGCTGTAGTGTAGATATAAATTTGAAAATTGAACTTATAAAAACGCGAAAACGCGAATTTTTTTTTAAAATTTAAATACCGCCAGTAAATCCTACAATCGGGGGTTGAAAATTGCAACTGTTGTAGTTTACGTATAAATTTGAAAATTGAACTTTTGAAAATTTGTACTTCGCATGCTCTGAAACATTTTGCACGCCTTTTAGAAAATTTAAATATATATATATATATTTTTCGCGTTATAGCGTTTTACGCCTTGCGATTCCCAATTTCCATTGTCCTCTCTCATTCCATTCTCCGTCATTCAGGTGCCTTTCACTCATGGATTTTTGGATCCCTTGACTCCAGTTTTTCCTTGGCCTTCCTCTTTTTCTTCTTCCTTGTGGTGTCCACTCGAGTATTTGTTTCGGCAGCCTACTTTCGTCCATCCTCTGGATATGTCCGTACCATCTTAATTGTTTTTCTTCTATCTCCTCTAAAATGGTCTTTTCTACTTCCATTATTTGTCTGACATATTCATTTGTTTTATGTTCTAGTCTTGAAATCCTCGCCGATCTTCTTATGGCGTCCATTTCCGTAGCTAATATTTTCCTTTTATCGTTTTCGGTCATTGTCCATATTTCACTGCCATAGGATAGTACGCTTTTTATTATAGAGTTGTATATTCTAAGTTTGCTCCTTTTTTTAACGTTTTTTGACCACAATACACCATTGAGAGCCCCTATGACTTTCTGACTTTGTGTGATTCGGTTTTGAATTTCTGTCGTATCTTTACCTTCATTTATAAATGTTACCCCTAGGTATTTGTACTGTTCTACTTCTTCAATCGTTATATTATTCTCAAGTGTTAAATCTCCTAATTTTGCTCCTATACTCATATACTTTGTCTTGGTAACATTCATCTCCAGTCCTCATTGTTGATATTCTTCCATTAGTTTCCTGGGCATATATTCTAAGTCATCCTTATATTGTCCGATTACTACCTGGTCGTCTGCAAATTGTAATGTAAATAATGTTGTATCGTTCTTGATTTCATAACCCATCATTCCGCATTTTCTTTTCCAGGCTTTCAATGCGTGTTCTATATATATTTTAAAGAGTGTAGGCGATATACAACAACCTTGTCTTAGTCCCTTATTTATTGCAAACCTTTGTGATAGTTTATTGTCCATTTTTACTTTCGATATGCAGTTGTTGTATAGGTCTTGAACTGCCATTATGAGTGTATGGTTGATTTGTGTGTTTGTTAATGCTTCCCATAATTTTGTAATCGGTACTGTGTCGTATGCTTTTGATAAATCGACGAATAATAGATGTACTTCTCTTCCATAGGCTAGTTCTTTCTCGATTATTTGTTTCATGCAGAATGTATTGTCAATGCATGATCTTCCGGCTCTGAATCCGCTTTGATGTTCTGATTCTTTATCGCTATATTCCTTTTCTATTAGGTCTCTAACAACTCTTCCATAAAATCGACTGAAAGTACTAGTGACTGATAAACCTCGATAGTTGTTGCATTTCGTTCGGTCGCCCTCTTTAAACAGTGGTGTTATATATGCTAATCTCCATTCATTCATTCAGAAAATTTAAATACCGCCCATAAATCCTTCAATCGGGGGTTAAAAATTGTAACCGCTGTAGTGTAGATATAAATTTGAAAATTGAACTTTTAAAAATGCCATCGTAAAGTTATATACTCTGAAACGTTTTGCACGCCTTTTAAAAAATTAAAATAACGCCCCCAAATCCCATAGGTCTCCTTGCGCTTTCTAGGTTCGATTTGGCTAGTTGACGAGCTCGTCCTTCACATTCGTACGGACAATGCGATGTCTAAATTTGAGCCTCCTAAGATCAAAAATGCGACCGCAATCGTGTCTACAAGATTTGATTATATACACCGCGATTATATTATTTTTATATTATTTTATAATTTATTATATTAGTTGGCATGTAGGCCAAACATAATGAAATAGTCAAATATTTCACCTAAATACTTTCTTCTTATTATCATAAGTTTTGATCTACACCGACCTACACATTAGGATTAATCACTAATTATACTTTAGATATAAAGGTATTTATGAAATAAATTCCAGCTGCAATTGTTTGCAAACGTTTAATTTTGCCTCGTTTAACTAACGAGCATATTTGTTAGTGAAAATGCAAGAGAGTAATTATCAGCTTAACACAATTTTTGCATATAAAAGCGGTCAGATTATGATTTAGTACTTCATTTACTATTATCTATTTGAGAAAGTAACACTATTTTGAAATCCATGCTGCAAATTGTTTGCAACACGTTCTAATTGCAGTATTTATTCGACTATTGTAGTTTCGAACAATCGCGAAGCAGCAGTAAGTATCAGCTTAGATTTGATTCTGAATGATTTAGTACTTCATTTACTATTACAGATATTTCGGATAATCTATTAGAGGAAATCTATGTTGGACTGAGTAAACGGTTCCTACCGAATTTCACGAAAAAGTGGCATATGCTGCATCAAGATCGAAGACTTATTTTCTTGCAAAAAATAAGGACTGGCTGAATGGCACATTTTCAGTTAGTTGTGATGTAGAACACTCAGAATTGAGTACCGCGGATTCTGAACCAGGACCTTCAAAAAGATCTCGAAGTGGACGAACAGAAAAATCGTTTGAAGAATGTCGTGAACGATCGAAACGAGACAAAGTAAGAAGTTTGTGCGAGAATTTTCCCAACGAATTAGTTCTTCGAGCTGCAGATAAGATTAAAGACAAGCTATCAAATTATCCAGAATTTAGTCCAGAGAAAGCTTCGACTTTGATGCTAGACGCGTCACTTTCAAAACATCAATATGAAATTATTAGAAAGGCGACAAAGGACTTAGAGTGCAACATTTTCCCGCACTATTCTCAAGTTTTAAACACAGAAAAAGAATGTTATCCTGCAGACATAGACATAACTGAGAGTTATGCATGTGTAACTCTACAAAAACTACTTGATCACACAACTAACAGGATTTTACAAACCAAAAAAGCAGAAGAACTTATAAATATTAGTTTGGAAATGACTCTTATTTCAAAATGGAGCTGTGATGGTTCATCTGGTTACAGTGAATATAAACAGAATTTCTCTGATGAAAATGTTGCAGATGCAAACATGTTCTTCACAACTTTAGTTCCTCTACGTCTTAGCCCACACAATTCTTCAGACGACTCTGTAATATGTTGAAAAATAAATGCCCCTACTTCGACAAGACTATGCAGGCCGGTACAATTTCAGTTTTCCAAAGAAACAACAGATTGATTAACAACAAATATCAAGAATGGAGTCTGAAATAGCTAACTTGAACCCAACTGTTGTTTGCATTAGTGGCAAAACGTTTACCATTAATCACGAACTTTTGTTCACTATGATCGACGAAAAGGAGCCATTTGAAACGAACGATCTTGATAGAGTGCAAAATAAAGCAGACAATACAGACAGATGCTTTCAAAGTGGGCCTATCGCCATTATACGCACGGATTAAGTTTATGGAGTGCATTCTCCATACTGCGAAAAACAAATCATTTAAATGTTGGAGGACAAATTCTGATACAAGGCCACAGAAAGAGGCGGAAAAAAAGCGAATTCAGAAAGAGCTTTTTGAGAAGTTGGGCCTTTCCTTGTCAAGCAAGGAATGGGGTCAACTAATGACGGTAATGCTTCCAGGAGATTCTTCAGCAATCCCAAAGTAGCGGCAAAGATTACTGGTGTGGATGAAGATCTTATACACCGGTTTTCCATTATTTTACAAGCCATAAATTCTGGAAGCACGATTTTTTTTTTAACTTAGCAATGTACCTAATCTTTAGATTAACTAACATTTTATATATGTTCTAATCTACTATATGCTTATCAGTCCAGATGTTTCCCTCGATCCATCTTAGTTTCTGTGACATTTTTGCACACAACCCTCACGTGGCTACACTTGCACCGTACTCTGCTTTTCACTACTGAGTTACACTTCACTTCACTACTCGAGCTCAAAAGGCTTTGTTCTTTTGAGCCTGCAGAGAAGATCCTGATTAACTAGAAGTTGTAGGACTTCTGGATTTGAATGTCTATGGAGCCGCTCCTCATGACTCTTGGCACTCTTCCTGATCACGTCCTCGACCATCTCCACCTGGAGTTCCCGATGCAGATCTTTGTCTCGCACGTACCATGGTGCATTTACCATATTTCGTAGAACTCGGTTTTGGAATTTCTAATATGCAAGCATAGTTGCTTTATTTTGTACTAGTCTCCTCTGCATGGATGCACATACGAACCAATAAGCGTCGTATCACCTGCGATATAGGCCAGTACTTTATTTTGATTGATAATTGGGAATTTCTTCCCAGGAGCCAATACATGCTGTTATATTTTGAGTTTTATTTCGGTTGTTTTCTATTTGACATTGGAAGCACAGATTGACTGCAAAAAGTTTGGTACACTATTGACAACGATACTGCCGTATTTTATTATGTGAGCTTGTATAGTTTGGAAATAATATGCCATTAATATCTGTGCACAAAATACTTATTCAGTGGAAGTGAAATATAACTCGGCTGGTTGCCTATGGGAATGCTAACAGAAGAAGCACAAGAAGCGCGCTAACAAGCACTACAACGATACTAGACTGTATCAATTCGAGAAATGCTCGGTTGAATTTTATCGAAATGAGGATGTCTGTGCACATGCTGTTGGCTTCTTCAGAATCCAATTTATTACTAGTTTAAGGGCACCAAAGTTTATATTAAAATAGTGGACCCATAGACAATCAAGTCGTTATGCTCTTATTTATGTAGTTTTATAGTAGTTGAAAATTAATATGATTATTTATTTGTAATAATATGTATATTTATTTACTATACAGGGTGTAACTAAAATAATTTCTCCGACAAGCTCTTAAGGATTGTCCAAGAGGATGTGTGACATGAGCGATCGAAACAAGATGATAATTACGTCTTATATGCTTTATCATTTCTAACAATTTTGGTTGAAATATCAAATATAGAAACTGAAATACGGACCTGCTAATTGTGTTTTAAAGAAAGTCTAATTATATATCTAGGGTATGTATAAAGTTTATTTTATAAATATAATAAATTAGTAGTTTATGATCTTTTAAACCATTTTCTGAATAAAATTATTCATTTTATTTACTTATTTATTTGTTTTTTACATAGATATAGATCATAAAAGATTTATTTAATCTTCAAAAATAATTTTTTCCGCACCTCCATACAACTTGTCCCACTGCGCGGCGTGATCTAGGAGTCGAGATCGGAGAAAATCTAATTATTCTTTATGCTTTATTTTCTAAGAAAATTCGCTAAACCCGTAGAGAGACCTGGTAATATGCAAATCGTGTGAAATGTGGTTGTTTTACGCACGAGACGTAAAATGGTCTATTGTATAACTAGTGCCGAAAGGCGGATATTTCAGCACGCGTTATACACTTTACTTTTCCGACGACCACAAGTATTTATATTAGAAAAATCATTGCGTGCGCAATGATTGCGCACGGGCCACAACGTTTTCGATTGGCTAACGAGTTTCTTTACGCACGGTTGTCGTGCCTATTTGTTTGTAATTATCAACTTTTCGTAACATTTATTGGTGTGAAATTATGTACTTTTCGTGGTGGTCGTCGAAAAAAAAGTCGATGGCCACTATTCTCGCTCGACTAACGAACACCTTCAATTTTTGTATCACGACAACCAAAGAAATTTAGTTGTCGCGAGGTCAAAAAGGGTCTTAATTATTTTAGCTATCCCCTTCGAATCGTCCCCCGTTTCTTTCCAAATCACAATTATCGCGTTTTCAAGGATCTCTCCTTAAGTAGGTATAGGTATAATAATTTTCTTAACAGATAAACTCCGCCTGCAGCATAAATTATGAAAACCTCGCGACAACTGCAGTATTTACCACTTCGAACGTTGGAATAATAAAGGGGGCAAAAAGAAAAACGGCTTATTTCACAAAACGGATGCCTGACGTAAGATCGCTATCGAGAGACCCTTGTTAATATTTTTTATATCCATGTGCACCGGAAGGAGACAATATAGGAGCGAGTCTAGTTAATACCGCCGTCTTATGTGTGTATGGCTCCCATTCCGACTCGAAGCAGTTCTTATGTTAGATACATGTAATCTTAAATTATGAATAAACGCAATGCAGCTTTTCTAGACTGCAGCGCATCGGAGACAAAGACTAAGATCGTGGCGCGACGCTTAAAATTTAATCCGACCCCTTTTGTATGTTGCAAATACCCATTTTTGCCCGCCTTCGAGATGCATCGGGCGCACTTACGCGAAAGATTAACAACAAACCAAACTTGCCAGCGGCTTAGCATACGACAAAGTCTAATAATGTCAACTAATTATGGTAATTAAGTTTCTACTTTTATCAAACATCATCCACCTCCGTAATAACTGAAAATTACCGGCATACCGGCAATTTGTTTGCCGTTCTTGCCCCGTTACGTACCTACTTACACCAAAAAAAACGTATCGGTCTAATTATCGTTATACAAATTAAACGCGTTATCGAAATGTAGGCAAATGGAAATTGAACAAAAATAAAACGTCACTTGCAAGTTGCACGTCGCCGTTAACGGTTAAATTTTTGATCGTCGTCGAGAGCTTTATCGCGTCGCATTTATAACGGGTCGTTATTTTTTCATCTGTAACGGCGCGATTTAAAATTTTAAACCGATTTTCAAGGTGACGCATTTAACGGAACTTAAAATCGCATTTCGTTGTCCGTCAAATCGAATGCTTAAACGAAAACGTGGTCCAAAATCGTTCCGGACACGTTCTTAGGCGTTTCGTTATAAATTTCGAAACTACATAAAGCGCTTATCGAATTAACAGGTGAACATTTGGTTCTAGGCCACTTTGCTGCGAACACTTCGTTACCTGACACTTTGCTACCGGCCACATCGCTACTAAGACTTTTCTTAATAATACGATTGTAAATAATAAACAGTGCCTATTTATGCGGAATATGCGGTAACGAAAAGGCTTAGGAGAGCTTCATTTATGCGCCATACGTTGTTGTAGCTCAAAATCGACCAGTGGAACCGCAAATATGAAACTTTTATGAGCAAAATATGCGAACATACAGTGACCGGCATGAAGTTGGGAAACCTTTTTGTTGAAAATTTCTCGTTGTCAGATAATTCTATTCTACGTAAAATCTCTGGATAGTTCCAAATTCAAAATGCACACGTCGAAATTTGAATATAACCTTTTGTTGTTACACGGAGGGGCAGGAAAAAAGTGGACCAAGAGTAAAAAAACATTTTTGAAAAAAAAATAGCTGCTACATATTCAACGTCTTCTTAGCAATTTTAAAAAACTTTTTCAAATAAAATTTTCGGGTATTTTTAAAACTAAGGGCGCTTTACTATTGAACCGATTTTATATTTTTGAACGTCCCTCGTACGCGAAAGGTTCTATTCAAATTTTGACATTTTGAATTTGGAACTATGCGAAGATTTTTACGAAGAATTTTAGAATTTTCGGAGAAATTTTAAATAAAAAAGTTTTCCAACTTTATGTCGGGTCACTGTACGACCGCATATTTCGATCAGAAAAGTCTCGTATTTCCGGTTTCACTGGCAGGAGAACCCGAATCCCTTCTAGGTTTGTACTACCATTGTACTGGTTTCGTACTATAACGATATAATACTAAATTACGAATCTGGATTTGGCGCGCAAGTGAAAGCTCTCCTCAGTAGCAAAATTTACTACTTAGTATAGGTAATGGACATGACCGGTAACAAAAAACATCAGGTAGCGAAATGTCCGGTCGCCAAACGGTCACGAGCTCGAATTAGCATTCGTTCAGATTATTACCTAATACCTACGATATAAAATTATTACAAGCACCTAAACGATAAACGAAATTTGACGTCCATCAACAAAAAATTGCGAAGCATCGCATTGAAAGGACCATTAAATTCTGTGTGGTGCGAGGCTTTATTTTTCTGGCCGCTCACACCTCAAATTAATATATTTTTGAACTTTTCTAATTTATCAATTTATTTAGCAAATATTTTAAAATTGTGCTTTTATTTCGTTCTTCTACAAATTTTATTTTTTAACAACAACTCACCATGGTTACTATTCTAACTACAGCCTTCTTTGCGACCCAACAAATTCAGTATGGTGATACTAACATTTTGTTTTTGTTTTTAATTGAAACTCGCAACTAACGTTTTTAAGAAATATTAAACGTATAGGGTGAAAGTGAGCAAACGCACTTTTGGGATAATCGCACCTTTTTGAAAATTTAAAACAATACCTACCGCAATAAAAAAATAGGCACGAGAGACTTTTTTGTTTAAGTTCTCGATTAAATCGGTTTGCGCTTGCGTGTTTAAATAAAATTGCCGAGGGCTCTTAAAATAATAAAATTGCAAGGCACCGTAAAATTTAAGCACTACTTATACTATAGTTGCGCTCGCAACTGAAAAACAATCGAAGAGCAATTCAGCAATTTGGGAAACGACAAATTAACCGATGTAATTGTAGCGGAGACGTTGCGGGATATCAATAATTTCAGATGGGTTGTTTAAATTTTCTCCTGTTGACAATGTGGTAAAAGTGAATTTATGATTTCTGCGGGCGCGGCGTTCGTCCCAAAAATGGCGAATTTAAATTCTTGAATTATTTCCTTGGCTTGGCTCTCCCGTAATCGTATTTTATCAATTTGTTGGCGACCTCGTACGCATACCGAACGTGAAAATTATGCATTAAAACGCTATCGTATTGTATACCTAGTTCGACATTATAACGCCATCATAAATGAATCACCCGATGACAATAAATTTAAAAATCAATGTCAACGCTTATATTAAAACAAGCGCGGCTTCGCCCCGACTTTTTCGCAGTACGGGGACTAAACAAAAAGTTTTAGGTCGAGCCAAACGTTGAATTCGCCAAGTCTGCCCTCGTCGACACTTCTTCGTACGCTTGCCACAGAAAAAATCGGGACAGTTGAAGGATAGAATTTTAAAAATGTTTTGTTGTGAATTGGGTTTTAGGTAAAACGCTTTAAAAGGGATTATTGTAAGCCATAAACCATCATTGTTATCTACAGAGTGGACAACTCTTTGTGATTTCCGATAATAATAGAACAAAATATTTTAGAAGCAATTGGTAGGCAGGTTTAGTTTATGCTTTCTGAAAATTTAAAAATTTATCGATCGACGTAATATATCGATCGCGTTTTGCCAAAAGGACTTAACTCGCACTTTTTGTGAAAATGAGTTATTCCGACTATTATCTTACGCATTTAAAGCAAAGACATCGTCTGATAAAATCTAGTAACAATATTTCGATTTTTTCCATCGGAAAAATCGATTTATATTTCCGCGAAACGTATCTTGTTATAGCTACGCGGCGACAAAAAATGTGCTCTCGACTGTAAAATTTACTGTTTGTGGGTTACGCCCTTTTGGAAAATCTGCGTCGATATGACCGATAACATGTAGATTTATATAAAAAAAAATGGTTACTTACATAGACAAAATTGATATAGCTTGAAAAATATTTCGTCTTGTTAATAGTGTTTCCTCAATTAAACTTAATAAATCGCATTTTTGATTTTTTGCCGTGACTTGTCTTTAACAAGCCATAACTTTTCCAAATCGGACCTATACATCGCTACAGCTTTTTTGCTTAAAATTACTTAACAAACGCGCCCCTAACGTTTGGCAGATTGCTCCCGGGACACCCTGTATGTATCCTTAATTACTATATGTTATTTAACCTACGAACAAGAAACAATAAATAAAATAATTATGTAAGTAGGTATGTAATCATTCTTTGTCTGTATAGTAAAGTAATAAAGATACAATTCTTTGCTCGAATTAATATATTATATATTCATTAATTGTTTCCATCGTTTATATTTTTGTAGCACTAAAGATAGCTTCCCAACCAGAGCCGAAATATATGGCGTTAGTTGTTCCAAGTTTTTATATTGGCTTATTACCACAATTTTTAAAAGAAGTATAGTAAAGTAAGCTTTCGGTCACTAGTTTTGATTTTAAGGCGATCCCCCTACCTTTCAGTAAGTTCATAAACTTCAATGGAAATCAAGATTTCGCACTTTTTTGTTTTAGAAAAAATTTTTTTTTAATGATATTTGATATCGAAATTATCAGCACAAAAAAAGAAATTATCCCACAGCGACGAAATTATCGCAGGACGTCAAAATTATATCAAAAATATTACATTTAATAATAAAACAGGGTTACAAACAGGTTACAAACAGAACAACGGATTAAATCTACAGGTTCTAGACGAGAGTGTTATAATGGAGAATCGACAGATATGCTGGACACATTTTTCACTGGAAACAAATATTTTGAAATGTATTTTTAAACTTCATCAGTAATTATACTAAGTTCATGGTCTTCAGCAAAAACAATATTACCAACGTTAATCTATTTGTACATGACCAGCAGATAGAAGAATAAGACATACCACATACTTAAGCACCGTTATAAATGAGGAATGGGATAATATGCAAGAAATCAAATGTAGAATCGGTAAAGCAAGAGCAGCGTTCAATAGCATGAGTAATATATTTAAAAGTCACGACCTACGCTTAGACACCAAAATCCGTATGCTGAAATGTTACATTTTCCCCATTCTGCTTTATGGGATGGAAGTCCTGGACACTAAACGTAACAAGTACTAGAAAAATTGAAGGCCTTGAGATGTGGTTATATCGGAGAATATTGCGGATATCACGGAGGGAACGAGTAACAAATATTGAAGTTCTCCAGAGAATGAACAAAAACAAAGAGATCGTGGACACAATTAAAGTACACAAACTCCAATATCTAGGGCATGTAATGAGGAATGAAAATAGGTATGCCCTACTACAAGCAATTATGCAAGGCAAGATATACGGCAAACGTGGACCAGGGCGGAGGAGGATATCTTGGTTACAAAACCTAAGGTTGTGTGTGATATGGGAAGACAGCTAATGAACTATTCAGAATTGCGGTAAATAAAGTGAGGATAGCCGGGCTGATCGCAAACATCCGAAACGGATGAGCACCTGAAGAAGAAGTAATTATAATTGTAGAGGAAGGAAATAAGTATATAATTCAATACATTGACATTATTGTAGAAAAATATTTAAAAAGGCATCAAAATGTCAAGGATATAATAAATAGTAATATTATCGAAATCGTAGTTGTTTTCATAACGAACGATCACAGTCTCAATTAACTTTAGAGAAATAAATAAAGAAATGCAAAAATCATAATTCGCACCTTTGTTGGGCGAAGTTTGCCTGTTACGTTCTCGTCTAACAATAAGTAGAACCCGTAAATTCGATACATTGTTCTCTTTGTAACGAATCTCTTTTACTACGAATTAGTAAATGTCATATATTTGATATAATTTTGACGTCGTAAGATAATTTCGTCGATTTGGGATGATTTCTTTTTTTGTGCTGACGATTTTGGTACCAAACGTCATATAAAAAAATTATTCTAAAACATAAAAGAGAGCGAAATGTGGATTTTCATTTGATTTACATTGAAGTTCGTTAGCTTACTGGAAGGTAGGGCTCGTCTTAAAATGCAAAAGGCTATTTCAACCTTTCCGATACCTAACATCTTTGATACCTCATCTATGTAGGTAACAATAATGCTTTTATGACTTACAGTAATCCTTATGTACTTGCAAACAGTTTATTTAACACCAGATTCACAACCAAACATTTTTAAAATGCTGTCCTACTGTTCCGATTTTTTCTGTGGCGAGCGTACCTATTTAAGAGGATGATTACGCTCGCACAGAAAAGCTAAATATAATTTTACAAGTATGGTTATCTACACGTTATTGCAGTATCCCAGTATACAAGTTTGCCCACGCCACACTTCATCTCATTACAGAAAATATTTATGCTTATCTAGTAAACATTCTGATAAACATCTAGCTATTAAATTCCAAGACATTATATTAAATAGGTATAATTATTCGGTAACTTGTTCGAAATTTATATTCTACAGTATCTGGTTTGTCAATTGTTCAATTATTACAACAAATCAGCCGAATAATTCTAAAATTAGTGGTAAATGTTATAACTACTGTTATAACAGTACCCTCGTAATCACTCGTGTTAATGTGTTATACTTAGTCATGTTAACAACTTGTGGTTGTTGACAAAATGGAATTTGTGGAATAAAAACCCAGAGTAACTTATACACATCGATGTGATTAATTATAATAAGGACCGATCTTTCCATCTTCTGATTATATCTGACAGATATTTCCTTTAGAAACATATCTGTCGGATAAATTTATCAGAAGATGGAAAGATTTGCCCTACCTGCATTCTGTTAAATTTTAAATAAATTAAAAATCGTTCTGTAGTAAGCTTAGATCGTATTCAGACAGTTGTATATATATATATTGAATCATTCACTAAAACATAAATACGTTTTGGAGAAGTAATTGTTGCAGTTACTTCTAACAATAAGTCTAATAAGTGAGTTACGAATGTTTCACTTGACTAACTACAATAAAACCCCGTGTATGTGAATCTCGAATTTTTTACTACCTGTGTTGAAGTAGAAAATTATGTAGATAATCGTCGGCATCGCTTCAAAGTAACAGTAACTATATCGACAGTAGTTGTGGCAGATTATCCTCGACGACAACGACAAAAAGTAGATTTTACAGAAGTGCACATATTGTATTGTAGCGTAGCTACATACGAGGGGGTGCCCAAAACTAATCGGAATTATTTTTTAAAAGCTATATATTTTCAAATTTTTTACAAAACAACTTTATCTCCTTCAAAATACTCTCCATTACAACTAATACATTTGTCCCACCGGTGTTTCCACTGTTCGAAACATTTTATTACATTTAATCTCTTAGGGGAAGTTGGGTTGGCCATGCACAAAAATTACAAAAAAACAAATTGAATCCGTATGCGCGCCTTTATTTATTGAATAACATTAATAAACAAAACCTAAAACACGTAGGAAAACAAAATAACATAATTCAGTATTACTTCAATACATACACAAAAATTGTCCAAAAACAGTCTCAAGAATTATTATGGGTATTCCAACTAAATTTAAATTAACACAGTAATATAAATATTAATTGAGTTCAAGGAATTCTGTATCCATATTAAACGGAAAACTAAAATAAAAGTTGTTGCTCACCAATAGCAGTAACCAGTAATATCGTATCGTACGCCCTGAAGGTCGGTACCAACTTATTTCGAACTAACCTTCATTAAAGGTACGGACTTCCAACCTCGTGGATAAGACGGGCTTGCCTTTCGAAAATCTCAACTTCACAAACAATCTGTATGTTCGCACAATTTAATATTCAAATTTTAAAAGCCGTTGATCAATTTAAACTTATTGGGCAATTTTATGATTCAAAAATGTTTTACTCGCAGTCACTCAATAATCGTAAACAAATCAGCAGGAACAGTAAGAAGCTAGACCCTCGAACTCTCTACTTGTACTATTTTATTTGTTCTGCCCAGCGAGCCGAGAGGAAAATATGTCACGCTCTGGACGCAAAATTCTCCCGATTCCTGGAAAACAACTTAAGAGGGTCCAATGCGCAGCGTGCCGAGTGGAATTTCAACGCCCGGCACGAAAAGAAACAAAAAATAAAATCAGAGCGTAACAATTTTTTGTAGTCATCTTTAGAAATGGCTGACTGCTCCTCCCTCGTTTTTTTCTCGACCTCTTCAACGTTGTCAAATCGGTGTCCTTTCATACTGGCCGTGTGTGCAGGTGTATTGTCGTGGTGGAAGAACCAGTCTCCTGTCTGCCACAAATCGGGTCTTTTTTGACGGACACTGTTGCGTAATTTTCTTAAAACTTCCAAATAAAAGGTTCGATTGACGGTCTGACCCGGGGGAACAAACTCCGAATGAATTACGCCCTTGGCATCAAAAAAGCAAATCAACATTGTTTTGATGTTTGATTTGACTTGACGACAGTTTTTTGGACGGGGTGACACTGACGTCTTCCCAGTTTTTCCCAGAGCGTCATCTTTGTAAGCTGTTTTCAACATTAAAACAGTTTCGGCAACATTTTTACCGAGTAGAAAACAAAATTTCACAGTCGCACGTTGTTCACTTAAACTTGCCATTATAAAAAACGAAACAAAAACAAAACAGCGCTAGCAAAAACAGATGAACAGAATAAGCTACATCGACAACACCGACAGGTCTGAACAGGCAATGAGTTGCGCTATGCACCCCCTAGTGGCAGAAATGCGTACTACATAAACTCCGCCCACGGCAATGCTATTCCGGTTAGTTTTGGGTACCCCCTCGTATAAGAAGATACGTTTTACCGAAATACAAATCGATTTTTCTGGTGAAAAAAATCGGAATATTGATACCAGATTCTTGTTCTTGACATATGATGTTTTTTTGCCCTAGATCCATCCATTGATGCATAAGATAGTCAGAATAATTCATTTTCGCAAAAAATGGCGTTTACGATAATCTGCGTCGATATGTATTTAAAATACATACAAGTGTAGACAATTAAAAGTATTGTTGGAACAACCACTTTTACCATACATAACATTTCGAGGACAACATTCTTTACTAATTATATGAGGTAATATGCAAGCCGATATCTTGAAATAAACATTTCTCCAGTTTAGTTTACGCAGCGAGGAGATAGCGCGAGCAAGACGGCGATACAAGGATAGAGCGTACACGCGAGCGCGAAGACCGCGATTCGCCGATTATTAAACGAAAATGTTTTGAGCCCTTATTTTATTTATAAGTATCTATTAAGAAATATTTTTTTAGGTAATTAAAAGATGGCAGAAGGTGTGCACGTTTTTATTTTTTTAATATATAGCTTCTAATTCAAGAAAGTGACATCGAAAAGTTAGTCTAATTATTTCCAACTTCAAATAGTTATTATATAAAAAGTATATATGTTCTTAAGAAAATAAGTACGTCTTCACATACTTGATGATACATATTTTCAGATTCTTGAATAAAAAATTGAAAATTTCTATCAATATAGGTGTAATACCTGACCGAATTTACATTGAAATTCCTATATTAGTGCTTGGCGTAATCATCCTCTTAACGCGCACGACAACGCGTGGAAATTAAAATTGACGACCGGGTCATTTCGGATTTCCAATCGCGAAACGCATTCCGTGACACGTCATTATTTCACCTGTTCGACGAAAAATCGGACGATCCGAAGAAGACGGATGCGAAAAGCTCGCGCAACAAAATTATCCGCTTCGTTACGCTAACGACACGTGATCCGATACTCCCGCAAATCCGATTTTCTAAAAAGATAAAGTTGCATAGACATTTAAGCGAAATAAGAACGATAAAAAAGATTTAGATATAAAGGGAAATAAAATACAAAGTTGATATAATAAATTGTACCATTACGGGAAACGTGTCTGCAATGAGATATCGGATTCTCTTTCAAAGGCGCACTTCTTTGACACTTGAACTGTTCGCCGTCTTTACGCCGAGGACTTAAATAAAAGGTAACGAGCCGCCGAACATCGTTTTGCTCTGCATATCAACGTCGTACGGTCTGTTAACGATTTCCTCCAAATGGGTTCGATTACGTAACAAATTCCCCGTCGGATTTTCTTTTATAAACGCAACGAAACCATTCCGGTTGCGCGTTTTCCATTTAAACCTGCAAAAATTTCGCTCGCAACGAACGCGCGCGCGTCCGCGACAGTTTATGCAAAAATAAATACCGACCGCAAGGCGAACGGTCGCGTTCCTTGAATAAAATAAACGGAAAGCCGGGTTCACCTTCCAATTTCGGAACGTGTCACAGGAACAAACGCCGGTTAAAATTCACCGAAAAAGCGGGAACTACTCGAGTGACAGACAAACGCTGTCACTAGATCCGGGGTTTGTTAGTGCGCGCCCCTCCCATGTAGCGGAAAAGGACGGGATCGATAACTTCTGGAGGTACAAAACTTATTAGAACAAATTATCGTTTAAAACAAAAAACCGCGAGCAACGAAAAGTTCGCAGTTCAAATTATTACAAAAGGGGAGGATTTATTGTTTATTTTACTTTTCAATGGAAACGCATACGCTGTTAAATAATAAAAACTTACGCCCCCCCAGGATGAATTTACGCGTTCTATTGTAATTTCGTTACGAAAAATATATTTAAAAGGTATCTGTTTTTCGGGAATAAATGAATTGTTGGCTTTGCGCGTATCTGAAAGTACGTCGAAACATTTCGAATGGGCGAAAGTTATCCATTTTAATGTTATTGAAAATACGTACATTATGAAAAATATCGGCGGGCTTTTTGCCTTTTATCATATCAGACTTTAACTTTTATTCGGGGGGGTTTCATATCGCGCAACGCTTTTTGTATCGATGTTTATGTGTTTGCCGGAGAATACGCGAAACGTTGGCTTTTGTTCTGTTTACTATGCAAGCACGATTTAAAAAAAGGCCTGTCGCCGAATCGGAATTCGCATGATTTGTATAACTTAAACAAATAAAGCTCGAGAAATATTAGGTACTTACGACGCTCGACTCCAAACAGTTGGAAAATCTTACGTCGGCCATCGAATATTTCAAACGAGTAGGTACGAAAGACGGGCGACAAAAAAACAAATTTATTATTAATCGCAAGTTTAAATCTGATTACGGTTTGTTCCGAGTATTTAGAAAAAAAAGCCACGGCGAAATTTTCCCAAAAATCACTTCATTTAACGACGAAAAGTGGTCGTTTACGCGATAATTTTACTGTATGCACTTATTATTTGCAAGTCAACTATTCCGATTATTTAACATTACCCAGATTGCTATTTCAGTTGATGATAACTATTGATTAGTGACTAAAAGAATTTAAAAATGATCCGAAATTGAATTCGACCATGATTTTATTTTCTGAAAATATACCGAAAATCGCCTCACTTCCGGATTAGACCGCGAGCCGTGGTTAATTTTGTTATTTTAAACAGAACGGGACATTTTTGTTGCATAATCAAACATTAGACCTAAACGTCTGCACATTTTCAATTGTTTTCGAAATACCTGTTCGACTTTTTTTATAACATTTAACCTTTGCACGTCCTTTAACACGTTCTCTGTCGCCTGTGAAATGGGCGTCAGTGACCGATCGAGGTTTTTGAATAATGAAAAGTGAAACGAAACAAGCCGGTTCCGTTCGGAACCGCTGGCACAGGTGTACGACGCCGACGCAACGCCGAGCGGCTCCGATCGGAACCGGTGGCAGCGAACGTGTTAAAATATTATATCAATTGATTGTACATGATTTAAACTTTACAGGGTGGTCAGCCATTGATAGCCTATTATTAGCCTACTGGATCGACTCACTCATAGGTAAATAAGTTCCGTTTCCCGACTTTAATTCAACACTATACTAGCCGTTTATAAATCCTCACTACGTTCGGCGCTAGGCGGACTTGTTTATTATTGCGCTGCTACTGAATGCCACTAATGCACAAGTGGCATATTTTGTATGAGACTTAAGGGCCGATCTTTTCATCTTCCATTTAATTTAATTGACACATATTTACCATGGAAACGTTTGTTCAAACAACCGCTTCCACGGTAAAAATTTGTCAAGTAAATTTATTGGGAGACGAAAAAACCGGCTCTAAGACAAATTGATTTTTAAGTTTCATATTTCTCGATTTTTAGTTTTTTTTTACATGATAAAATTAAATACACCTACTAAAACTAGTTATCTAGGAAATATCGACCTGCATGGCGTTAATCGGAAGTATTGTCGGATTTTAAGTCTTAAAAACTATTAAAACTATATAGAAAATTAAAAACAAAAAATAATCCAAACGAAAAACTAATTGTTTATTCATTTCAAAAATTATAGTCTTAGTTCTAGTAATTTTTTTTAGTATGATAATCTTCGAAACATTTTCCAGTACATAGAGGAATCTCACAATATAAGCACATAAAACAGGTTTCTCTCCTTTTGCCGTGTTTTAGTTTAAACTATGAATTTTCACAAGCCTATGTTGCCTCATATTTGCTGAAAGCCTAATTGATGCATCATCATGAGAGGCTCTCTTAGTTGCATTTTCAGAACTTTCCGAACGAACATATTTATTTTCAATCCAGTCTTTTGCAACTTGTAAAAAAAATGAAAATTTTATTTTCTTTGCTGGATTCAGTATTTTGTATACCACAAATGAATTGAATAAAGCACAATTTAACATAAACATAAAAGTCTTTTTTGTTCATTTGACAGTTTTTCTTATAATTGGATTATAAGAAAGGTATTGATCTGCCAAATCAACACCCTTCATATACATATTATAGTCCAAAATACTTTCAGGTTTTGTTATCAGTTCGCCAGTTTTTCGATTTATTTTATCGGTTTCTATCATTCGCGCCTGATGTATAGTTGAAATCATTCTTACATCTCTTTTGTCTTTCCAGATATGTATTAAAACTTCACCTTTCCTACGGAAATCATGTTGTTCCTTTCTCGACTTAATATTTTTTAGATCTTGAGGTAATTCACGATTTTCCCTTATTATACCACAAATTCTAATCTCTTTGGAAAGTAATTTCTCTGCCAACTCAACGCTATTATAATAATTGTCTATGTAAATATGGTGCCAAATATTTCCATAACCATATCTAAAAGGTATATGACGAGATTTTGCAAATTTTCTCCATTACCGCTGTATAATTTAAATTTAGATATATATCCACTGTCAGATTCGCATAACATTCTCACAAGTAAGCCATATTTCGTAATCTTTCCTGGATTGTAGTCACGGAAACTTAGTCGTATCATTGCTTCGTCCAATGAAAGATTTTGTTTCGGTTTATAGACTTTATCAAATTTATTTATAAAATATTTATTATTGATTCTATTTTGAAAAGTCGACTTGCGTTTTCGGGCATTTTATCATTACCAGAAAAATGTAAGGATTGTAGTATTTGTCTGAATCTATTTGGGGTCGTGACTTTACCAAAAATTGGCGTTTCCATGTATGGATCAGTAGACCAATAATCGTTTATACTATTTTTCCTAACTTATCCCATTAAAATATTCAAACCAAAAAATTGCTTTACTTCGGTTATTGTTGTATCTTCCCGCTGCTTAGTGTTTTTTACACGTTTATATTTGTGGATATTTTGCAAATAGCATCTATTTGTTTTTGTTACTAATAATTCAAAAAACCCTCACCAATAAACAAATCCACCACTTCTGAAATATTTTTTGCATTTCTTGGAAACACTTTAACGCCGGCATTTACATTATATCAGTATAATTTTGGGACCAATATATTGTTGAATTGTTTTGTTCGTTTTCTAACTCTATATTTTCGGAATCGCTACTCTCAGATTCACTTACAATTGGTAAAATTTTTCTTTTTGTGTTATTTGGGAAGTCTGAATCGTCACTTTCACTTGTATCATTTTCAGCCCTGGATAATATATCAGAACATAACTCATTACATATAATTGATACATTCAAAATCGTCTTCTTCCATTATAAAGTAAGGTAAACAATTAAATTAAATTAATAAATCAATTAATTAATTAATTTGTTAATTATTGCAAAATATAACCTAACTTGTAAACTCGCCGTTGTAACTTATATGTTATAAACTTACTATGACGATGACAATCCAAACAAAAGACTGATTACTACGTCAACGACGCCTGGATTTCGAATAAAAATTTACGTATTACACGTCAACGGCTACCAGATTTTAAACAAGAAAAACGTAGTAATACGTCAACGGACAGTAATGTGTTAACATACATTCTTATCGATACCCCTTGAATAAAACTCAACTCCTGGGCCAACTCTTCAACGAGTTGTTGATTTAAAAATTCTGCAGTGCCCGAAATATGTGGATTGGACAAAGCTGACCAATAAACACCAAAATGTTGTCTTACCTAACCTTCGCTACATTCTGTATATAAGGTGGCCGATTTCTTCTGTTAGGCTGGTTTCAGACGGACGATACGCGTATGCGATTCTCGTATGCTCGATACAAAATAAATATTATAGCAAATGTAAGTTTGCAGACGCTCGATACAGCCTTCATACAGTATCGCATACAAACTTCTAAAATCACGACAGTTCGGACCTCGTCGACTGTAGGATCGGTGTCAGTCGGAAAATACGAAAACTCTTTGTGTGCTGGATACAGCACTAACATTACAATATATAAGATCTTTCAGACGGCGATACTCGCTTCGTACAGCGTCGCATACTAAATTTGAGTATCTCGCGAAGGTCGGCCGCCAAGCAACAGCAAAATGCTATACTCTGTATCTTTAGAAACATACAACATGCTATACTCTGTTTCTTTAGAAACATACAACATGCTATACTCTGTTTCTTAATTGGGAGGAGTAAATTAAAATTTCCACCTAAAAAACACGTTCACCGATTGGCTACTTGCGAGATTAGTTTACGCTGGGTAATTTGCCGTACGCGCTATTAAATCTCCGGTAATTTATGTTTACCTACATGTGTGACAGTTGACGGGTATCGACTTTAAAGTGTTTTAAAGTCATTTCTCGTATATTACCAATATGAAAAATAGTTCTTTTCAGAATTAAACTGATCATTTTGTAATAAATTCAAATCCAAGAGCAAGTATTGCATCTGCAGTGTCACCGCAAACAAAAACGCTCCCATTTGGGGCATTAGTTTTCTGCTGAAAAGCAAACTATTTTGAATATGTAGAAGAAACTAAAATTAGATGATGAAAATTCGGTATTACCTACGTTAAAAATTGTACTTTTGGCAGGTTAAATTAACGGCCCTGATATTACACACCCTTTTAATACTTGAACACTCATCTTATTCATCATACATTGACACATTTCGAATTATCACTGCATTGGTACATTTTTGTCCCATACATTTACAGGAACCAATGCAACTCATTCGATTTTTGCTACTTTTTTCACATTTTACTACTGCAATGTAAAAAATATAATGAAACGAAATTTATGAATCAACAAAAAGAGACATTAAATGGTAAAGTCGCTGTAGTTTTCGTATGAAATAGGAGCTTCTCAAAAATTTATTTAATACAAAACGCTTCTTGTATTATGTACTTAATTATTAAAATAACGGATAAGGTGTATTTACAATAATAATAATAATAATAATAGTATGTTGGCTTATTTTAGAATTAGGGGAAGGTCGGGTAGCCCCGGACGGCGGGTAACCCCGGACAGTACAATTACTAAGTAAGTAAACACGTTGGAAAACCAAAACATAGTTTTGGGGGGCCCCCATAGAGTTTGTACGCATATGCAACTTAGTCAATGAATGAGCACAGATTAATTGACAAGCTGCAGTGAGTGTTTGTTCCTGCCAAACATTTCTGATTGCCCCTGTCGAATTTCATTGCAATTTATTATTTATTTACAAATTTATTACAACAGTTGTCACCTTTTCCTGACGTATCTTACAAACGCTTGGTGAGGCGGTCTCGAAAGACACAAAAGAGTGAGATTTTAACATCTTCTCGATACAAACAAGATTTGGAGGAAAACCAAAAAGGTAGAGGAGGCAAAAAATTGAAAACAACGACAACTATTTAGGGTGATTCCCATCAAGTTGAAGAGACAGCGTGTACCATATGTGCCGAAACGTTTAAAAAAAATTGGATTCAGTGTCATGACTGCAAAAATTGGGTCCACGAAGCATGTGTTAACATTGACGCAACAGATTTTTACTACATTTGTGACGTTTGTAAGGCCAAAACACGTTTAGGCCACTATTGATATCTGTCCGGGGCTACCCGCCGACTTTTATATTACCGCAAATTGGGAGCTTAAGTTTTTTCAATATTCTAGTTACAATAATTAAGATATCCTTTTGTTTTTCATTAGTACGATTAACAAAGTTCCTTACTCTATTTTAATGCTAAAATACAAACTGACATTTGTTGATTGTATTTTATATTTCTACTTCATTTAAGTGTCCGGGGCTACCCGACCTTCCCCTACATATAGAATGAGAGGGAGCTACGGGAAAAAGTGAGATGGAAGATATACTGCAACCAGTTGAGAGTGCGACTCTCGAAAATGCAATTTTCGCATGTTTTCACTTTTAATTATTTATCTTAATTATGAAGCCCCACAAAAATATAATTCTTCTATTGTTGGATGCTACAAGGACGAACCAAACTTTTTTAAAGAATAACATTTTTCGATATGTCGTACTGTTTTGTAGTTATGACAGTATAAACGGTAAAAAACGCGAAATTGAAGTGAACTTTTTAGCTGTTCGAACCGAAATATCGGTCCCAAAAGTTATTTTTCTCCATAAGAGCCCGTGTATTTTGCGTTTTTTCAAAAATTTTTAAACGATTAATTCCACAAAACCAATTACGAATTTTACGGCAAAAGAAAGTTCACGTTTCCTTCTATACGTACGCTGAATAACTCTTTCGGTAAAGATAGCGCCCTTTTGCACTGGACGATTTTTGACGGCTTTTGGCTTTTTAAATAAAAAAATACGCTCTTTCGATCTGTCAAGGTTTCATGTTGTAACCCCGACAGCCCCTCGAAGGTCATTTTGCGGAGTTTCGAGCACTCTACTATAAACGACGAACCGCTATATACTACCGATTCTGTAAAACTACAAGAACTGGCGAGAAAAAGCCTAATCGGAAAAGTATCGCAAGAGAATTTTGTACGCGATACGTGAATCGCATACGTGTATCCTCGTCTGAAACAGGCCTTAACAAATACGCAACATTTTTTTTTATGGAGTTTGAACTGAACTTGCTGCGTAAAATTGTTGAACGTATCCACAGTTGCGGCGACAGTTTCGTTGGGCGATAACTAAATTGCTCCGAAAAACCCAGATCGTACACGGCAAAAAGTTATGCTAGATAAAATTTTCGAGGTTGGTCGATCCAAGTGTTCAGGTGCGTCCAACTACTACGGATCACCATCTTTTCCGGGAACGTCAGAACGTGCTTTAAATGGACAACACCTTTAAAACGATAATTGCCTAAATTTAAAAGTTCGTCCAGGAGTAATTCTCATTAAAAACCGCCAGTTTTACGCAAGTTTCAAAATTTTATATGCGAGGGGCCTCAAAAACAGCAGAAAGTTTAGCATTTTTATTATTTAGCCACGTTTTGCACACCTTTTAAAAAATGTAAATAACGCCCCTAAATCCCATAGATCTCCTTGCGCTAATCTAGGCAAGTGAATTAAAAAATGTAATTATTTTTGACTAATTTCAAAGTCGAACACTTGAAGTTTGGGGGGGGGGGCAAGAAAACTCAGTTGCAAATTAATTGACCCCCGCCGCGCCCTCCGCGAAACGACCCGTTTCAATTTAACGACAAAATATTTATTTATCGAAGTTTACGCGCGCCCCCACTACAAACAGCTCGAATTGTTTTGTTCGAAAATGCAATTCAAATAATAATTACTATAGACGCCCCCGTTCCGCATTCGAAACTAATTTAATATAAATTTAAAGTAAACATCCCCATTGTAATATTGCTATTTGTAAACTGGGACGCATTCCGACCGTCCCCGAATGCACTTGCAAATTGTTACCCTCCAAAGTGTTTACCTAACGCGCGCAGGGGAATAACCGCGATCGCGTTGTCTATTATTATTATTTCGCGCAATCGGCCGCCCGAACGAAAATGTTAGACATTTGGAAAAGTTGCGACGTTTTACGAGCAATTTACGTTTTCGAAGACATCATAAACAGCCGCTTAAGTGTTACCTGTGCGTGAGATAATGGGCACGTGTTTAATGAGTTTATTATCTGCATCTTGCCGAAGTACATCGTGTTATTCTGGTTAGTTAATGATTAACTGCGTCTTGGGGCCGCTCGGGAATTCGCGAGCGGCAGGCACAAGCTCGAAATCGTAGCGCGAATTATTACGAAATAACTTAGTTTATAGGTTGGCGTAATTTATAATAATTCGAATTTAATGAACTACGTGATTGAGGATCGAAACGTTTTCCGTAGGTCGGGCCCCGGTCGATAATTTTAAACGCAACGAGCCCGTAAAACATCGCGAAATGCAAAGTTTAATTAAATCGCCCCCGCCCCCTAATTCAAACACATGTTGAGCGAAATTTTTGCAAATTGATGGGCGTCTCGCGCCAGCGCGACGGTAAATATTAATTAGGCGGCGGCGCGAAACTATCTTTTTTTAAATGAAATTAATGAATTAATAATAATTATTATTAGGGTTGTTCGAATCGAATTTGGGTTATAGTCGAAAAATGAGACTTCCAAGTTGACAACGGCGCAGCGGCGCATATCAATGGCAGGCAGTAAGAGACGCGTCGCTCGTTTTTCCTCCCTTTACCAGTACAGTTCCGCGTCGACAGCCCTGCCGAGCGTCACGACGAGCGGCGCCGTTCCTGAGACGAGTATGTCGCGCGCTAATCCGAAACCCTCTCCGCACGTGTTCTGTCGAATTTAAAAGCATCCCCGTTCGAACTTTAAATTAATTACGCGCGGCTTCCTTATTGTTATTCATTAGATAAGTGTCGGGAACCAATTTCGGTCGATTTTAGTTTTTTTTTGATTAATTTAAATGAGGGACATGTCCGGAATTTAACGATGTTTCAACTTTGGGGCGTCGATTACGGTGTCGCGTTTCAGCGTGAAAAGTGTAGTAATTCCTCGTTCAATATGTGAAACGACCAAATACATTTTAATGATGTGCGGAATGTACCAGATTACCGTAATTTTAGTTTTATCATTAATTTTCGGTGAGTAAACTTCTATATAATAGTAAATTATTTGATAGTTAATAATTCAGGGTTTACGAGGGGCGCGCGCTGATTGTTTAACTTTTCCAAGTTTATCGTGCACGTTATTAGTATTTATTGGGTATAAGAGGCTCGGTTTATGGTTCTGGAGTTGCGTGGACGTTCGAGAGTGTTTTTAATGAGCCATTTCCTTAAAAGGGCTTCGCGACCGAATCGATTGTCTGTCCGTTGTGAGGGTCAGGTTCGTCGTTGCGGTTGCTTCGAAACGAAAGTTTAAATAATATCCGAAACGCCGTTTGTGTTTAAAAACGAACCGAACGGAATGGCCCCCACTAAATTATTTATCGACGTACAGGGATAACAATCGACATCGATTAGGGCGCACTATCGGGGCTCATTTGTGCTCACAAACTTGCCCAATTTATTCCGACGTATCTGATGGGGCACTATGTATTATAAAATGAAAGCGACCACTTACCGCGTAATGCGAACAAAGTAAAAATAATTGGTAATTCGTTTTGCGGTTCGTCGTCCTCTCGTCGAATTGCACACGTACGTACGCGACGATTAATTATCGTCGGGCATATTATCGAAAAAAGTACTGTTGAGTAAACAGTATCGTAACGCAAATAGAACCGCCACCTGTTGAAAGTAAGCCGTGGACGTAATGTTTTTTAAGCTTCGAAACGCGCCGTTGTGGTATTTTAGTCGTTAAGTCGATTAACGGCGGAACTTCTGTATACCTAAATATCGCAATGCGAACAGTAAATTCCAACTTTGAATCGTTAAAGCCGTTGAAATAGTTTTTCGATGCGGTAATGCGGGTTTTAAAATGGTAATTTTCATACCGAATAATTGTGAATTTTAATCGCGCGTTGTACACATGTGAATACGTCGAAAGCTAATTATTCGTAGAGCCCTAAAATAAAATAAAAAAAATTGTAAAGCGCGTGCAAGCGCAGTTTTAATTGACTCGGACCACGCAATTACGACGATTTAATTTTATTACGATGGACGATAAAGCGTCATTAATTTGGGGAAGTGACGCCGAAACTAATCCAATAATTAAAAAATTGCCGTACACGACATGTCAACAAATTAAGGACGTAGGTGGTACGATTGGTTTTGTCCAACACTGCCTTTAGCGTAACTATCGGTGGCCGACCGTGAGAGCTCGCCAATCGGAGGCATTTTTCACTCGACGTGTATTTTGCTAATTTGAAATAAAAAAATTGAATTGCGCCGACTATCTTCGAGCCAAATCGGTTCGGTCGCTCACAAACGCAACCGGAAATATACGAAACGTGCGCTCTGATCTATACGACCTTAAAAGCCTCCATTATTGTTATTAAGGAAGTTTAATTTTTAAATTACGATCACATAAATCTTAATACGTCCACAATAGCTCTCGCTCGTTAACGTTTATTTAAATCTCCATTGTCGCAAGCAAAAAATACGTACCTACTAAAATTTTAAATTGCGATCGTTCCAACCATAATAATAATTAGGACCGAGCTACTACACCTATACTTAACTAATTGCGCGATAGATTGACGGTTAAACCGCACAATTTAATTAGTTAAAAGCACTTAACTTAATTTTCGTTGCTCGGCAGAATTAAATTCAATTTTTCATTCGATATCCGCGAAGATAACGAGTAACGTTACTTATTACTTATCTAAAACGCCTCCTACATATTTAACGAAGCATTAAACGGCGAGGTCTTTTTAAAGTTTGTCGAATAAAGCGCCGCCCGGACGAGACAAAAAAAATGATAGGGGGGGGACCGTGAAATTTGTCCTTCCCGTTTGTGACGACAATCTAAAATTAACGTGGCATTAATATTTACGCGATCGCCTAATGGATCCCGGATCGTCGATTATTTATTTAGACAACAGATTTCGATTAGTTTTCTCTTTTTGCTCCGGAAAATTATTTATTGGTCTTAAAAACGAGACGAGGGCCAAAAAAAAATTCTAGAGACTGATGGGGGGGGGGGGGAAGCCGATGTACCGTCTTCAAAAATTTAACGACTCGTCAAAGTGACGTTGGCGTCATGACTTCGAAACTAAATTACTTGAAACCGTGCCGACACATAAATGACATTGTTACTTTCCATTTTTGATTATTTAATTTTGTCATTATTTATTAATTCTTGTTTGATATTTAAATTTAGACGTGCTATTTCAAATTTTACTTATTTTCGATTGATGTGGATTTCCTGAATTTAAAAGTTTGCGTTGTTCCGTACTCAATTTAGAAAAGGTAATTGTAGAGAATTTGTTACGTCTATTAAGCTGACACAGCCACTACGGCACAATCGAATGAAACCTATTTAGAAATTTAGTGCTAATTTGTTGCTCTATTCCCGATTTTGTTGCTCCAGCCGTTTCGCCAAAAACCATGGTTGTGCTAACTTAATACTTAAGCTAGCACAGCCACTCGCAGAAAATTAAAAAAAAGTAAAAACGAGCATGTATTTCTAAACTACTATTTTGTTGCTAATTTGTTGCTCTATTGCCGATATTATTGCTACACCCTTAACACGAAAAAACCACCCCCACAGCAACTGCAATAAAACAACTACTTAAAAATTTCCATTTTCTTGATAAATTTACTGTAATGAATTAGTTGCTTTACATTATATTATATCCCAATTTTGTTGCTTCACCCCTAATACGAAAACAACTACCCCTAGTACTTAAAAGCCAGCACACCTTAAAACTTAAAAAATATCGATTTTTTCGGTAGTTTAGGCCTTTATGATTTAGTTGCTCCACGTTCTAGTACATCCCGATTTTTGTGCTCCACCACTAGTACGAAAACAACCACCCCTAGTACTTAAAAGCCAGCACAACACATTAAAACTTAAAAAACATCGATTTTTTCGATAGATTAGGCCTTTATGATTTAGTTGCTCCATGTTCTAGCATATCCCGATTTTTGTGCTCCACCCCTAATACGAAAACAGCCACCCATAGTACTTAAAAGCCAGCACAACACCTTAAAACTTTAAAAATATCAATTTTTTCGATAGTTTAGGCCTTTATTATTTAGTTGCTCCATGTTCTAGCATATCCCGGTCTTTGTGCTCCACCCCTAGTACGAAAACAGCCACCCCTAGTACTTAAAAACCAGCACAACACATTAAAACTTAAAAAATATCGATTTTTTCGATAGATTAGGCCTTTAGGATTTAATTGCTCCACGTTCTAGTATATCCCGATTTTTGTGCTCCACCCTTAGTACGAAAACTAGCCACCCTAGTACTTAAAAGCCAGCACAACACATTAAAACTTAAAAATATCGATTTTTCGATAGATTAGGCCTTTACGATTTAGTTGCTCCACGTTCTAGTATATCCCGATTTTGTGCTCCACCCTAGTATTAGGGTGGCCCTAGTACTTGGGGTGGAGCACAAAATCGATTAAAACTGAACATGGAGCAACTATCGATTTCGATAGATTAGGCCTAAATTATCGAAAATTGATATTTTAAAGTTTTAAGTGTTTGTGCTCACCTAGTATTAGGGGTGGCTGTTTTCGTACTTGGGGTGGAGCACAAAAACCGGGATAGGCTAGAACATGGAGCAACTAAATCATAAAGGCCTAATCTATCGAAAAAATCGATATTTTTTAAGTTTTAAGGTGTTGTGCTGGCTTTTAAGTACTAGGGGTAGTTGTTTTCGTATTAGGGGTGGAGCAACAAAATTGGGATATAATATAACGTAAAGCAACTAATTCATTACAGTAAATTTATCAAGAAAATCGAAATATTTAAGTAGTTGTTTTACTGCAGTTGGTGTGGGGGTGGTTTTTTCGTGTTAAGCACGGTGTAGCAATAATATCGGCAATACAGCAAAAAATTAGCAACAAAATAGTAGTTTAGAAATACCTCCTCGTTTTTACTTTTTTTTTATTTTCTGCGAGTGGCTGTGCTAGCTTAAGTGTTAAGTTAGCACAGCCATGGGTTTTGGCGAAACGGCTGGTGCAACAAAATCGGGAATAGAGCAACAAATTAGCACTAAATTTCTAAATAGGTTTCATTCGATTGTGCCGTAGTGGCTGTGTCAGCTTAATAGACGTGAATTTGTTGTGAACTTAGATTTATGAACGTATATATATTTAAAACCTCGAGAGTAATGGAGTTTTATTTCACGTCGTGATAGTGCGTAGAGTAAAAGTTGTAAAATTTTCTAGTGATTTAATACTACTAATGGTTTAATTTTTGATTATCGTTTTGTAACGGATCGATGGTATCTAAAATCGCTATAACTTAGGGCATATTATTGAAATTATAAATATTATTATTAGTACATAAAAAAATTTGAATCATTAATTCACTTTATTTATTTTATTTAATTTAAAATAACTAATATTCACATTTTATAATTGTTTCATTCTTTTCTTTATTAACCATTAATTTCTATTATTATTGTTGTTAGTTGTTTTGTAATTTGTAGTATTATTTCCTTTCGAGATTTTTGAGAAAAACTCGTGGCGCCCTTCATTATTTTGTTTCGTTTTGTTTGTGCTAGCAAATCGTTTTTTTTTTCTTTCTTTAATTATTCGATTATTTGTTTTTGTTTATTGTATAACAACGCCATCGCTGAGCTCATATTCGACTGCCGCCGGTACCAATCACAATATTTGTTACTTTCTTGGAAAAGCCCGTGACAACTGTTGTTTCATTACGTATTGCAATATTTAATACGACATTTCGGTCTGATTCACTAAAAATTTGCTCGACATTTAGCCACATATTATATAAGAGCGTTGTTTGATAGCAATTGTTTGCTATACGAGTGATTCAGAATTCATATTGCAAAGTTATAAAGCGTACGTAGGTAAATATTTACCTAATTAGAAAAACCATTAACGAAATTTCCCGTTTAGTTATGCACTAAAATCATGGAAAATTGTCGTGGGTTTTTGTTATACTATCTTGTGTTATTTAGTTTACGCACGCAACTGAATCACCCTTTATGGCAAACAATTGTTTAAATAAGTAATAAATGCCCGCCTTGCTAAATATCAGCAAGTTGCTCGTCAGTGAATCACATTGAAGTACAGTCGGGAGCAAAATTAATGTCGCGAATCACAATACACGGCACAACGAACAAATCCGCGAAAAATATTCACGACAAGCTAAACAAATTACAAAATTGACCTTTTAAATAGTTTGTTCGTTGTGTAAAGTGTGCATACGGGTAATGTTCGCGATTAGCGACTGTACAAACAGGGCCGAAAGACTTTTTTCAAGAACGCGCGCGCGCGCGCTTAGTAGGTGTATTAGATGGAAAACGCATTGCATCGAGGCGGTCGGAAAGTAATTATAAGCGATTTACACACAAACGTGGATTTTCGACGGCGATTAGCATCAGCACACGTGTCAATAAATCGTCAATTCGCAACGTTGAAAATTCGCTTAAACAGTGGTCGTCGCTTATTGTGTTCACCGGTTATTAGAATCGGCCGCTTAATAGCTCATCATTGTCTGAATGAAATAATGCCGTTTAATGGAATCTCGCTGGATATTGTAGTCGAAGCTGCTAGTCCCAACGTGATTCTATTAAACGGCAACTATTGCACGTGTTTTCTAGCTCGAGATGTCGGCGCAGGTAACGAAGTATAAATTATAATAGTCTGCTCAAGCGATTTCATTATTCACTTCTTATTATATTATTATTCTTATTATCTTCTTCGTCGATTTAGAAAAAAATTGCTTATTTGAATTAGCTTATGTTCTTGCCGTGGACACTACACTATTTTAACATATCGTACATCAAATTAAACTTACTATATTTTTATATACATATTATATACCTACGTAAGTACCTACGAGTTGAAGAATTTCCAACAAATTGAAGTGAAAGCATTCGCTACATCTTATTCATAAAATTCATCGTATCAAATGAATATCGATCAAATCGTTAGGAAAGCAAAATATTTAATAAAATTCGTATGACGTCACGAGCAATAAAATTCGAATGACCTTTAACAGATATTTTTAAAAATGACCCGTAATTTGATTCAACTATACTTATTTCAAGTTTTTATTTATAATACAAGGTGTTCCTAAATTGATTTGAGATATTTTAAGAGTGCATTCTTCACGTCAAAACGAGGCGAAAAGTATTTTGAAAACGACGAACTTTCGAGCCAAGTCCATGCGGGCTATTTTGCTATCTTGATGCTTACTGTTAATTCCCAAAGTTTGGAAACGATACGCATTGACGCACGCTTAAATGGGCACGAAATCGGGATTTTGTCTTTTATCTCGAAAACGATAAGAGTGCGAGCGGTCTTATTTTTACAAAACATACTGAAAAAATTAAAAATCCAGCCAGAACTGAAAAAACTGTAACGGTATAATAAATTCCAACCGTTTCTGCGATGATAAAAAACAAAAAAAAAACATTTTTTTCAAAGCGTTTTCGGATAGAATACGCTCTTAAAATATTTCCAGTCGATTTAGAAACATCCTGTAGATTACATTTCAGATTATCGGAATTTTTTAACGTGCGGATTTTCTTACAGATCACCGATCTGCTATCTGCAACTTTTAACGTAACAACAATTCCGTGTCTAGTTTTAAAGGTGCGCGGCCGTTAAATGGCTCCCCCCCGTAGGTCGCGTTTTTAGTTTCTAACGACTCTACTCTCGGCCTATGAAGTTTATACCAATACAAAAGTTGTGGAGCATGTCGAGCTCAATAAGAAAAATCGCAGTTCGAGCCTTCGAGGAATTGTTATAGAAAGAGTGCCAAATAATTCGTCTACGAAGAAGTCTTTAGATTAATTTTTAAAAAGTTTTTCTTAATAATCAACAAATAGAGTAAATTTTTCTACACTTACGATCAGGGCTAGTTTTTCAATCGTCAGTTATCGCAAACCGTTGAGCAATTACTATAGAATTAATTGTTGAAACATACTAAACTAAAAACTAAATAATAGGTATCGGCAATTATCAATTCGGTATTCAATTGTAAGTATTCAATTATCTTATCGGCACTTTTCGATGCTATGCAAAATTTATAAATCACGTCGAATTCGTAATTAGTGCAAAGATTCAAATTTTTTCTTGTTCTTTTCCTTTTCTAAAAATATACAAGAAATACACGCAAGTACTTAATTTTGGCTTGGCAAGTAACTATGTTGTAAATTTTTTATGGCACTTAACGTGTTAAAGGAAAACGGGCAAATCGCATATTTTAAATAATTATCAGGAGGCAAGGACGTAAAGCTCAAAAAAACAAAAATTGCGTTATTTACGTGTTATTATTATTCTTTTTAATTCCGACGACGACGCGATAACATCACAAAATGTAGGCATTTTCGAATGAAACCTAATCGACTGATAAGCCCTCGAAGCGTTTTTACGAAAACATTATTTCTTCTAAAAGTTATTGAATTTATTCCGTGAAGAAAACTCGCCCTCTATATATGTATTTATGCAAATTGCAGTTTTTGCTTAACGATTGCGCCTTTGTACGCCACATATTCTTAATATATCTCTCGAAATAATATATGGCACCCTTTTAAAGTGTCCGAAATTGCTTAACCGACCCGGCCCGCAACGATAATTAATTTCTATACATAATTTCGGCCACAAAGGCGCCTTATAAAAGTGAATTTTGTATTCCAGACCCTTTTGTACACCGTAGAGGATCCCATTTATCCCTGGAACTATTCGGAGGGATAAACCCATCCATTCATAACCATTGCGCGCTATAAACCTCCCCACTTAAAAACATCGCATCCCGAATACCGAATAAATATTATAGTCGCCGAAATGCAGTCGTAATAAAACAGACGCGAAATAGAGTTCCCCGATTAAACAAACTACGAACAAGTTGCAGTTCCGAAGTTTTACCCGATACCGGTAAACAACTTTTCTCTACTTTCTAACCTATTCGGGAAAAGTTTTCGCTTTAAACTACTTGTTTTCGTCTATTAAACCTTCCCGACGACATAAAAATCGCATTTTGTCGTTTATACGCCGATGCGACGGTTAACTCGCAATAAACGAGGTTCGCGCGGCCTTTCGCTTAAAGTGCAGGTGGAAGAATGGCGTAGAGGAATCGGGCCGGTAACGGAGAGGCGAAATTTCAAAATAATAAATAGAGGACCGCGCAGTTTATTTTCGATGCGAATCGTTTTCTCGACCGTTGGACGCCAAATTGTAATGACGTGCACGCGTTCAATTAACGGGAAATTCCGAGAAAAACACATTTTCGAGTACTAAGCCAACTTTGATCATTAAAATGCAGTTTGAAACACACGACGATGATAACAGTTTCAAATGTACGTTAAAATTTCATTTAAGAGGATGATTTCAATGTAAATTCGGTCAGGTATTACACCTATATTGGTAGAAATTTTCAATTTTTTATTAAAGAATCTGAAAATATGTATCATCAAATATGTGAAGACGTTCTTATTTTCTTAAGAATATATATATACTTCTTATATAATAACTATTTGAAGTTGGAAATAATTAGATTAACTTTTCGATGTCACTTTCTCGAATTAGAAGCTATATATTAAAAAAATAAAAACGTGCACACCTTCTGCCATCTTTTAATTACCTAAAAAAAATATTTTTTAATAGATACTTATAAATAAAATAAGGGCTCAAAACATTTTCGTTTAATAATCGGCGAATCACGGTCTTCGTGCTCGCGTGTATGCTCTATCCTTGTATCGCCATCTTGCTCGCGCTATCTCCTCGCTGCGTAAACTAAATTCGAGAAATGTTTATTTCAAGATATCGGCTTTCATATTACCTCATATAATTAGTAAACAATGCGTTCGTCGAAATTTTATGTATGGTAAAAGTGGTTGTTTTAACAATACTTTTAATTAATTGTCTACACTTGTATGTATTTTAAATACATATCGACGCAGATTATCGTAAACGCCATTTTTTGCGAAAATGAGTTATTCTGACTATCTTATGCATCAAAGGATCTAGGGCAAAAACATCATATATCAAGAACAAGAATCTGGTATCAATATTCCGATTTTTTTCACCAGAAAAATCGATTTGTATTTCGGTAAAACGTATCTTCTTATACGAGGGGGTACCCAAAACTAACCGGAATAGTAGTGCCGTGGGCGGAGTTTATGTAGTACGCATTTCTGCCACTAGGGGGTGCATAGCGCAACTCATTGCCTGTTCAGACCTGTCGGTGTTGTCGATGTAGCTTATTTTGTTCATCTGTTTTTGCTAGCGCTGTTTTGTTTTTGTTTCGTTTTTTATAATGGCAAGTTTAAGTGAACAATGTGCGACTGTGAAATTTTGTTTTCTACTCGTTAAAAATGCTGCTGAAACTGTTTTAGTGTTGAAAACAACTTACAAAGATGACGCTCTGGGAAAAACTGGGAAGAAGTCAGTGTCACCCCGTCCAAAAAAATGTCCTCAAGTCAAATCAAACAGCAAAACAATGTTGATTTGCTTTTTCGATGCCAAGGGCGTAATTCATTCGGAGTTTGTTCCCCGGGTCAGACCGTCAATCGAACCTTTTATTTGGAAGTTTTAAGAAGATTGCGCAACAGTGTCCGTCAAAAAAGACCCGATTTGTAGACAGGAGACTGGTTTTAGCTAAAAATGGCATGGTTCCGCTGCCCCACGCACCTTACTCACTTGACCTGGCTCCGTGCGACTTTTTCTTATTTCCACGCATGAAAAGAGGTATGAAAGGACACCGATTTGACAGCGTTGAAGAGGCCAAGAAAAAAACGAGGGAGGAGCTATCACCCATTTCTAAAGATGACTACAAAAAATGTTTCAAACAGTGGAAACACCGGTGGGACAAATGTATTAGTTGTAATGGAGCGTATTTCGAAGGAGATAAAGTTGTTTTGTAAAAAATTTGAAAATATATAGCTTTTAAAAAATAATTCCGGTTAGTTTTGGGCACCCCCTCGTATGTAGCTACGTTACAATACAATATGTGCACTTCTGTAAAATCTACTTTTTGTCGTTTACGATAATCTGCCACAACTACAGTCGATATAGTTTCTGTTACTTTGAAGCGATGCCGACGATTATCTATCTACATAATTTTCTACTTCAACAGGTAGTAAAAAATTCGAGATTCACATACACGGGGTTTTATTGTAGTTACTCAAGTGAAACATTCGTATCTTACTTATTAGACTTATTGTTAGAAGTAACTGCAACAATTACTTCTCCAAAACGTATTTATGTTTTAGTGAATGATTCAATATATCAGGTTGGGGAAAAAGTTTCTTCGTATTTTCGGGTAGATGGCTTTAAGATCGCATAACTCTGGTACTATTAATCGAATTTAGTAATATTTACATGCAAATGAAAGCTGACATTTCACAGAATAAATTAACCTAAAAAATTGTGATATTTATTCACTCAGTCAAAAGTTATTGCGTTTCGAAAATGAGTGAAAATAAAGAGGAAATTAGATACATTTTGAAATTTTATTATAAAAAAGGGAAGAATGGGACTCAGGCTGCTAAAACAATTTGTGATATTTATGGACATGATGCAGTATCAGTACGCGTTGCACAAAGTTGGTTCAAGCGTTTTCAAGCTGGAAATTTTGATATCAAAGATGCACCTCGCTGTGGTCGGCCAATCACTGAAAAAGTCGATGAAATCATGAGAAAAGTTGAGCAAGACCGGCATATTAGTAGTTATGATGTTAGCAAGGAACTAAAAATTGACCACAAAACAGTTTTAAACCATTTGCAAAAGGCCGGATATAAAAAAAACTCGATGTTTGGGTGTCACATGATTTGACAGTGAAAAATTTAATGGATCGAGTTTCCATCTGCGATTCATTGCTCAAACGGAACGAAATCGAACCATTTCTGAGACGGCTCATTACGGGCGATGAAAAATGGATCACGTACGATAATAATGTACGAAAAAGATCGTGGTCGAAGCAAAATGAAGCTCCGCAAACGGTGGCAAAACCAGGATTGACGCCAAGAAAAGTGATGTTGTGTGTGTGGTGGGATTACAAAGGAATACTTTATTACGAGCTGCTCCCACCCGGTCAAACAATTGATTCTAATCTCTATTGTCAACAACTGGAAAGATTACGTCAAGCAATCGAGAGAAAGCGACCAGAATTGATCAATAGGAAAGGCGTTGTCTTCCATCACGACAACGCCAGACCCCAGATATCTTTTGCGACCCGTCAAAAATTGAGAGAGTTTGGCTGGGAAATTTTGATGCATCCGCTATACAGTCTTGATCTTGCACCATCAGATTTTCATTTATTTCGATCTCTACGGAACTCTCTTAATGGTGTAAAGTTGATTTCAAAAGAGGTCTGTGAAAATCACTTGTCGCAATTTTTCGCTAAACAATCACAGAAATTTTATAGTGATGGGATTATGATTTTACCTCAAAAGTGGCAAAAAGGTGGTCGAACAAAATGGCACATATTTAGTTTAATAAACTTCATTTATAATATAAAAAAAACTTGTTTCATTTTCGTACTAAAATACGAAGAAACTTTTTCCCCAACCTAATATACAACTGTCTGAATACGATCTAAACTTACTATACAGAACGATTTTTAATTTATTTAACAGAATGCAGGTTTAGGGCAAATTTTTCAATCTTCTGATAAATTTATCTGACAGATATGTACTATGAAAACGTACGAACAAAAGTTTCTACAGGAAATATCTGTCAGATATAATTAGAAGATGGAAAGATCGGCCCTTATTATAATTAATCACATCGATATGTATAAGTTACTCTGGGTTTTTATTCCATAAATTCCATTTTGTCAATAACCACAAGTTGTTAACATGACAAGTTGTGACACATGTATAGCACACTAACACGAGTGGTTTCGAGGGTACTGTTATAACAGTAGTTATAACATTTGCCACTAATTTTAGAATTATTCGGCTGATTTGTTGTAGTAATTGAACAATTGACAAGCCAGATACTGTAGAATATAAATTTCGAACAAGTTACTGAATACCTATTTAATATAATGTCTTGGAATTTAATAACTAGACGTTTGTCAGAATGTTTACTAGATAAATATTTTCTGTCTGAAATGAAGTGTGGCGTGGGCAAACTTGTATACTGGGATACTGAAATAACGTGTAGATAGCATACTTGTAAAATTGTATTTAGCTTTTCTGCGCGAGCGTAATCATCCTCTTAAAGTAAATGTCGCCCCCTCCCCAGTCCTTATAAAAACGTCTCCTCAGGCGGGCAATAAAACTATACATATAAACAGCTCATAATTCGCGACATAAACACCACGAATTCGCATCAAACGTTTCCGACGCAACAAAAAAGAACGGTGGGCCCCCCGCGTTTGAATTCCACCGCGACGCCTTGGAACAATCTAAGCAAGCACAAGAAATAACATACAGCCCTCCAGCCTCCCTCACGTGCACGTTACACATAACTCAAACATAACTGATGCAAGATAAACACCGATGATAGTGTCAACATTATACATACGAAACTGTAATCGAGGAACGTTGTTATGCGCGAAATTATTAAACGTCGGGCCTCGAATTCTGCAAGATGACGATTATTATAATCCTCTAAATGTCAAATCCGAAACGGCAACTGTCGTGCGATAATCGTCGAATAGCAAATTAGACAGACGACGACGGACGGGAGGCGGTTTCGATTTTCTTCGTTTTGGGTCGCGCGCGCGCGTGATTTAACGGGCCGTTATAAGTTTTTTTTACCGAAAACGGGTTGTCAAACAAAACGGCTCGTTTAAAATGAAGATAGCCGACTTACGCCGCCTGATCGTGACAGCTTCGTCCCCCCCAAGAGAGTGACAGATATGTATACAACATCTCTGGATACAATATCGATCGTCCGAGCTTTTAATGACTGTAAAAACTGTCAACGCCAAGGGAAATAAGGGAAGTTCGCGCTGGCGTTTCTCGAATAAATATTTATAATACCACTACGCCTCCATTTTCAATCGGCCGAACAAAAGTTTTCTTGGGCTCTTATTAAGCAAACGAAGCGTAAACCCTCCTCCGCGTTTTAGCGCAGATTAACGGCCATGAATAAATTATTCTTTTTTTTTTTTAGTTTAGTTTAAAATAGAAAATGTAATTCGCGGGCTGCATTAAAAACGGAAACCAGAAAGCTTTAAAGCGGCTTAGCCGTTAGTACGGCGCTACTATTTGGTTTACTTGCCGAGGGAAAGTTGAATTTATTATGAGGCACATGCGAGCGAGCACCACCTAAACTCGCGCGTCTCCGTTTTAATCGCTATCGCTTTTATTTTTATTTTCAAAACGAATCCTTACACTACTTTAAAGAACCATTCCGCCCCTTATAATCTCCGGGTTAGTACGCGTTTATTTATTTTCTTGTTTGCGTAGTTAAATCCGGTCCCGACCGTTACGTCGCGTCGCGTCGCGACGTGCGTAAGACGTGCTTAATTCGTAATAAATAAATAAAGTCAAATTCCGTGTAGGCAACTGAAACTTATCCCCCACCTGCTAGATTCGTTAACCCTTTAATCATACTGCGGTTTTTTAATGGCCCGCAATCCTAGACACGAAAGGGGATTATAAAAGAGAGATAATGTAAGGACGTGGAGCTCGAACTGTTCCAGAACCCTCCCTCTTTATAATGACAGTGGAAGCAGAAATGGTTCGAAAACGAAAAATAAGTACTTATAATGTGTTAAAACGCGGACCGTTTTTCTCTTTATTAAGTTCGCTCCGCGGCGCGTCGCTCCAAAGTTTTTAAAAGAGATGCTATCAACGCCTATCCGGCGAAATACTTTGAAAACAAACTTCCGACTAAAATATTTTATGGCCCTATCAGGGGGAGGATTATCTGATTTTACCAAATTTTGCTATTTGAAGCAATAAGTGCGAAGAGAAACGGTTCGAAGAATTCGTATATGAATTAAATTCGCGTGTGATGCGTGTATAATAATTGGTAATCGGTTTTAACGCGATATTCTTGGCGGATTTTTCGAAACGACGCGTATTCTTATATCAGTTAGTCGACTATTAATTAATAGATACTAAGACGGGAGAAGTTTGTTACCAGAAACTTCACGTATACGCGTTACACCGCAAGACAAAATGGTTTATTCGTTTAGCAGTGGATCGCCAGTTCCATATCTCGAACCAATGAAAGTTTTTAAGTCGGAATCCACAAGGACAGAACCGATTTTGGTGAAACTTTTTTTTTAAACGTTTATTATACCGTCATATTATTTGAAATCAGAATCATTCCGGCTATCGGACTTAAGTATTTATATATTGTTAAACAATTACAGGGATTCTAGCGACGTACTCCATTAAAAAATAAATTAAATAAATATTTCTCAAACTTAAAGTAAATAAAAGTCCAAAAAAGTAAATAAAAGTAAATCGCTAGAAGCACCGAATATACCGAATAAACAAAAAATGACAAACTACGCGTTTTTAAATCGATTTAAAATTTTTGCGAAATCTCGAAAAAATCCCTCACGTTCACGTTTTTTTTTTCTTTGGTAAAATTTTGACCCGAACGTTTTGAGACGCAACGTTCAGAACAAGCCGGAAACGACTAGAAAACTCGTATTTCCAGAATAACAATGCAAGAAGTGACGAACTGCGGGCGTTTAAAGTAGATTATAAATTTTGCATAATTTCGATAAAATGACACTACCGGATACGCATAAAACAGGTCCGGAATTACTTGAAAAGTAGTTTTTCTAAAATAACGATGCAAGAAATGATAATATAAGCGCGTTTCCGGTGATTTAAAATTTTTGCGAAATCCCTTACTTCACTTTTTTTTTGACAAAATTTTGACTCGAACGATTAGAGACAGAACGTTCAGAACAATCGTCCGGAACGACTAAAAACTCTATTAAACTAGTATTATAAAGCGAGAAATGACAACTGCGGGCGTTTAAATAGTTTATAATGTTTGCATAAACTCGATAAAACGACACTACCTGATACGCATAGAACAGGTCCGGAATTACTTGAAAAGTAGTTTTTCTAGAATAACAAACCAATAAATGACGAACTACACGTTTTTATAATTTAATATATGCAATACTAAGCGATCATAACAAGATACAACAGCAGTTAAACACATTCATACATGTGATAATGCCCGCGTATCACTAATAAATCAAACGCCCATTACAACCTCACCAGGAATCAAATCACCGAGAAAAGGACCTCCTGTACACAGTCTACTCTTTTCTCAGATTCGTGAAGAAATAAAAAAAAGTAAATAAAGTAATCGTCTAGACCAGGGGTCGGCAACCTTTTGAGTCGGAAAAGTCAAAAATTACAATTTACAAAATTTCAAAGTTTTTAAAGAGCCACAAAATTTTTTCTTGCCAACAATAAATAGTACTCGCATAAATAACTAGAGCCGCAGCTTCACATCTAAAGAGCCGCAGCTTCACATCTAAAGAGCCGCATGTGACTCGCGAGCCGCAGGTTGCCGACCCCTTATCTAGACTGAAAAGTAAATAAAGGTAAATCACTGGAAGCACTGCAATTACAAAAAATTATATAAACAATGGACATATTCAGCCGGACTCAGAGCTGAAACAGCTGAAAGTAAGCGGTACGCGGGGCCGTAGTGGCCTAGAAACTAGGCTCTCTTACTAGCCTTTCTAGGCGCTTTTCACGGCCACGGATTTGTATCACGCTTGCCCGCTGCAACCGTGGACGTTCGTAAATGTCACACTAACCGAAAACGTAAGTGTGATGTATATAAAAGAAACATTTATTACCGACAAACCAAGTGCAAAAAATTAAGCTCCTCAACAATTTCCTAAATACATCGTGGTCCGAAAGGTCGTAGACACACTTTACAGGTAGGACACGGCGTATACAGAATAAACAAGCCCGTTTTGCACAGACACATGTGGCCGCAAACGTCGCCGTAGGGCGTTACAGATACAGAGAGAGAAACAAACGAAGAAAAAAAACAATTACAAGTACCTACCGATAACGATTGTTTATCAAAGTTGTTGCCGTCCGCAGCAACATCGAACTGCCTCAACGACTTTTGCGACGAGGCCGGCGACAGGTCGTAAACAAGGCTTTCGAAGTACCCCCCGCAGGAAGAAATCAATGAAAAACAAGTCCGGAGGGACCGTGACGTCCACCAAATAGCAGATAGCGCCTTCTAGCAGCCTGCGGCGGCGTTTGCGGCCACGTGTTCGACCTTTTGGACCACCCTATATGTTATGTTTCGTATCTCCCCCGCCTGCCCTATTATACGACATCCTCGATAAGCTTTCGTTGTACTTAAAACTCGAATTAACTTCGGAAGTCTATTCAAATTTACAGTTTCGCCCGAATCACCTTAATATTATAATGGACACTTACCCCATAACTAAATCCTAAACGAAGATCCAACAGACGCAAGCCCGCCTGCAACAAAAGAATTGTTATTAGTATCGTTTAACTAAAGCTAAATTATGTTCGAACTACAACGAAATGGCGAATAAGTACCTTATTTTCGCTCCCAACGACACATAATTCACCCCTAACGGCACTTAAAACGCGCATTCACACACACACCCGTCCGTAGGTAACTGTACAAAAAATACGTCAATCCGCGACCGCCTCGATTAAGGAACTAAGGCGAACCAACACCTGCAAATTAGACGTGTAATCGACGAGCTCGGCGACGCTACACAATGAAAACGTTTTATCGACGAACGATGAACTGTTTTATCAAAAATAGAAAGTTTACCGTCGTAATTTATGTACAACCGACTCATTATTAAATGGACGGGGGGGGGGGTTGGTCTAAAACAGCGAGATTTAACACACAGCTCTGTGTTTCATTTTCTTCGAGGCATATTTAACTATTTAAGTGGAGACGTTTACATTTACTGACATAAACAAAACATAAATCGTTAAATACGATACCGACACTTCCACAGGTTTAAAGTCTATGTTTACATTTATGCCGTTGGATCTAAGTAAGTGTATTAACAGCAAATTTAAAAACTGGTTGTGCTATTTGTAATATACAGTAGAGTTCAGTTAATCTGAACCACGCCACTGTGAAAATGCGGTTAATCTGAACAAAAGTAAGTTAAAAAAATAATACAGAGGCCAAGTGAAAAAAGAACAATGTATAGAAAACATTGCATTTATTATGGTTATAAAAATGATAAAAATAAAATACGTAGATACTGTACTTAATAAATGAATTGTTTGGTTTATTCAAAAGGTCAATAATTGTTTCTTTTGATGTAATGTTGAAAATGTTGAACGTGTCAGACATGGTTAACTTACAGCAAACTAAAAACTTTGTATTTGTTTGCTGCTCGCTACTGTATTACAAGAATAATTTCGCTTAATCTGAACATTTGGTAATCCAAGCAGGTTTCAGTTCCAATTAATTCGAATTAACAGGACTCTACTGTATATGTAATTGTTTATCTTCGAAGTTATTCTAGAAAGTTAATAGGTAAATAAGTATATGTCATAAATGCAAATAACTACGAAATACGCAAAATACAAGCGTCCGTGGATTTTCAGAGGCCTAATCAGTATTTAATGATTCGTCACTAAGGAACGTTACTTACTGTAACAGTGTATGTATTATTAAAAATGGGCGGAAGAAGGTTAGGCCAAAGAGATACCACTATAGAAGAACGTGGTATAATAGTAGGATTAGCAAATATGGGATTATCGCCATCTGAAATCTCTCGAAGAGAGAGTTATCCGTAAGTCTCAATAATAAATAATAATTGTCGTTTAGTGTCACATAAGTAATGACAAAGTATTGGTTTATAACAGAAACAAACATGTTAATAAAATATTATAATTTTAATATAATTCTATAATATTTTATTAACATGTTTGCCGAAACTTCAAGTTTACATTTGTTGGTGACATGAGAATGTTTGAGATTATTTCTTTCGAGTTCTCAAATACATACTACGTATTGTATTGTCACGTGTACTGAATAGATTATTTATAATTTCTTAGAGACAACAAGTAGCACGATGGATTGTAAGAAGTGAAGAAGAAGGTAATGGGCAGTTATTGTCACGCAGACGTGGACAACAACAGTCCATATCTGCAGAAGAACGCCAACAGATTGTAGATTATGCTGTAACATCTCCATTTATCTCGACAATTCAAATACGGGAACGATTAAATTTACCATATTGTTTAAATACGATTCGAAAGGTGTTGCACGACGCGGGCATTCACGCCCGAATACCAGCACACAAAATTGACTTGAGTGCTGAACATCGTTTCCTTCTGTCAGGACAATTTGCATCGTGACTGGACAAACGTAATTTTTTCTGATGAAAAGACATTTTCATCATCACAAGATGCCCCAGTTACGTCATGGAGACCAAATAATACCAGATATAAACCCGAACATGTCATGTTCACCGGCAGGAGCGGAAGAGTAACGGCAGGGTTTTGGAGATGGATGAGTGCGGCGGGTCCCGGTGAACTGGTGCGCGTTTCCCCGCCACGATTTGCTCATGGGGATTACATAAGTATTCTAGAGAATATTATGCTGCCTAGTGTAACTGCAATTTATCCCATTAACGAAATAGAAAACGGCAGAATTACTTTCGTTCAGGATAATTGTAGCATACACACAGCCAGGCACGTGAGGCAATGGTTCGACAACCATCGTGAAGTAGATGTGATAAACTGGCCAGCAAAATCTCCTGACCTTAACCCCATTGAAAATGTATGGGCATCAATGGTGCGCGAATGGAATGATAGTGATTACAATGGGATTAGGGAAAGGTCAGTTTCTGCACTAGAGGACCATGTTGTACGTGTTCGGGAATCAATTAGACATAATAATTTATGCAGCAACTTAGTAAATAGCATGCCTAATCGATTAAGGCAGTGTATAGAAAGTAATGGTTTTCCAATATCATATTAAGAGTTCCTAATATTTATGTTTATTTTATTTTTATTTTGTCAGGTGCTTTTATAACTGCGATTATAGCTTATTAGTTATTTTAGAGTAGGAATTTTATAGTTACATTTTAATTAAGTACATATTATTATTATATTATTGCATCTTCAACTATTGAAGTATATTTCTGAATTTTGTGTTGTCTAGATCTTGTTCAATTCACAGTGCTGCATCTATTATGAATTGTAGTACTTTATCCGTTTCGTTCTGGTCATCGGTCAGGATTTCTTGTGTCGTATCCTTTAATTTGTGTTTTGTTCTTAGGTCTCTGTATTTTGTGTATTGTATTAGTATGTGTCAGTGCTATTTTGCATATGTCACAGAGTAAAGGTGTTTGTTTTAGAAAAATGTGCTCGTGTGCTGTTTTAGTATGTCCTGTTTTTATTGTTAGTCTAGTTAAGATGATTTCCTAATGATATTGGAAAATCATTGTTATTATGCTATTGGTCCCAGTTCAGCTTCAGATAGCCTAACTACTATAATTGCAATTTCCTTAGAAAGTGTTTAGCAAAATATAAAACACTGCTACTACTTTATACTTGTTGAGTTGAAAACCTTTTTTGATTGCATAATTATAGTAAAAGGTGTTCAATATTTAGTTTTGTAACGTAAAAATGAAAGCGCGTTTCACTTACGCACGCGTAGCATAATATCGACTACGTTTTGACAGAACGGCTTAACCGACACTTTTTGCGAAAATAATTTATTCTGACTATCTTAGGCAAAGATATAATCTGTTAAAATCTAGTAACAATATTTCGATTTTTTCCACCAGAAAAATCGATTTGTATTTCTGTGAAACGTATCTGCTTATAGCTACGCGACGACACAAAATTTGCGTTCCTGTAAAATTTACTTTTTGTGGGTTACGTTGGGTAACTGAAAACTGGTCGGAATTCGTAGTATTTAAGAAGTACCCTGAAAAGACTATTGTGTTTATGTTAATGTCATAATTGCAAAACTAACGTATGTATACTGACGACGATCTAACAATAAGACAGATTGAACGTTAAATATTAAAATATTAATTATGAATTTGTGTGAGTGGCTCAAATTTTACAAAAAACAAATTATTATATTAAAGAACGCCAAAAATCTCGCAAACATCTAGTAGTTACAATTAACACATAGATATTGCTTTGGTGATTATGTTTATAAGTCGTTATTGTCGGATATCAACCTACATACATTATTATTAGTGGTCAGTGGATGTAGTTGTCACTCACTCGCTCTGTGCAATGCTGACAATAATTTAATTACTTTGGAAAGAATGTTCTAATTGTTAATCGTCGATATGAATGGTGTTTATGTATTTAAGAGTCGAATTTGAAATTTTTATATTACTATCAGCTTATTGATATTAGTAAATTCATATTGTTCATATGAGTTTTTCTGGACATACTAGAAAGTATGTTTGCCATTAACACGAAACTGCCCTTATAATTTTATTACTGCTAATATTCTTTTATTCAATCACGTAGTTGTACAAATCGGCGACTCGAAATTATTCGCCGATATCAAGAGATTCTATATTTAGATAGGTGTCGAGATTTAGCTGCGTGCTAACAACGCAACTCCACAATTTATACATCGAGCTATGTCCATTTCATAATGCGCCGGTCGTACAACTCGCATTTATTTAAAAAAATAAAATTACCGTCGCATTAATATTGCGCAAATGTTTCTCAAAATTAATGTCGGAGGACGAAACGCAAACCAGTAAATAAGTTTAAATTCGTAGATATACGGGGTGTTCATTTTACAACTACCTTCGCCCCCGATATTTCCGTTCGCTAGCTTTTCTAAAGAAATCTCTGATCGAGGGGTAAACTAGGGACCTACTATCTCCTGAATGCTGCACATCATATTACCCCAGATATTCCGAATTTGATTAACGGTTTTTATTTAGTTTTAGTAGTCTATAATTGAATTCGATTCGATTAGACGACAAATTAAATTAAACAGTCGAAGTTGCGGGAATTAAATCGCCAATAGAAATCAAAACGCGCAATTAAAACTCGAATTAGATTAATCGATCTAATTAAAACCGTTAGAGAGAGCGAAAAAAACACTGAATTACGTAATAATCCATCAATCGAAGCGCTAATCAATTTAATCTGCGGTTTGATATAAAGTGGCGGTTGGGGGTAAGGTGTCGTCCTTCTACCATCAGCAGCGGCTGTCAATCAAGAAATTCGCCTTTATGGCCCGTACTTATGGCCGGACGGTCATCCTAGAGATAATTATTTCTATAGCGAAACCAACCCTAAACGTTACATCGGACCATCATCGCCCTTACCATCATCAAATGCCGGGGCATTTTTATCTTCGCACGTCGTCCGTAGATTTAATTATTGTTTTCTAAACATCGTTTTCGTAATTTTTGCATCGACCCGCACAAAGCACCCTGCCAATTAAACGAAAATTAATCGATACATCCTCCGATCCATACGGGCGCGAACGGAACGCCCCCAAATCGTAGCGAGATGTTAATAACAGACTACATCCTTCAGGAATAATAAATGTCGCCTTCGCGTCGCGTCGCGTCTTTCGGTTCGACGTAGTCGACTAATCATTACCGCTTTGATTATATGTAATCGGGAATTACACCCTCCGCCTTACCTACCCATTAGCGTTCCCTATAAATTCGTGCCGTTATTAGAAAATTATGAATGACTTTCATAAATTCAGGTAAAAGGATAATTATTTACTTTCTCCCCCTAAGATTTTAAAAGAAAATCTTTTCGATCAAGGAAAAATAGCACGCCGACCCCCAACGTTTAATTAGTCCCCCACGCGGCCCTTTTAACGATCGATCATTTTTTTTTTAAATTGCATCTAGATTACAAATCGTAGAACTTTGTCTATTGTTGTGCGTTGGAACACGCACGAGGGATTTTCGTGACAATTCGAACTCGCATTATTCAAATTGACAGGTAGGGGCTTGTCACATCGTGTTCAACTAAAGTGACCAGCCCTTGTTCGCTAAAAAACAAAGCCAACGATTATGCGATAACCAACACAAACGAAAACAAATTACAGCTTATACACACGTCGGCACACATACGTATATACAGTTCGCTTAAAAATCGCGCGTCGACGATTTAAAATTGCCGTTCGGCTTATGAACGATTTTAAAAAGATTAATGACGGTCCGATAGCGACTTCTACTTGTCCTGATGTATTTTTAATTAAACTGCCATTAATTTCTGGATTAAACTACGGACGTAATTTTCTTGTTGATGGAGTTACGGCTAATCGAAATTGAGGCACGATTTCAAAATCCGGAACGCGGATTATTTTTATTTGCCGATCGACTCGACGCCTTTTATTTATTCGCTTTACGGCCAATCGGATCGAGAGCTATCACGAAGCCGTAAAAATAACAATAACGTTATCATTCCGCATGATCGATGGCTTACAGTCGCAGTTAAACCGAAAGTACAAAGCGCCCTTATTTTTAAGGCGATTAACGTTTATTTAAAAGTCCAATTTAATTTTGTGCCTGTCGAAGACTACCGCACAGGATGCCGGTCGACGCGTAGCGTCGCGTCGCGACACCGTTGTCCCTTCTATTCCCATTTAACAGGTAGATTTGGCGACGAGATATGTCGGAGGGAATTTTAACTGTCTCCGGAAGTTGGGTCGCCTAATCCTTTGATAGATGGTGACTTACAAATTTTTTTTAAGGTTGTATTGTAGGGAAACAAAATTGCGCAAAAACAAAAAAAAAGAACAATAAAATAAATCCCGACTGCAAACCGACGAAACGTTTAAGGGGGACAGTAGACGGATTTGCAGTGTTACTTAAAACTTAATAAATCTAAAAGATGAACATCGGCGAAACTTTTCTTTTATTACAAACGTGATTATAAAAGATTATTCTTGCTCTTACATATATTATTTTTTATTCAACGTGATAAACAAAAATAATAGGTTTTCCGGTATTTTTTTGAAAAATAATTTCAATATTCACTTGTTCTTTTCGCAATCGCATAGACGATAGTGTTTTTCAGACTGAGAAGTAAAATCAGCACGTACACTTCAACAGTTTCGTATTTAGAACGATTTTAATTATTGTTGTTAATAAAAAAATGTAGTTTTTCGGTGTTTAAATCTATTTGATGACAGATGAACTTCTGAAGTTTTAATATAACTTTCTAGTAACTATAACACATACTTTAGAACAGCAACGGTCGTCTAAAACAATTTAGAAATTAAGAAATTATCGGTATATTCTTATTATTTTAAAAATATTGTCTTTCTGAATGTAGACAACCAAAAATGCAGCGTCAAATTTTTACCTGCTAAATTATACTTCTAAAGTTATTTGTATAGAAACTGAAAGCAGGTGTTTCTCAGAAGATTAGCCCAACCATAAATATCGAAGGTGGCATTGTTTGGGATATGTCAAAGAAACGAATAATAGTAAATTGAGTAGTAATTTCTGCTTTACAATTTGTTTTGTCGGTAGGGACTTAACTGATGTAGGTATTTTGTATATATGTAAAAATGTTGAATACTTAAAAATTAATTTTTAGCCAATTTTCATACAAAATATAACTATTGCAGCCTGTCTAATGACGGGACTCAGACGTGCCGTTTTCAATTTTCTCTGATTTCGATCCGTAGATTACGAAAATATAGTTCATTTGTTTTGGATCGGTCATATATATCTATATATAATCAAATCTTGTAGACACGATTCCAGTCGCAATTTTGATCGTAGAAGGCTGAAAGTTAGATAGTGTATTTTCTTGAAGAAAACAAAGAACGAGTTCGTTAATCGGCCAAATCGACCGACCTGTTTCAAAATGGTGGCTAATCAAATATTTTAAATTGATTGTGAGTTATCTCCATTATTAATTATTTCGTCGGTAATATGAAATATGTTTTGGGATCGGCATAAAATTCTCTGTCCATCATATCTCTTTATAATTTTCGATAGAATGCACCGTTTTTGAGATAATCTGGAAAAAGTGATACATTTTTTTTTAATTTTAAGGTAAAGAGATTATAAAATATCGTACTATATAACTGACTTACTTATTGTGTGGTTTTTATTATTATCTGTTTTCTGGTCATCTAAAATTTATACTTTATCGTTTTAATTAAAAAAAATCGTAAAATTTGAATTTGTTATATTCACCTCAAGAGCAAAAAAAATAAAACTAATGTAAAGTATGTCGTGAGAAAATTGCGCATATGCTCTCTAGTATATTGAAGGGGAACTGTCGAGGAATCCCAAAAAATTGTTAAAAAGTTCCTCCTTGACCGTTCTCGTCGATATGAAGAAGTAAAATTGAGAATTCAACTTCTTCATTTCTGCAAATTTTTAAAACTAATATTTCCCACAAAAATCTAAAGTACCTTTATTGTTTCATACCAAAGTAATTCATAATAATTCTTTTAATTCTTCTAATTTTTAAATCGTAAAAATTGCCAAATTTTTATCATGATAATCAAAAAATGAATCTGGCAACGATGTTAAAAATAAATAAAACGTCACCCACTTTGCTTTTTCGTACATTAACAAAATCGGCGTTTTGTAGGAATCTTTATTTGAAATATTATACCTAACGTGAGTTGATAATCACAAGCTATCAAAGTATGACAAATTAAGGTATTTTTAACAGTTAATCTCACAATAGTTAGGTAATGCAATCTGAACATTTTCTGTTTCACTTGATTCGTTATAAGTAGATAGAGAGAGTAGATATTGACTTAAGTCAATAATTTATTATACTCCCTCTGTCCCAAATTAGTTGTCACATTTGACTTTTTTTCTGCTGATTATTGACAAATACAATTTAATCCCAGAAATAATATTCTAAAAAATTAAATACTCAAAAAAGAAGTTATATAATAAGCTGATGTCAGATTGACAACTAACAAAGGTTTGAAAGTGCACCCGCTGCCACTTTAATTCGATGTGAAAAGTGCCCAAAATGAGTGATTCGTCAAGAAGATTAATTAAAAAAAAAAGGGAAATGAACAACGCTACTCGAAATGCAGTTCTTCTTTACCTGCTTTTGTGTGCCTAAATGTTTGTATTTGTAATTTTTTTCGAAATGTGACAACTAATTTGGGACAAGATTTAGGCACCAAATCTGACAACTAATTTGGGACAGAGAGAGTGTTAGATTTACATGTTATTTCATCCCAAACCTAATTAGCGAATGACCCTCAAAAATATTTAAATAAACTACAAAGATTAGTTTGATTTTATTAACATTTCAAGAGTATCTGTTATAAAGACCTCTACTGCCGGATGTATGTATTTGAGATGTGGCCAATTCGAACATACAGTTTTTTGCTAACAACTTTGTTAAAAGTAACAATAGATTTTTAGTTATTTTTTCCATATCCTCTGAAGGGTCTTCTGCAACGTACTGGAAAAATTATGCGTCATTTTGTATACATCCCGTATAATAGTTCCGTCGTTCCCATTTCCAATTTCAATTATGTATTTGATGTTTTATAATTTTATAAGAAACTGAAATGACCAGTTTATTGAAACACAACGATTTAGAACAACGGTTCTCGAGTCGTGAGGCGCAAAATAACAAAAGGGGGGAGTCGCGAAGTCATTTTAAAAAGACAAAAGCATCAAAAAGTATCAGCAGCAAAAAAGTAGATATAGAAAAAAATATTTGGGCCCCAAAAATCTTTGAAAGAGGGACGCGATTAAAACTGTTTTGGAAAGTTGGGTCAAAAATACTAAAAGGTCGAGAACCGTTGGGTTACAGTATTGATATCACCGTGGGCACCAATGCTCGGTAATACTTTTGTATAATACTAATGATTGTATACTCATAACAATACATAATCCTGTGAAATAAACAGGTAAGACGCATTTTCACGGAACGTTCGGCCTACGGCGATATCAATGCGTAATATATAAAATATTCGAACCAATCATGTTGCTTTTATAATAAATAAATTTTAAAAAAATGAAGCTTTTATTAGCGAATTTTGCAAGTTATTGAAATTCTTTGCTATGTTGAAGTCGACTTTGTAAATCGACAGCAGTTGAATAATTCTAGAATCTAAAAATACATTTACCTACTTGTAAATACTTTCAGTAACAATGAGAAAGGATTATGTCGAGGGCCCATTATGGCTACTTAACCGAAACCTTTCTACCTGCTGCTTTTAGAAAACATCTGTGTTAAGATATTAGAAATTTTGGTTGCCTATTATTCGAAGGATCGGTGGAACTACACTAGCGACATCGCAACGGCAATAGTTTTCAAAACTCCGTCTACTATCCCCTTAACTGCAATTTCAGTCGCGTCCTTGTAACCGTCCGAAGATGTTTCGGCAACCGCGCGAAAACGTTTCGGAAGGATTAATTCTGCGCGGCGCGTTTTTCGATCGGTAATTTAATTTGCTACGAAAACGGATGACAGGTTTGTTCATATTGATTTTTTGGCAACTTTTTCGCGCTTCAATTTATTTCTGGTTGCCGACGCGTATTATTTTTCTCGAGGTTTATATTACGCGCGTCTGCCACATAATCGTTTTGACGTTCGTATTGAATTTGTTTTTTAATATAATGCCGCTTCGATACGAATTTAATCCTATAAAATTTTAAATTCGTCAATTAGGGAATCGCATGCCGTAGTACCTACATATACGAGGTCTGACCAATAAGTAATTAGACTGATTTTTAGCCGCGCTTGTGGTAACACTGCGAACCTGAAACTTCAGTCGGTTAAGCTCTCATCTCTCCTCTATCGATACATGTGCTCGCGACTTTCGTACGTTCGTTAGTTCTCCAGCTGTGTTGTGTTTTCGACAACGTGTTTGTAAGGCGTGTCACGAATATGGAACGACGTAATATTGAACGGCGGTACGCGATTAAATTTTGCGTTAAACTCGGCGATTCTGTTACGGAAACGTACGGTAAATTGGTCAAAGTGTTCGGTGATGAAGCCCCGAGTCGTGCTCGGGTGTTTCGATGGCATAAAGATTTTAAAAATGTTCGGGAATGAACCGCGAAGTGGGAGGCCTATCGAAGCTCGAACTGACAACAATTTTCAGCGTGTGCGCACTCTCGTGCATCAAGATCGGCGGCTAACCAACCATTCGAATGGTGGCCGATGAACTTAATTTGAAACGAGAAACCGTCAGAAAAATTTTAACTGATGATTTGTCCATGAAAAAGCTGTGTGCAAAGATGGTACCGAAGAACCTTTCGGCGGAGCAAAAACACGAGCGAATGTCCATTTCACAGGAGTGTCTGCAACAGGTCGAAGCTGATCCAACTCTTCTCGATCGGGTAATTACTGGTGATGAAATTTGGTATTTTCAGTACAATCCCGAAACAAAACGGCAAAGTCAACAGTGGCTGTCTCCTGGTGCAGCCAGACCGAAGAAGGCGAGAATGAGCAAATCAAAAGTGAAAACGATGATGATTTGCTTCTTTGACAGCAAAGGAATCGTGCACAAAGAGTTTGTACCATCTGGGCAGACCGTCAACTAACATTTCTACCTGAAAGTACTCGATCGGCTGCGAAAACGAGTCATTAGAGTCCGTCCAGAGATTGCCAAAACGTGGATCCTTCATCATGACAATGCTCCATGCCATCGTGCCTTCGGTGTGTCGCAGTTTTTGTCCTCTAAAAACATCGCAGTGTTGCCGCAAGCGCCCTATTCGCCGGATATGTCACCCTGTGACTTCTTCTTGTTCCCCCAAACAAAATTGGGCGTGAAAGGAACGCATTTTGAGTCCATAACTGACATCCAGACCGCCGTGACGAGGGTGCTCCAGGACATTCCAGTCGAAGCCTTACCGAAATGTTACGAAAGCTGGAAGAAACGTTGGAACCAGTGTGTAGTTGTGGGAGAGGAGTACTTTGAAGGGGATCACATCAATGTACCTTAATTTTTAAATATACGTATTTTATGGACTTAGTCTCATTACTTATTGGTCAGACCTCGTATATTAACAACCGATCACACGAGACAACCGCAAAGATATTATACTTAGGGTCGATCTTTTCATCTTTTCTTTTAATTTAATTGACACATATTTACCATAGAAACGTTTGTTCAGACAATTGTTTCCGTGGTAAAAATTTGTCAAGTAAATTTATTGGGAGATGAAAAGACCGGCCCTTATTGTCAGAAACGGAAATCTATCTTGTAAACGCCGAACAAAACAAAGCTAGAGAGCACAATGCGAACGTTCGCCCGTTTTTCCGTCGAACGAATTTCGTTAATCGCTCGGCCGATTTTGATGGGAGCTTTCGCGAAATTCGCGCAACGACGGCATAACGAAGCCCCCGGACTTGTTTGTTTAGTTGCCTCAAAACACGTCGTTGCAGGTTTTGCATAGCAAGTGGCTAAGGAATTTAGGACGGACGTTAAAAGTATCATTTGGAAGGTGGTTGCATGCAAAACTGATAAGAGACTCAAAGCGACGAAAGACGGTTTGTGGCACTCGTCAGGCGACATTATGTACGACGTTCTTCGTGATTAATTATATTCTTTGTATAGTTAAACGTCAACTTTATATAGACGGTGTACGGATGGATATTTTCCGCCTCCGGAACACGTCCTTTTCGAGCGATTCCTGTCAGAAGTCAGAAGACCAAAACAAAATAAAAAGAAAAACTAGCGGACGTTTAACTTAATTAGCGATGAAGTAATTAGTCAACATTTGTCGTCGAAATATTAACGATGACATTTGTAATTTAAATTTATGTAAAGGGGTTATTTGATGTTTGGCTCGACAGTTTTTAGTTTTGCCGGCGCGCGCAGCCACGTAGCGTTCCGAATTAAAAATTTACATAAGTAACGGTTTAGTTTCGAGCTAACGCAACAACAATTATCTAACGCACGAGTTTAATTAACTCGCGTGGGAGTTCTATAATTCGGAATCCCTTAATTTTTCGACCATTAAGATTACGTAAATTAATAACTCCAGCCCTTACTTATTTCGTTACCGAAATAGCCGCCATAAAAAGTAAAATTTAATGTCGCACCGTAAAACGTGAAACCTTAAGGGCCTTATCGCTTCGTCCATACCATAGCCCCCATAACTACAATTGCGTTTTATTCGTTAATAAAAAAATTATACCGGAATTACGCTTTTAGTAGTACAAGTAATGTCGATTCGGTACGTAAAATTTTAAAGGTGTTCCGCCGCTTCCGGTACTTTGCCGAACTGAAAATTATATTTGACATGGAAATTGCATTCCTATTGTGGACGTGGTTTCATTGAGAATGCTTGTTGCGCGTCATCGGGAAACTTTTGCGTTGCTCGCTCGCTCGTTACAAGGTGGCTTTTTGTAATCGCGCGCGTTTTGTGCATACAGTGCCCTCCAAAAGTTAGTCGAAATAAACTCGCCTACATTTTTGGACAATCTAACTCGACTTTAGATCGTCGGCTTCTTTAGTCGATTATCCGATCCCTTAATCGGTTTGTGCTGTTACGTTTGAAAGGATTTTTCCAGAAATTCGTGTTGCTTACAAACATAAACAATTTCATAATACGTAGACCACCTAAAATACTTAATTCAAACCGAAAACTTGCACTCGTTGCATTGCTAAATAAAGCGGACACTACACTTTGAATTGGTTAACGTATCGCTTGTTTAAAGAGTAATTATTGGTAGGTAATCGCTGATTAAGGTGACTATTAAGTATATAACATTTAATAAACATCGCTCAAATTTGTAGACTTTATGCTTTAGCTTTCTTTTTAATTTTTAGACAAATAACGCTTATTAAAAAAAATTAAAATATAAAAAATATTAATATTCATGTTTAAAAATATCATTAGCCTATTAACGCCCGGTTCCACCACCTCGTCTTGAGCTCTGCTTAGAGCTTAAGCTGAACTTGACAGAAAAATTCAGTTCCACCACGTAAAACCAGATCTTAACTTCGCTAAGTCAAGCTTACATCTGAGACGTGAATAATGAGAGCTTGAGATCATGTTTACAACCTCACATTGTTCAAGTCTGTCACAGTGACTAGAATCTGTTACTTTGATTACTAAAGTTATTATGGAAGTAGATATTATTAATATAATTCCCGTTACTATCGTATCATTTATTACTGAGAGAATCAAATATTTCGAATCATCAGTTGATTTGACTGTTGATGGTCCTCCTCCAGTTCTGTACAACTCTGCACGGTGTTTGGCTTTCCCTTTCTTCGCCTCTTGTTTCATATTACTTCATTGTTTTCTCAATGAATCATTACTCCTAGTCACATTTTTCCCCTGAACGTTGAATAATGACGTTATTTTACTCCACACCGCATCTTTTTCTTTATTTGTTGTACCGTTTGTGGTTTTACATTCTATTACATTTTTATAATTTGCAACCAGTGGGGTGAGAAGGTGCTTCTTCTCTCTGGTATATTTGCACCGCTTCATTTTGTCCATAATAATATGGATAACATGAAAACGAGAACAAAACGTCGCAAACAGTCGCAACAGTAACGGGCAATTTGTTAGGTTAGATTAGGTTAGGTTAGGGAATTTCATTTTTTTTGACGTTCTGTATAACTGTCGCAGTGTGGGATATTTAAAAACCGAAGTAAAGAACCAATTACGTGCAAGTTCTGCAGTGTTGTCACATTTACGTACAACTTATCCAAGGCGTGCTTTGAAAAGCGTGGTGGAACGCATTTCCGTCTCGAGTCGTGCTTACATTTGAGTTCGACTTAGGTAAGTTCTAGCTCAAGAAGCAGCGGTGGAACCGGGCGTAAGAGGGAGCTGGAAAATCAGCTTCTACCATGTTTCCGCTAGTATCGCCACAGTAGTATTTTTTAAATTATTTTAATTAATATCAAACGGTTTAATCGTAAGATGGCGCGATTTTGGCATCAGCTATTTAAATGTTAATTCCTGTTTTCTTGTACTAAATAGTTTCTACAGTGCGCTTTTTCATTGATGCATTGGCATCTAATTTAATTATGTTTACGTTGTAAACTTTGCTAGCGTTTCTAGGATATAAAGTTACAGAATATAAAGAATAGGCGTTTTGATGAGAGACACAAAAATAATGAAATGCAAGTTAACAAGCTTAAAAAAATTATTTAACTTGCAACCAGAAAAGTTACCAAGTTATGGGAGCGAAAAATTCAAAATATTTCTCTTCGAGAAAGTCGCAATGATAATGATGATTGATTTTTAAAATTTATTTTTGTGTAATATGTAAGAGAAGTGTCATTATTAATACAAAATAAAAATTGTAACAATAGAAAATCCAATATTACTGATATATGCACATATGTAATTACTTATGTATATATTTCAGAATAATAATTATTATAGCATGCCATTAATTGCATTAAAAGTTAAATAGTTACAGTTTCGTTCTGTAGCTACATAAATACATGTAAATACATGTAGCTATACGTTATTCACGATAGGTTCCAATGCACGCAGTCATGCACAAAAGTTACTAAATTGTATATTTGTAATATTCAGATTAAAGTTTTGAACTATGATGTCTACCGATGATTTACCTGCACACATATGACATGGCAAAATAGACTAAAATCTATTAGTACTGTTTAAATACGAGGTTTTATTGATGACGTGTTGGGACCTATCGCGAATAAGGTATATATATATACATATCTACTTATTTATGGGAAACGTCCACCGCATTCTCAGCATTTCTCAGTAATTCACAGAAATCATAAACAACACGTCGAAATGCAAAATAATTATACTTACTATCGAAAAACAAACCGAATGAGATTCTATATTTTATAGAATGAAAACTTGTAAATAAATAAAACTATAGGAATGGCAAATGCACCTACATATATACTTAATTTTAACTGTAATTTTGAAATTAATCCTTTTTATACAATATTATAAATCACGTACACATTTGTAGAAATGGTTGAAATTTCACTATTTAGAGTGTAAGAAAATACAGGAGTTCAATTTTGATTTTAGTTTATATGTATAAGAATTACGAGTTCATTTTCGGTATAGGTACGTTGAATATAAATATTTCACAACGAAATGTGCCACCTATGCAGTTTGATGTTTGTTTATCAAACGGGAGATTAATGTCCACGAATCAGCCGGCAAATAAAAAAATACCACTAGTTTTTTACAGCACCATCTATTCAATAATAGTTGGATAATTTTGTTAGACAGATTCTACGAAATCAAAAAGCTATCTGTAAGATAGTTTTATACTTGAAAATGACGATTTTTTAAGAAACGGTTTACGAATTCTAGCAACAATTACACCCTGTACTTTCGTATACGTATTCACTGAACCTTCTTCTAGTTGCTCCTTATAATATTTTAGTCATACAGTAGCTAAATATCTTATAATTTGAAGTATTCGGAAGCACGTGTACAACTTAGCAAAACTATTCCTTTAACTTTTTTAGGATAAAAATATGTGGAGCAACTAGCTAATCGAATTAGTATTTATTATCAATTAAATTTTTTAAATAAAATTTAATAGTTTTTTAGTATCGTTTCCTGAAGTGAATCTACCATAGCGACATCTGTTGATTTTCGCTTATCGAACCCCCCTCTTAATTACAGTAGTACTTTTAAAAACTCCCAACCGATTGCATAATTTTAGCATCGTCAGGCGGTTATTATAGGGGGTGGTAATTGTGAAACCGATTGTGAGTTTTTAAAAGTACCAATGGTTGGTTACGCGTCGCGGCACGAAGAGATGGTGTTCCTGACAGATCAAAATTAACACTACAAAATTTAATTCACGTATTACGACTTTGCCACGAGCTATACGACATTTTTGGTGAAGCAGATCTCCTTCGACGCGTCGCACTATTATGATGTTTATAAGAAAAATGCAAGAAGCTACTATGAAAGTATACAAAGAAATCGATCAAGAATTTCAAAACAAAGAAAACAATAACAGATGTTACGTATCGAGATAAAATGTATTAAAATATTTGTATTGTTGAGTTTATTATCAATGATTTATTAAGTACATCCAATTCTTTTTTTACGCGGTAGATACGTTCTTCGTGGAGCCGTGCAAAAAAAGTAATGAAAACTTCTAACAAGGAAACCACTTCGGGTGTTCTCCTCCGGTGCAAAACATTTCAAAGCACATTAAAAGTTTAATTGTCAATTTTATATCTACAGTAGTTACAACTTTCAACCCCCGGTTGTAGGATTTAGGGACGTAGCCAAACTTTAAAAGTATGCAAAACTTGCACAATACCACGTCATTTTTAAAAGTTCAATTTTCAATTTTACAACTACAACTAAATGGAGCTGTAAAAAAAATACGTTTTTTTTATTACATACAATATTTAATATCGATTCTGTACGATGACGACGAACTGCGGCTGTTTGTTGCAATTAATAAACTATATAACAAAATTGATGATTTCTAAAGGCGCGTTATAACTGAATTAGTTATTCTAAAACCAACAAAAGGAAACCTAATGAGGATCCGTAACGAAAGCCCCTTTCGCAACCTATAATCTGAACTCAACCATTACGTCATGATGGGATTATTTATAGTCAGTCTATTTCGAGTATCAAATACGAATTGAACACGTGCGAAGCGCTCTGTAATGATAATATATACAATGTGAATCAACTGCGCACAAGTTAGCGTTGGTGATTCGCGCACGAGCAACATTAATTACGTCAAACGCGAACTTAATCTAAATCACTTTTCGTAAAACTTTAAAAGTTACAGGACGGATTAAAAAAAAAGAAGACGATCGTCGAAAGTTACGTCCGCAGAGCTCGAATTGCGGCCGCGACATCAAAACGAAAAACCGTCCGCCCGTCAAGCGCCCGCCGTACGCTTTATTTTCAATAAAAATATTTTTGATCTTGAAATACGACGAACATTTACAGAGACGGTAAAATGAAATATCGTCGCGAGAACTATTATACGTAAGAGCTCGAAATAAAAGAGACGCGGCAACGCGTTTTCCCTTTACGTTTTAAAATGTTTACAACATTTCTTCCTTAACTAAGCCGCTATTTTATAAAGTAACTTTTTCCCTATTCATCTCATCGCGGTTATTTCTAACAAACTGTACAGCGAAACGCTCCCATAAATCAAGGAAACAAATAAAGAACCGCGGAATTCGAGTCGCGTGCTCGAGAGTTCGAATCCATATATACGCCATTAGCGACACCCCCCCGTATTATTTCGCAATGTCGCCTTAATACCGATATTAATTTCTTGTAGGTTTGCGCGTTTAATTAATAAAGACGATATTTATTACCGAACGCAACTATTTTAAGAGCTTAATTTCGTACAGGTCGCGCGGGACCCCGCAACTAAAATATCTGATTAGATTCTGGAAGTTTCCGCCTAAACACGATTATGAAATCAAAAGCGAAGCCTAAGCACTTTTGTAAAATGGAACACGGGCACGTTACATTTACTCCCCGGCCCTTTCATCGCAAAGAAGGCCGCCACTACAAAGTGTTATGAGATTGCAGACGTGAGTCGACGACAAAAGGCCCTGAATGTATTTGAGGCACACATGCGACAACGTTGTTCTTTTGTTCCAACTATAAATATGTATGGGAGTTCAAGTGGAGCACACAGAAAAGAACTGCTTCATAAATAAATTCTTCATTACGTTCTCCCTTTCAAAAAAAAAATTGTACGCGCGGACAAGAAGTATGGTCGACCAGCTTTAATTATGAATCCTTATTAATAATTTCTTTCGGACACTCCCTCGTATAAATAAATTAAATAACATTTTTCCATTAACGCGAGCGACGACGCGTCGTTCGTCGCATACAAAGTTAACGCGCGTTATTATTAAATCATTACTCGCGGATTCCCGCAACGAAAATCGTCTCGATCCGCGGCGGCGGCGGCGTTAGCACGTATCTACGACAAATAATATCGAGAAAGTTTAAGAGGCCGACGGTAGAATTTTCTCCACTTATTATGTATGAAATGGAGCTGTTGCCGATTTTCTGGTCCTTCGGTTCGTAAACCGAAACCGGCCAAATATTTGGTTTAATTCGCTCGATAAAAACGCGAATTTTAAATCGCGAACGCGACGACTCCGCGTTATTTATTGTACATAAATAAAAGCGCGTATCTATCCGCGAAATTCGGGATAGCCCCCGTTTCGTCGGCTACGAAAGTAATAACTCACACTACATAAAGCGGAGGAAGTATGGAAGATTAAGTAGTTTTTTGGGCGGGGTAATTTACGTTCGGAACTTCTCAATTAATAAAATTCACGAGTATTATTTGTAGGGGAGATCGGGGTTGGTTGTCGCACTTTTTACTTTTCAAATTTTTACACATCAGCTTTAAGCACTGCAACGATTCTGACCGTGCTATTCTAAAACTCTATTCTTCGAGTACCTTTAAAAAAATAATAACGTTCTTATATTAATTGTAAACGAACTTACATAGCTTTTTTACAAACGTGTGACAACCTTCCCCATTATGGGGTTGGTTGTCACAGGTGTTTTACACGAGAGTGAGGAATGAATAAAATAATTCCAGTCCTTACAATACCAACCTAAATATTTAAACCCTATATAATAACCCTTTTTTTATCGGAGGAGGGGAACCTTCATAGGCTACCCCAGCATCAGCCGGGGGCGTGTCGGATTCACACCGACAAATCTGTCCGGTGTACCTACCGCCTAAATCCCTCCTTAACAGAAAAGTGTAATGACCCCACCGGAGTCGTCGTAAAACATTACTTCAGTGGGGACTCTGGACCCGGTTTAGCTCACCTCCTCCTCGCACTTTGTGGACATAATATCAGTCCACAACGCAGCCACCGCACACCAGTTGGCATCCCCTTCCAACATGATCCCAACTGCACTATCAGGGATCACCCGCGCACCAACAGTCACCTCAAGTATTATCCTTCTAGCTGACCACCGGGAACAGATGAAGATCGCGTGTTCCACGGTGTCCAACTCGCCACACGACACGCACTCCGCGGGCCTTTTCCCGATCCTCCGGCGGTAACTACCAAAGGCTGGGTGAGGTGGTAATTCATATGCCCGTGTCGTCTGGAGTACCAGCCGACAAGGGACGGGATGAGCCGCCTCGTCCACTCACCCCGCCCTGCCCGCTGCCACTCGGCATCCCACCTTTCAAGTGTCAGGGCCCTTCTGGCCGCCTTCCCCATGGCATATAATATATAATAACCTTTTTTTTTCGAGGAGAGGAATCTTCATAGACGCCCCCGGTGTCGTCGGGGGGGAGTGTCGGATTCACACCGGCAAGAAATCTAACCGATGTACCTACCGACTAAACCCCTCCTCGCCAGAGTTGTGATAATACCCTCCACCGGAACCGTCGCAAGACATTACTTCAGTGGGGGCTCTGGACCCGTCTCTCCTCCTCACATCTGGTCCTCATGATCTCAGACCAGAGTGACGCCACCGCATTCCACTCAAGTTCACTCGTGAGCATTATGTCCACCGCACTGTCCGGCGTAACACACGCGCCCACTGCCACGACCAGCGCCTCCCTCTGTGCAGACCACCGAGAACACTTGAAGATGGCGTGTTCCACAGTGTCTGCTTCCCCACAGAACTTACACTCCGAAGTATCAACCTTCCCAATCCTTTGACGGTAGCACGCGAAGGCACCATGTCCGGTGAACGCTTTAGTGAGGTAGTAATTCAAATGTCCATGACGTCTGGAGTACCAGCCGACAAGGGACGGGATGAGCCGCCTCGTCCACTCACCCCGCCCTGCCAACTGCCACTCGGCATCCCACCTATCCAGCGTTCGGGCCCTTCTAGCCGCCTTCCCCATGGCATCCTCTGCTACATACGCTTCCGCTCTTTCCATGACCAGCAGCCTTATAGGTATAAGTCCTGCCAGCACCGCCACTGCCTCATGGGACACGGTACGATAAGCGGAGCATACCGCAATCCCAACCCTCCGTTGCAGTGACACCAACAGCCGACGATTTCTGCCCACCTCACATGCACTAGCCCATATCGGTGCCGCGTAGAGTACTACAGAGTATACTACCCCCGCAAGCACTCTACGCTTCACTGGCCCAGGTCCCCCCACCCGCGGCATCAGTTTGCGTAACTTGGCGACCACTTTCATCATATGCATGCCGAAGGACAGGTGTCTATCTAGGGTTACACCCAGATAACGCGCTCGATCTTGAGGTCGAACGACGGTATTACCCATCCTGACAGACACCTGCAACTCCCTCCTTCTCCCATTCGGCAGAAACAGGACCGTCTTCTCAGACGCCAGCTGCGACGCCACACGCGCGGAATAGTCTTGTTGTTGATGCAGAAAACCACGTCCTTAGATTTTTGAGCCACGAGATTCTTCTCCGTCCGGGTCCTCTCCTTCCGTCGACCTTTCCCTGCAGTATAAGTTGGAGCAATCCGTAACGATCCTCGTTCCTGATTATGTGTCCCAAGATATTCGAGTTTCCTCCTTTTCACTGTGTTAACAATTTCCAATTCTTGGGCTATTTGTTCTAGTACACTTTTATTCGTGATATGGTCGGTCCACGATATTCGTAATATGCGGCGGTATAGCCACATTTCAAAAGCTTGTAATCTCCGTATCGAAGCCTCAGTTAGCGTCCATGATTCCACACCATACAGAAGCACATTGAATACGTAACGTCTCAGAAGTCGGATTTTATTTTTTTTATTCAATTCGCGACATTTAAATAATTTTGACATTTTGATGAAACTTGTCCTCTCCTTTTTAATTCTGCATCTTATCTCAAGCGAGTGGTCCCATCGATCGTTTACTGTACTTCCTAGGTAGTTGATGGTTGTGGCTTTTTCAATAATTTTTTGTCCTATCCTAAGTTGGCCTTGTGTTGGAGGACCCTTAGTGATTACCATGTATTTGGTTTTTTTCATATTGATATCGATTCGGAATTCTTGGCTAGTTTGTGATATTGCCTTGATCAGTGTTTGTAGACCTTTTAGATTTTCTGCGAATATTCATCGGCAAATCTAATATTATTGAGTCGCTCTCCATTTAACAATATACCCTCTGCCAATCCTTCTAGAGCTGTGGCAAAAATTTCTTCAGAATATATATTGAACAGGTCCCCACGTTGTATTTCTTCCATGGCTTCCGAAAATTCGTCTTTGTGTTTTATGTGTACCTTCTGGTGCCGGTATAGGTTTTGTATTATTCGGAGGTCTTTGTCGTCGATTCCTGTCCGTTTCAGTATATTGACAAGCTTATCGTGTTTTACCTTGTCGAATGCCTTCTGAAAATCTATGAAACAGGCATGTACGTCACAGTTCACGTCTCTACAACGTTGGAAAAGTACCTGCACGCTAAATAATGCTTCGCGCGTGCCAGTCGCTTTCGGAAAACCGAATTGTGTGTTCCCCATTTGGTCATTTCACAAAGTGGATACAGTCGTTGATGGATTATCTTTAGAAATGTTTTTAAGAGATGTCTCATTAAGCTGATTGTGCGATAGTCGCTGCATTGCGTCGAAGTTGTTTTTTTAGGTAACGCTATAAAATTGAATTTTAGCCAATCATTTGGTATTTGTCCGATATCATAAGTCACGTTGTAAATTCTTGTGAGCCTTTTAATCCCGTTATTGTCTAACGATTTGAGTAGATCTCCCGGCATTTCATCGGGTCCAGTAGCTTTTCTATCTTTTGTCAATGAAATTGCTTTTCGGACCTCGTCGTAAGTTATAGGTGGGTCCGTAGTAACGTCTGTTGCTGGTGGAATGTCTGGTCTGTTGTCTCTAAATAGCTCCTCGATGTACGTTTTCCATGTCTTTTGTTTTTGTTATTATTTTACCTTGGTCGTTGACTAAATTACCCATTATTCTAGGTTTGTAAATTCCTGCAGCCTCCTTGACCTTTTTATGTAGATTAAAGTGGTCGTGACGTTTCTCTAACTCTTCCAGTTCTACAATCTCTCGTTCATCCAACCATCTTTTGCCTGTCTGATTTCCTTTTTAATTTCCTTGTGAATTTTGTTGTATTCTGTGGTACTGATTTGTTTCATATTTCTTCTTTTTTCCATAAGTAGTAAAATATGGTCGGTCATCCACGGTTTCTTCTTAATTATCGTACTCTGTTTTAAATGTTTATCTTTTGTTGAAAGTATGGCGTTTTTAAACAGCAGTCATTCCTGCTCTACGTCTTGACATTCATCTTTCTTCTCTAATTCCTCTAATTTTACTCGATCCTTTGTGTCTTCATTTTGTAATTTGTATAGATCGTATCGTTTTGGTTCTTTACGTTTCTCTATTCGTTTAAGTCTCAACCTGAATTTCCCTATTAGTGGATTATGTTCGGAGTTCGCATCAGCTCCTGGATAAGTTTTTGCGGATAAACAGCTGTTACGGAAACGCTTGTTGATAAGTATGTTAATCTATTTGATTACGTACTATATTCTCTGGTTTATCTGCGGGGGATTTCTCTAGGTGTACAATCTTCTTGGTGGCAATTTGAAGAATGTATTCAGAATAATTAGTTGTTGCAACCTGCATATGATTGAAAAAAAACAAACATCCAATATTTTCTTCTATTGGCGTAACAAAACAAATCGATTAGAAATACAATTAAGCGGCAGCAACAATCTCTAGTATATCATAGATGGTCATCGTGCCTCTCGAACTATTTACCATCCAAGTGTCGATTTGACTATTGACATATTTTTTAAACGCACAGTAGACACTTCTGTTTAACGGTTGCAGTCTATGAGAGCAATGCGGTGGGAACGACAATAACACAATTCCATTGTCTTTTGCATAATTTAATTGATAAATGTGACCCGTGATTGTCTAACACAATCAAAGATGGTTTTTCCTTTGAACATTTAGTGTTTTCTACAAAATGTTGATGGTTGTCACATGTGACAACCATGCCCGTAACCTGTGAAACAACCAACCCCGCAACGCCATTTTGAATAACTAAGATCATAGCAAGCCTAACGTTTATAAGTAGGAAGTTTGTAAATGTACGATAATATACTTCAAATTATCATCTATTAAGAACATGGATTGAAAGCTAACCTAGGTTAACATGCTAGCAAAGAAAAAACATTTGATGACATCGCTTACTTATTTACCACACGAAGAAATCGAAAATTGTTTCTATAATTAAACTCTGCATAGCCACAGACATCAAACTATATTCACTGACTGAGCATATCCTTGTTCATGTCTGAACATGGTTAGTACACTTCTAGCGCACCTAACAGCGGAAAAATCAACCCTGTGACAACCAACCCGTGAGTGAGATAACCAACCTCGGTCTCCCCTACACGGGAGGCGAACGATATAAAAACCGCCCGGATGGCGCAAAATGTCGAAAAATAAATGTTAAGTTTGTCCACTTACATTTTTTTTTTAATACGCGAGAGTATTAAAATTTATTTAACGATTATAAATGCAAAGTAAACAGTGCCGGTTTCGAAATAAAAGAAACTGGTCGTGTTTTGCGGCCGAAAGCGGTTTAGATACGCTAAAAACGAAAGGCAAAGAATCGTCAAAAGAAGTTATAATTATAGAAAATGTAGACGACAGAGGGTGGCGGGCACGAAATGTTAATTTTTTTCTTTTAAATAACGACGACCTCCGCGAGTTACGAAATAATAACAATTTAACGGTAAATTAAGCAGTTTGATATTTACCGGAAAAATGAGGCTTTGTTAAACGACGGCCGCGTATGTCGAACTTCAAAGTAATTCCATGTCAAATCTATGAATTATGCAAATTTTCGACAACCCCTTGATCGTTAACCAACCCCAGGAATTTTAATTTAAATTTGGGTTTGCCGAGCTCGCAGTTTCGCGCTTTGCGGAAATATTCGTTTTTATGTCGTTTCATTTTTTCAGTAGCCGGTTATCGATTGATTTTTTAAAACTTTACACAATAGAAAGAACGGTTCTCGTTGTATGTAAACTCAAAACAACGCCCCCAGGTCGTGGAGCTTAATCTTTTTAATCGTTTCTTCTCATTAGTTGCTTTAATGAGGGGGCGATGATATATTTGTAGTGTCTGGAGTGCGAACATCAGATTCATTATAGTGTTGTAGTAGCTTTCTTCTTACGTTATAGACGTCGTTGCTTCGTTTGAATATTCATTAAATTTAGTCGCGAAAACGGTCCGTTTCTACTTTAAGAGTGGTGTCCATTTTGGAAAAACGCGAATAAAATTTGTGACCTTATGGAATTAATTATTTAAATTCTGCTTTTGCCAAAATGTTAGAAATTAAGTTAAAAATCTCGGAAGGTCCAAATAAGTAAAAAAAATCGCTAACTTCTTTTATAAAAGCCGTGTAAACTAACTAAACACTTTTTCTAAATAACATTTTTTTGATAAAACTTTTAGATTTCCTGCAATTTTAAACCGCAGTAAAATTTATTCCAACTTTATAAATACCGGCTACTACTATACGTAAAATAAGCAATCTGACAACAAAGCTACGATATCTGCATTTACAGCGGGAGATTATGTTTCGCCGATTCAGAATAATTTGTTGATGTATTTATTAATTTGTGCGAGCACTAGTTTTTTTTTAAGTATTTCCGCCTCGGCTGTGATCTTTGGCGCCTTTACTATTCTGGCTCCCGCGACCTAGGTATTCTTTTCAGTGCGGATATAAGTAGCGTGCTTAAAGAAGCGTTTTGTTTTGTTTTGTTTTGTTTTCATAATAAAACTACGGCGACTTTAAAATTTAATGTCTGTTATTATTATTCTTCTTTTTATAAAATTGTGGTAATAAGTCAATAACAATAATTAATTAACACCATATATTTCAACTCTGTTTAGAGTTATCTTCAAGTGGTAAAATTTTATAATTTCCACAGTAATAATCAAAAATTTGGAGCAAGAAGGAAACTCCTGGTAGGTACTAATTGTATCCTTATTATATTATTATTATGGCTATTTATTAGGGTCATTGGCCCTAATTGTAAAATTATAAGTGTATTAAATAACTACAAGTCGATCACCATTTTTCTACTACAGTATGTTAAAAGTGTCTTACAAATTAAGTTCGTTAACAAATTCGGTATTACCTATGTTAAAAATCAAATTTAAGTAACCATTACATTATTTTGTACATTAATTTTAACGATGATCATATCAATAAGATCATATTATCAAACTAATGTTTTGCTAAATTCATTACAACTACAACCACAGTTACCCGACGTAACCGATTTTGGGTGGAAAATAGATTCGTAAGGAAATCTGGTACCTACACGGTTCCATCATTCCCAAATAATCTAAGAGTGTTAGCATCGTGTGGTTGTAAAAAAGGTATTCTTCTAACATGCATTATTTGCTGATTCATACATTTCGTTTCACCATGTTTTTTAGACTAGTTTAGTAGCAAAGCGTGCACATGTAGGAAAAATCGAATGAGTTGCATTGATTCCTGTAGATGTATGGGACAAAAATGTACCAATACAGTGACAATTGCAAATGTGTCAATGTATAATGAATAAGATGAATGTTAAATTATTAAGGGTGTGTAATATCAAAGCTGTTAATTTAAACTGCGAAAAGTACAATTTTTAACGAAGGTAATACCAAATTTGTTAACGAACTTAATTTGTAAGGCACTTTTAACATACTGTAGTAGAACAATGGTGATTGACTTGTAGTTATTTAATACACTTACAATTAATTAGAGCCAATAGTCATAATAATAACAGACCTTAAATTTTAAAGTCGCTGTAGTTTTATTATGAAATAGGAGCGTCTCGTAAATTTATTTAAAACAAAACGCTTCTTATATTATGTACTTATGTACAATCTCAGCGTGATTCAGAAAATGCAATTTTCACATGTTTTCACTTTTAATTATCTATCTTAATTATAAAGCCATGCAAAAATATAATTCTTGTGCCGTCGAATGCTATATAGACGAACCAAACTTTTTTAAAGAATAAAATTTTTCGATATGTCCCACTGTTTTGCAGTTATGACAGTATAAACGGAAAAAAACGCGAAATTGAAGTGAACTTTTTACCAGTTCGAACCGAGATATCGGCCCCGAAAGTTATTTTTCTCCATAAGAGCCCGAGTATTTCGGGTTTTTTCGAAATTTTTAAACGATTAATTCCACAAAACCAATTACGAATTTTACGGCAAAAGAAAGTTCACCTTTAGTACGCCGAATAACTCTTTCGGTGAAGATGGTGCTCTTTTGCACTGGACGATTTTTGACGTCTTTTGGCTTTTTAAATAAAAAAATATGTTCTTTCGGTCTGTCGAGGTTTCATCTTGTAACCACGACAGCTCCACGACAGTCATTTCTCAGAGCTTCGAGTACTCTACTATAAGTATTTAAATCGAAATACCTAGAACTTTTTAAGTAGTACCGGATGTTTACGATAATAATGTATCACCTTATAGTGGCTATACCCCAACAGTGTTGTCATTAAAGCCAATCGCGAAAGAAAATTTTCAATCCCAACTAACAACGTACAAGGTCAAATTCGCTCTCATCAGCTGATACATATTGCTCTTAAGCGGAAAGCGTTCGCACAAGACGTAGTTATAACCCATCTTTATTTATTTGATCGCCAGTACATTATAATTATCGATAGATTCAATTGTTGACTTCTTGCTTTCGTCGGTCTCTTACTTATTTTTTGGACTTCCCGTGCGTTTTTCCGGTTTTCGTTTTTTTACTTTCGCAACCAGTTGAGTTTTCCGTAGGGCGCTTTTCGGTCGGCTTATCGCCCCGTCGAGACGTTTGCGTCGTGTTTGACGGGTTTGGCGATTCGTCGCGTTATACAATAGTATCAGTCCGTCGGTGCTATCTTCTTCCTCCGAGAAATCGACTATCGGAAAAATCGTCTCCACTTTCTTCAATTTCAGAAAATTTTTTCTTGCAAAACTGTTCAACTTCTTAGGTAGGTTGTTACAAAAGATTTCTATCTCGTGCCATGTTGTCATTGTCGTGGTCGTCGACTGACGGCCGCCCCGCCTGCTCGATCGTATTTTGACGTCGCGTCTCGTTCGATTTGACAAGTAAACTGTCGAAATCGCGCACGTACGGATATTTTGTCGAAATTCAAACGGAATTTCGAAAAGGGAATAATTTAAAAAAAAGAAAAAAAACGAATAGGAAAAATGAAACTGAACGGTGAATAAATGACGATGTCGTTTAAACTATATACAGCTCGTTCGCGAAGAATCGAAAGAACGTCAAACTCGTTTTATTTAAATAATTCGATTTTCCGGAGTTTTTATTGTTATTTATTTAATTTTTTTTTTGAATTCCCACTAAATTTGCCATCTGTACCAATATATTCATTAAATTAAATGACTATTACATCAATGTCTTGCCGGAGAGTGCTCCTTAGCACTCTACCATAAAAAAAAAGGTTTTCAGGCCTGGTGTGACTAATAGGAAAAATAACTTAGAAACTAAACTTACACTAAAACTAAAACTAAACTTACTTAAATGTAATTAAAATCTATCTGGTAATTCATTGGGCGTAAGCCTTCTTAGTCTACTGTGATTTATTTAATACAGTATAATTCCTCTTAAACGACCACTTCGGGACTGGACCCCTGACCGCCAGTTGACGTTTTTTTCGATTAAAAATCAACGTCCTACGAGTTCGAATCTAACAGACATTCAACCTAAAAGTATGCGCGCCACCGTCTCTAACGCACGACATTTGTCAAATCAGCTTATATTTCACGTTAAACGTTAACGGAAATTGGTGGCGAGATCTTTTTTTTTTAAATTGCAAAAATTAAATTTAACACGAAATAAGTCGATGCAAAAAAAATACAACAAACCAAGTCCATTTTAACCATCCAAGCAAGACGATAAATTTGATAATTTATTTCAGTCGCGAAAATACATATTTACATAATTAGCATCTACCACCCGATGACAACGATACGATTCCTATTTGCTCTTGAAAAAGGCGGTGTGCTTAACTGTCGTTTTCGCCTTCCTAAACGCCCTAAACAACCGCAACTTGGCGTTGGTCAGGAAACTAACGTCGCGATTACCTCCCTTCCTCACCGGAACGACGCTGCTCATCGACTGCATGGAAGAAAAATCCGTGGGCTCGGCGTACGATTTCTTCTGCCTCCTCCGCTCCTTCGTCTCGTAAACCTTAACGCCCTCCTTGTGCATCACATTTTTCGTTTCGACCGGCGTCCCCGTTCGCTTTTGCGTGTTGTGCACGTTCGCGGGCTTCTTCGTCTTCACGGCGACTTTATTGGAGCTTCTCGCCTGCGCCCTCGACTGAACGGGCCTCGGCGGTTTGTTCTGGGACGACTTCGGCGTGTTTTTTCCGACGGCCTCCATCCTGCGGTGGAACTCCTGGGACGCTTTCGTTATCGTCAAAAACACATCCTGATTGTTGTCGATGAACTGATCGTTCCGTAGTTTTGTGGCGTACGCGGCCGTATTTGCAGCTTTGTTGCGCACCAACCAATTCTTCGAATTTAGTCCGGGGTTACTGAAATTTCGATGCGATTTTACCGTGTCCATCACCACCTTTATCGGTCGCATCTTGTCGCCCATCCTCTGGTTATTACAAAAAAATATACAAAAACTAGAAATTTTGACTGACGTGAGTGGACGCGGTAATTCCGGAACTGACTGAATTGTTTTGATTGAGTAACCAAGACGACCGTTTTTGTCCGTATTCCATAACCAACCTTAACTATTTCTTTTTATTTCCCGTTACTTCGTCGCCAATTAATTTAAGGACTTTCTTAGCTTCCTCCACCGTGTTTTCAGTTTGTCTCCTTATCGCTTCGAGAATTTTCGTCAACTCCTGATTCACGTTTTTTCCGATCTGTTCCAGTTCTTCTTGGATCACGTGTTGATTATTGCTCGAATTGTTCGTGCCAGATTTAAACGATTTAATTACGTTGTGTATGTCGGATCGGGTTTCTTCGAACGACCTTTCGGCAGCTATTGTGGCCTCCTTGAATTCTTTTCGCAAGTTTTCTATATTCACCTTTGCCACCTTCGAACTGTGTATGACGCTGTCGGACGCCTTTTCCACCGAATCGATCACCTTCTTCATACTTTCCTTGCTTTCCTTGAAAATCTTCTCCACGTCCTCCGCGGCTTTTTCGAAAGTTTTCTCGAAGTTCTCGGCGAAGCGCTTGTTGTCCTCTTGGATTTTTCTCAATTCGTGATCGTCCAACGATTTATCACTTTTATAACGAACTTTATCGATACGTCGGGTTACTCGAAGAAAGCGGAAAAATGACAACATGACCGTAAATTTGGTGCGCATATATATATAATGTCGCACGGCTACTAGATTGTCAAAGGAAAAATAAAATAGGATAAATTTTAATTTTAAACGCTTTTTACAACATTTTGCTATTTATCGTCGCATTTACTACGTGACGTTTCTTTATCGGTTTTGCGCCGTTCTCATCCCCGAGTTTTTTTCACGAACCCTTTGATTTTCATCGAAATCTCGTCGAGCTTTTGAACCGCAGCCTCCATTTCGTCTTGGATTTTGGCACGAGCGTAATCGACTATATCGACGACGAACTGTTTAAAAGACTGTACGCGTTCTATTGTATTTTCCCTGTGCATTCTAGTTGACTTCTCGAAAGCGGCCTTAATCCTCTCTTCTTCGGCGTTTTCCAAAATTTTGCCGATCGCTTCTTTAATTTCCACGACGTTTACGTTTACGTCCTCTTTAACTTTATCGAGCTTATCGGCGATAATCATAAGTGCCAGTTTAACGTCGTACTTATTATTGTCGCCACCGTCGTTTTCCGGATATTCCTCGTCGTCATCGTCGATTTCCAACAACGCTTGTTCGACCTTGGTTTTTAATCTATACAACTCGCGATCGACGAAAACGCTCGTTTCTATGACCGTTTTGTTTATTTCTTCCTTGACCGTCTTCGTTTGCTCGAACAGGTCCTCGTACGACGTTATTGCCGAATCTGCGTTTTCTTCAGTTTTTAGTTTCATCGTATCGATGAACCTGTTCACTCTCGCGCGCACCGTTCCGATTCCGCACATAATATTTGTCCGCGTCTTCCTGAAGTACTCTTGTATCTCACGCAACGCGTTTTTGGCGTAGGCCCTGCCGCTTTTGACGCATGCGTTAACGAAAATTTTCGTGAACTCTTTCGACGCGCGTCCCTCGTCTTCGTCGGACGCACAGATTATTTCGTTTATTCCCGTTTCGGCTTTGCCGTGCTCCAGAAAATTGTGGAAGTTGTGGTTGTTTTCCAACATGTAGTTTTTGAATAGTTCCTTCTGCGCCATCACGAAGCTCGTTTTGTTCTTCACGGAGTCGGATAGACCTTGCGATATCTTTCGCGACGTTTCGCTGGCGACCTCTTTGATTTCTTCTATTTTTGTGATGGCGGTGTTTATCGTTTCCTCCACTTCCTGTTTACCTTGATTGTAAGCTTCCTCGATGTTCGCTTTGATTTCTATCGTCTTGCTTTGTAATATATCTACGGTTTCCGCAATTGCTTCGCTGGGATTTTCGGCATCGGAACGAGCATCTTCATCGATATTTTCATTGACGGTACAGATGAATTTAGTTACTTCGGACATTGTACTATCGAACGTCTCCTGTGTTTTATCCTTCGTGAACTCGGCGGTTTCGTCCACAGTTTGAACTATCTTGTTTACAACGTCTTCCGTTTCTGTCACAACGACCTCGACATTGTTCTTAACTTCATCGACGACTTGTCGTTGAAAATTGCTTATTTTCTCTGAAATTGTAACGAATTTTTCTTGGATGGTACGCAACACATAATTTATCTTAGTGTATTCGAGAAATGCGTTAAAATTACATCGAATAAGCTCTTTTAATTCCGACAAGGCTTTATCGCGCCTATTATAAACAAAAGAGCATCTTTTTTTACGTTTTTCGGGTTCGTCGAGCGACTGGCAATTAACTTTCGTCAGAGCTAATGAAAATGGAAAACAATTATCGCGATTATGAGATTTTAAATCGCCAATATTGAATTTGGCATCTAAAACGGTCCCGGTGAGATATCTTACAGTTAACTTATCGAAATCTAAAACCTTGAGCATGTTATCGTTTTCGAGTCGGTTGCAGATTCCTTTTCCGTCGGAAAATGCTCGATTAATTTCGACAAAATCGGCCTGCAGCTGCCTCTTCGTTTCCAAAACCGGTTCGTTCAGCTTATTGCTTTCTTGCAGTATCGTTTGGGAATTTTTTTGTGTCGACAAAATGGTCGCCCTACCGATATCGGATTTAGTCTCGATTAACAACTTCGCGATTGCGGTCGCGTCCAGCGAAGTATCGTTTTCAAAAATGAAACTTTCGAGCGTAAACTCCTCTTTTCGGCCCTTCCCGCTACGCATGTTGTGCTGAAAAGTTTTAAATTACACGAAAAATTTTTTTGTGTATGATTTTTTGATAGGAGATTTTTAATTTGACATAATTTTTATTTCCTTAGTGATAATTTTGACATCTAATAGGTATAAAAATGAATTCGATTACAATATTGATAGGAATGCCAGTTCCACAACTGAACCGTTATTCGAAAAGAGTCCGTCGCTAGTTTCCTTATCGTTTTGGACTCTCTCCGCCTTCACTCCTTCCACCGGCTTCCTTAAATGCTGAACATCTAATAAGGCTTCCGTAATGTCCTCGTTAGTTTTCTCTGCGAACTTTATGGCGTCTTCGAAATCTTTCTGAAATTCCTTTGTCGTTGTCATTATGGCTTCGCTTAACTTCTTGCTTTCTTCTAATATGGCCTCGGACCTCTTCTTCGCCGATTCGATCACGTTTTTGAGATTCTGTCGCGCTTCTTCTACGCTGTTCGTTTTTGTCGATTTATTTAATAATTTCGAATTAGGATTTGATTCGTCGGATTCATCGATTATCATCTTCTCTTTCATCAGATAAGTTTCCGCACGCAACGATTCCATCATTTCTATTTTGATATGAAAATTGATAAATTTTGATTATATGAGTGTTTCGATTTTTTTTTAATATGGATACGTAAACAAACAATATACAGGGCGGCCAACATTTTATTAATAAATAATTTATTATCTGTCAAATTTATAAACAAAACACATTTACATGATCGGGAATTCGGTGTTGCTTTTTGAAGGAGATTTCGTAACGTCTTCGGGGGGCATCTCTCCGTCTCTGAGATTCTCAGGTTGTGCAAAGATCTTGGATATACCGTTGATGAACACCTCCGACTTTTTCTTAAAGACGTCTATCGCGTTGTCGATCGATGAGCCGACATTTGCTCTGGTCTCCTCCATTTCTCCTTTAGCCCACGTGGCGTAACGGTTAAATGCGTTTACAATATCATCTACAATTTTCATGTTGATTTTGCGAGAATTTTGCCAAAAATTTGATTTGAAATTTGAATTTGTTTTATGACATTATACGCGAACGCCACCTAGTTTTTTGATTTATTTTCGGTCGAAATAGCGGTACCTAATCATTGTAATGAAAGTCGAATTTTAACGATGGCATTTATTTAAACGAATTTTATTAAAAATGTTCTACTTTTTGGCGTCCGCGAACGTTATATAGTTTTTGGCATCCTCCAAAATTTTGGTCGACTGTTGTTCTGCTGCCGTAATCGAGCTGTCGACTCCCGCCTTGGCTTGTTCGACCGATTTGTTCATCGACTGTTTTGCGTCGTCCAGTCCTTTATTTAGCAGACTTTTGGCATTCTCGACCGTCTTCTCATTCGACGTCTTGGTCGACTTGGCTTGCGAACCGAGATTATCGAGCTCATTTTTTAACAGTTTGATCGCCGCGTTGAATTCTTTCGAAGACTTCTCAGAATCTTGATCCGCTTTTTTCTTGATTTCCTCGAACGCCTTCCGTATGTTCTCTTTCGTTTCCGCGACTGCTCTCTCGTTGGTCCCCTTAACTTCCTTAGCTGCTTCGATCGCGTGCAGAGCCTCCGTTTTGGCGTGTTCTATCGCCGCGAATAGTTCTTTAGTCGAATTTTCGATACTTGCTTGGTACGCCTTTTGCGCCTCCTCCAGTTGTCTATCGATTTGCATTTTGGAGTCGGCCAGGCTCGATTGCGTTGTAGCGGCGGTTTCGATGGCCTTTTCCGACAAGGCTTTCGCCGTATCGATCGCTTCATCTACGGACGTCTTGGTTTGCTCGATGGCCGTATTTGCGCCTAATCTGGTCGCCTCCAATTCCCTCTGCAAGTCCTCTGTCGTTTCCAAAATCGATCGATCGATCTTCTTGCATTCCTCCAGGAGGTTTTCGGAAAATTCCTTGGCCGTATCGATTGCTTTACTTATATCCCGTGTTGCTGCATCTATAGATCTGGTGGCTTCGCTGGTTGCGTTTTCTACCTCTTTCTTCAACTCTTTGGCCGCATTTTCTGTGAACTCGGCGACCTTCTTCAACGCTTCTGCCATTTTAAAATTTCACCTGTTTGTTTGATTGATTGATCAAAACTGTGACATTTTGACAAATCAAACGACTAGATTTTAGCGAATTTTCGCAAAAAATAAAACTATTGCAGCCTGTCTGATGACGGGACCCGTGTCCTTTTTGGCTTTTCTCCGATCTCGACCCTAGATCACGAAAATATAGGTCATTCATCTTGTGGACACGATTCCGGTCGCAATTTTGATCGTAGGAGGCTGAAATTTGGACAACGTATTGCCTTTACGAAAACGAAGGACGAGTTAGTTAACAAGTCAAATCGACCGACCGGTTTCGAAACGGCGGCCGTTCAAAAAATTTTTTTTAATTCTAATCTCCGTTATTAGTCATTGGATCGGTAATGTGAAAAATGTTTTGGAATCGGCATAAAATTCTCTACCGATCATGTCTTTATAATTTTCGATAGAATTTTCGAAATAATAAAAAAAAATGATAATTTTTTGTTTAATTCTTATAAATTTCTCTGGTAAATAGTATTTTTCAAAATATGTATTTCTTTCGAGAAAAATTCAAAAGAAAGGGAGTTTTTTGACGTGCGACATGAAAATTTGATACCGAGGCTTGCGCACGGTCGACTTTTTGTGTAAGTAAAAACGAAACTAACCGAACCGCATCTTTACCACCACACGTTGCCTTATTTTCATTTTGTTAGTAAAATAACTACAACAATTGCGTTAAAGTATTATAATAGTCAGTAAAAAAGGAAGAAATTTAGAACAAGAAGAATTAAAAGAATGCCACGAAAAAACTGGAATTAATAAAATATTTTTTTTAAGTAAAGAGGTGGCAAAATAAAAAGTTAATCGATCAAATTTTGTCTCCTTGTCAGTCTAGATTGTTTAAAAATTGTTGCGACAATCAAAACTTTGGATTTCGTTTTTATCCGCAAAAGACTGCGTCGAAAACGTAAAATCTCTCAAAATAATAGAAATTAAAAAAAAATCAAAAAATATTTAAAAAAACGTTAAAAAATAAATCCTGAAATAATATTTTTTTAATACCTACGCAAAACGCAAACTAATACTGCTGCCGCTGGAACAGCCACTTGTCTGTAACATACTATAAGAAAAAATTAGAAACTTCTAAATTTTTCTTTTTTATATTCTCTACCTTTTTCTCTTCATCGTTTGTTTTCCCTCTATTGTCAATTTCCAGCTTAAATTCTTTCGTTGACTGCGAACTTGCATTATTACGTACCTATAGGCTTCATATTTTACTGTATTTCACCAACCACTGTCATCGCGACAGCTAACTACTCGCTAACACTCGCATCGCGAACTACTAAGACAAGCACTATCGCTCTGTACCGCTGACACGAAATATCTGAAACGACTTTGCCAGAATTCTATATATAAATGCATTCGAGTTTATACGTGGGTACTAGGAAATTTCGCTTTTATTTAAAAAAACATTCAGTTCTCAGATAAGTTATCACGTGAAAGTAGGTGACGCGCATGTTTTGTTAGTTGCTTTGTAGTTTATCGGTCGCATACGAATGCGATTAAACTTTTATCTCGTTTATGGTTTGTAATACGGAAATTTTCAATGTTGAAGGGCACGCGAATAGTTTTTAAATTAAAAAATAAAAATAGAGTAAATTTATAATTCTGTGGTATAAAGGCAGTAGATAGTGATTATCCAGATAATTTTAAACTGGTAAGTATTGGCGAAATTTCGTAGAAAATAAAGCTATTGCGGCCTGTCCGATGACGGGATCCAGACGTGTCCTTTCGGTTTTTCTCCGATCTCAACCTCTAGATCACGAAAATATAGGTGATTCATTTTGGAACGAATTTCGGTCGCAATTTTGATCGTAGAAGGCTGAAATTTGGACAGCGTCTTGTCTTTACGAAAACGAAGGACGAGTTCGTTAACCAGCCAAATCGACCGACCCATTTCAAAACGGCGGTCGTTCAAAAAAAATTTGTTTAAATTCCAATCTCCGTTATTACTCGTCGGATCGATAATGTGAAATATGTTTTGCAATCGGCACAAAATTCTCTACCGATCATGTCTCTTTATAATTTTCAATAGGATGCACAATTTTCGAAATAATCGAAAATATGTGTTAATTTTTTTTTAATTCTTATACATTTCTCTCGTAAATATTATTTTTTCAAAAATGTATTTCTTTCGAGAAAAAATTTTAGAAAAAAATAGTTTTTTGACATGCAACATGAAAATTCGATACCGAGGCTTGCGGCTTGCGGTCCGATTTTTAATTTCTAATCGATCGACCAATAAAATCGTCAGTTACCATTTGCGACTTAAATTTAGTAAACGCCAGACAATCGGAATAATCCGGAGTAAAAGGAGAACTCGTCGCGTCCTAATTTAAACTGTATGCGTGTGCGAAATGAAAAACTTTTAAGAACCTTAAATTTAACCGCAGGTAACAAATTGCCGTCGTCCCGCCCTTCTTAATAAATTTAATCGAAACAATGGCAGAAAAATTCTAAAGTAATGGGATCTGACGAGCTAATAAAATCTTGACTAATCTCGATAAGTAGGTACCTATTGTATTTTTAGCGCCGCGAATGACCTAAAATCGGTAAAGCCGAGGACTGCGTATTCCGGCGAGGTTCCGTTATTCGCAGCCGGGTTGAGGAACACGAGACGGTTAATTTATGGCTCGACGTCTACTTTCTGGATCACCCAGCGGGGCATTCGTTGGTTTGCCTTATTTACTGCCCACTAGGGCCGCGTCACGCTTTCCCTCACCTCTGATACGACGAGCACATTGCAATATCTTACCTAATTTTTCAGTAAATTATGGTCAATACGGTATTTTATTTATTTAGAGGACCCCGGCTAATTTGATACATAAATTCTCGTTTTTCTTTGCGGAAATCGTTCTTTTTCCACGTAACCGACGGGACGATTTTTGTTCTTTGTTCGTCGAAATATACGACTGAAGGATACATTTTTCTACGTTAAGAAAAATACTACATCCAAGAGCGTTATGTTTAATGGAGCCGGAAAATATCGATCTTTTACACAAATTTATGGAAAACAGATACCGAAACTGACTGGGCGCATTAATTCACGGATTGGATACATCAGACGTTCGTCTCGATGCATAGATCGTGTCTTTTTGTCGGGCACATTTGACGATTGCGCTTATGTTATGCGAGTTTCAAGACGAGCTATGGACTAACTAAAATCCCTTACACAGAATCCGCCAGTTGCGAGAAGGACAATTAGGCTTGGCCTTTGGGACGCGAAGACAGTAAGGCGCGAACCATATTATGTAGGTATATAAATGCGTGACTAATGATTGAATAAGTCATGTCAAAAGTGACGTATTTATTGCATAACTACGCCAGCAATTACATACCAGGTATACCGGTATGAAGTGAGCGTTTTTTTGTGAAAATGAAACACTAATTTTGAATGGGAAAGTAAAAAATTTTTATTCAAAGCATTGACCATTGACACATTTTGACCATCTTTCTGGCAATTTGTGGATACCACGCCAATAGACATGTTCGTTTTTTGAAGCAAACCAATCAGACACCCAATTTTCGACTTCTTCGTAGGAATCGAAGTGCTGCTCAGCCAATGAGTGTTCCATCGATGAAAACAAGTGGTAGTCGGAAGGGGCCAAGTCTGGTGAATACGCCGGGTGGGGTAGCAGCTCCCAGCCAAGTGCTTTGATTGTATCCTGAACCGGTTTTGTTTTGTGTGCAGGCGCATTGTCGTGTAACAAAATTACTTTGCCGTGTCTTCTGGCCCATTCTGGTCGTTTTTCGATCAATGCCTGGTTCAAATTGATCATTTGTTGTCTGTAGCGGTTAGTATTAACAGTTTCACCAGGTTTTAGAAGCTCATGATACACCACACCTTTCTGATCCCACCAAACACAGAGCATTGCCTTCTTGCCGAATCGATCTGGTTTTGCTGTCGATGTTGATGGTTGTCCCGGATTAACCCATGATTTTTTCCGTTTAGGATTCTTAAAATAAATCCATTTTTCATCGCCAGTAACAATTCGATGAAAAACTGATTTTTTTTCGTGTCTTTGAAGCGAAATTTCACAAGTGTTTTTTCGGTTTTCCATCTGTCTTTCGTTCAATTCATGTGGCACCCATTTTCCACACTTTTGGATCTTTCCCATAGCCTTTAAACGGTCAGAAATTGTTTGCTGTGCAACATTTAACATTGCTGCCATTTGCTTTTGACTCAAAGTATCATCTTCATCCAATATTGCTTGCAATTCGGCGTCTTCAAACTTTTTTGGTGGTCTTCCACGTTCTTCATTTCTCACATCAAAATCATTATCTCTGAACCGTTGAAACCATCTTTTGCACGTTGCTTCTGATAGAGCATGATCACCATATGCCTCGACAAGCATTCGATGGGACTCTGCAGCACTTTTCTTCAAATGAAAACAAAAAATTAATGCTTTCCGCAAATCATCACTTTGTGGTACAAAATTCGACATTTTTAACACGATGAAAAAATATGATGTTGTTTGTTCAATGACTTGATGTATATTAAATATGTTTGACAGATGTCATACCATTCAAACAAACAAAAATTAAGGCTCGTTCACAACAAATGTTCCCTATCAACACATTTGTATCTTAACGCTCACTTCATACCAGTACGCAGTCACTCAATATAGTGAGCACCCTAGTGTTCTCGCGTCTTAATGATCCCACGCATTAGTGTCCTTGCGCCCATGTGCCTCACGTCCTATTGACCGCGCCTAAATGTCCTAGCGCGCCCTCCAATTATATCGCATTATCATAAAGTGTGAAGACTGCAAACAGTTTTTTGAAAACAAAACGAAGAAGAAATTTTCTAAAAACAAAAAAAATGGGCATCTTTGTAACTGATATTATTTTGTTGTCGCGTTTGCTGTTGTCGTTCGGTGGATTGCCCGTCAAACGTTTTATCAACACGTTTCAGTACACATATAACAACAAAAAATCGTCGTCGATTATCAAAAACACGAAACGACCTTGGCACCTGCGTCCGCCAAGCGTCGCACGATCGAGTTCCCTCGATTAACTTTGAAAAATCTGAAACGGCCGCCAATATATAAACTCCTTGACGTTTTGAATTATACAACAAACAAATGCCGATCTCCAATAATATTTTCATTGGGCGCTCAACAAATTGCCTCGCGTTTTTATATAAGGACGCCTCGAACTTGCCGGTTGCAAACAGTGCTACGCGATGGAAAATGTCTGAGATAACGCAAGGCGTTTATTACCGAATAACTACGCAACCACAGACCTACCGACTAAGGGGTGTTGGGTCACGACGTTCACTTTCCGAATTCTTAAAAGTCTCTAATATTGGTAATCGCAACGAGTCGTAAATGATTGACTTTAGGAGACTATTTTCCGCGATATCACCTACTTAAACCCCCCCCCCCCCCGTATATTACACTATATAATTAAACGTCGTGGATGCACTTTACGTGTTAAATTTTTTTCGCAGAAACCGAAATTTTGACGGTGCATTGTCATAATAACCAGAAAATTAGACCCGAGCCGTTTCAAAATGGCGACCGATCAAAATTTCAAACCGAGTTATCTCCGTTATCAATTGTCGGATCGGTACCCTGAGACGTGCTTTAGAATCGTCACAAAATTCTCCATCGAACGTCTCTCTTTGCGATTTTCGAGGAAACGCGCTCGTTTCGAGATAATCTGGAAGAAAGCGATAGGTTATTTTTTTTAATTGTCTTAAAAAGGGGGGTTTTCGACTTATATTAATAACCTGTAGAAATTCGCCGCCGCGGGTCGCCTGCGCGCGGGCAAGTCTTTATAATTGAAGGTCGAGAATGGGCCCGCTTTTTTTTTGCACATCCGACACCGACGATAAAGCGGTTTTTGTGTCGCTTTAATTTAAATTACGCTTTAATGCGTTGGATGAGAAATACCTAACTTAATTTCGACACTTTTAAATAGAAATTGGGTACAAATTGGTCACGATCGGATCGAGTTCTTTAACTGCCACAACTACTTGTAGGAAATTTTTTAAATTAGCTTAGGTTATCCCTAAATAGATTCTCGATATCGATTCAGGTGACGTAATTAATTTCCAATCTTGTACGATTGAGGGTTTTCAAGAAAATTAGTTGATATATGGATGGTCCGAAACACCTCTTATATATAATAGCGATAATTAAATTTTATATTACACGTACAAAGAAGGTCAATTAAAAATTAATGTAACACTTTTTCTCGAAGTTCTTTTACAAAAATGTAATAGGACTTTTATGTTAACGATCCCATAATTAATGTAGGTAGTAAACAAAAATGATTACGACCGAAAATAATTTTTAAGTTAGGTACCTGCCAACATTAAAAATAACGAGTTCATTACCACTGATAATAAAAGTTACGGCCATGTAAAATTTCTCACCTTCGACGCGTTGCCCGTATATGCGGTTTTCTTGCACTTATTTCGCCCTTCGTTTTCCTAGCGAACAACACCGACGACGTCGGTACTATTATACAACGTCAAACCTCCCTCACTCGACGCACCATTAATGATTTAAAGTTACCAACGTTTCCAGCTAATCATTTAATAAAACTAATCCGAACCCCCACCTTTCTAAATAGTAGTTATCGTACCGGATTTGCAATCGCCAATTAAACGGCCCGAATATTGATGTCTCTTTCTCTCTCTCTCATTACCGATCCAATTTCGTTCCGGACCTTTCCGCAAAACGTTTTAAGATACCTAGGCAGACGTTACGAAACGAATTAACAATTCCGCTTGTTGTTTCAGGTAAGCCGACGAATGATAGCCTTGTTATGGAATAATAACCGGTGAGTGTGTCGATTTTTCATCTTTATTGTGCAACTTTATTATGCAAAAAGCTCCTGGGGGACACACGTAGATGGTCCGTAATAACGTCGGGGAGGGTGGTTTAATAAATTTCGTAAAAAGGGGGTCTTGTTGATTTTAGCTCGAAACGAGGGTTCGGCGAGTTGCTTCCGCGTTGCCATTTTGTTATCTATATATATTTTTTAATAAATCGCCTAAAATCGAGATATAATCAAAATTTAACGGGGCAAAATTTTATTTAAGGCAAAAACGTTTTTAAATTTTTAATCGGGCGGTTTGACGTGCGAAATGTGTGTTCTGCGCACTCGAGACTCGTGCGCGTTTCACAACTCGTCACATAAACAACTCGTAAAAATACTTTATACCAAACTCTGCAAAACTATTTCGCATTATTTCTTTGAAAATTAATGGAAATTTTTTGTAATTAATCCTAATTTATTTTACATAAATTTATTAATCGTAATACGTCGTCAACATCTACACTTTCAAATAAACTAAATTTTCGTTAATTCGACTACAAAATTGAATTAGATAAATATTAAATTACCTTTCGTGACGACTCGATTAATTTATTTAACGTTATTAAAACTAAAACGAAAAGGCTGTACTTGCTAATTATATCCCTAATTGAATAAAACGAAATTAGGCCGTAAAATGTGTCGATAATAATTAATAAAAAATGACTAACACGTTATTCATGTGCGTAGTTTATTACAATCCATCGGCTCCCGTTAATTCCACATTAAATTAAACCCGATGGCACCCGGATGTCTACATAATTATCCGGATAATCATCTACAGTCAATATCGTGTCGGATGAAATTCGGCACATTAAACAATTATTACCTTAATGTCACACACACACAAAAAAATACTACTTACTAATAATTATAATTCAATTTCGTTTTGTAAAGCGAACCGGCACGGCGTTCCCAAAAATAAATTCGTTTGCATAATGTACTCCGGCTCGCTCGACAATTACAAATCCGGTCTAAAGACGCCCCCCCCCCATATACGCAATAAAAAGAAAACTAAAATTAATGCGCGTAATATTTCCTCGTACAACCAACCCACCAACAATCGAGACGCCGTTATCGCAAAGTTATAATTCACATTCGCCCCCCGACATTTAAATTTTTCGCCCCGCTTTTTTTTCGAAAAAATTTAAATTTCCTTAACCAGAACGTTATTTATTATTGAACAGCCCCCTCTCCCCCAGCTGCAAATAAACCCGCACTTATATTTCTCACGTTTTAAAATAATATATTAAAGTTTTCTTTATCGTACGGGTGCAGATCTGTTAAAAAGGTTATTTGCGTGACAAAATCTTTTGAAACAAATCTCGACGCTCGCTCGAATATAAAAGTGAGCAAAGGGAGGAAAAGAAAAGCAAATAACTGACCGTTTGTCAGGCTCTGTTAGGAATAAAAAGGAACCTCTATATTTATTCTCTGTCCACACGTGCTGTGGCGAAGTCGGGGGACCATTAGCCAAATCCTAGCCTTGCATCGTCCTTTGAAAGCGAACTCTACTATCCTTTGACGATAAGAACGACGAAAAAGGCGGTCCGTATTGAGTACATAAAGGAACACACGTTGCTCCGCATTAGCGTTCCATTGCCTTCCTAAGACCTTAAAAGTCAAACTGCGAGCACATCAGAGGACTTCGTGATTTAAATATTGTTGGGGTCGTCTTTGATTTTTTCAAGTGCCTTCCCTACGGCTTACGTTTGTTCGTAAGCAATTAGAAATCAGTGTCTCGTTTGCTTCAACTAATACATACTTGTTAAGATTTTAAGGGCGATTACGTTAAGTATATCTACAAATCTAAAATTAAAAAAAAATCTAACAAGGTCCTCGAGGTCACGGCGAGTTTATAAGATCGTCATAAAGTGCGAGTAACGTATTAGAACACAATGTTTTAAATATTTCTGTAAATTTCCAATGAGACAGGCGCTATAACCATATTAACATGGCTTAGCAAAAACGCACAAACGACAATATCGGTTTCAAAAAATGTTACGGCTCGCGTCGTGTAAACTCACCTTTAACGGAGATGCGTCCTTGGCTATTTTCCAGAGACGGCGGCGAGAAGTGGTATCCTGCAAAAAAAACCGATAATTAGAAACAGTCGATTTAAAAAAAAAACTGCAGATAAATTATCCATGCACTGAGTCGCAATAGTCAAAAGACTGGGGTACTTTTCAAGGAGAAAAAAATGCAAACCCCAGTAATTTATAGAATAACTGCAGCCAAAACATCGACAGAAGGTGGCAATTTTTCGAAATTTCGAACAAATCCCCGTAACTCAAAAAAAAAACGGTGCGGTTTTTACTTAAAAGTGAAGTTTACGTATTCTGATATCGTCGTCTTAAATACGATGCACTATTCTTGGGACAACCTGCATAAACCCCCCCGTCCCCCCGTCGATTAAACCATAATTTATCGGCGCGTTCGACGACCAAAAAAATCACGAGTTCGCCAATGCATCGTATCAGAAATAATCGCCGATAAGTCCACCGCGTAAAAATTTCTTTTTGACGAGTTTCCACCCCGGTTACAAACGGGGCAGATAGTGCGAAAGTAAAAAGGCAGTTTTGCGTTGGGAATAAATTTAAGATCGCCAGAACGTTCCAGTTGCGATCACTTTAAGTTTTGAAAAAGGCGCAAAACGATTTCCCTGCAAATTGATATCGATCGAGAGATCGATGGCGATCAATGATCGACGTATGGGCGGCAGTTTTCCAAGTCAAATTATTATTAAACCCTTTTTACTTCCAACCAAATTAAAGACACCTAAAGTAACTCGAGGCCCTTTTGTACAATGACGTGAAAGTTCAAATTTTAACTCCCACGAGGTCGTAAACTAGACGAGACCATAGCCGTTAGCGGACCTCGCGTAAACTAACAGTCGTGATGTCGGCGTAAGTACCCGACCACCCCTACCGTGATCTCGTCAAGCTCACCACCCCACGGAAACCAGCCTTTAAGCAAAATTCGTATTTTGCCCATAATTCACGCTAAAAATTATTAAAATCGAACAAGGAAAAGACGATCCACAACTTGGCCTGAACGTTTATCAGATTTGAACCCTGATTTTTGTGTACCTAATAAGTAATTATTTTTCTTTGCAATTAGAATCTATTCGTGAGAAATGCTTACAAAAAGAAACGTCATCAACATCACCGCCCTTTTATATATATTTTTTAAGCGGTATCATCAATTTTTATTCAAAATATTGTTAGATCCGTGTTAAATCTTACACGATAAATTTGAATTTGGCGCTACTCCGCCGCTCGAGTATTTCCGAGAGACGACGTATATTTAATTGCGCGACGTCACTCGTACGGTGATCTTGATGAAGTGGGACCCGGGAGAGGGACCGCACAATCTAGAACGAACCGTCTGACTTTTGACGATTAATTACTAATTAAAATATAACATAAAATCTAATATCAGAAGTGGGATACGCGTGTAGTGCAGGTATTCGGTTATCACCCTTTTTTTTTGTGTGTGTAAGTGTACGCGAAAAGGATATGACAGAAGAATTGGGTCGATCCCTGGGAGCGATAGCGACGTGCTGATGCGAACGGTCAGTCGTCGTCGTCCGTGGCCCGGATTCCTCCGGCTGTGTCCACCCCACTAGCCTTCCCGAGTTTCGACCCAGACACAATGGATGGCAGCACATGGTTGCAAAAAATAAAACGGGTCCGAAACAAGGTTTCCTCACCTCCATCCCAAAGCCAAGCGAACCATTTCACACGATCCATGCTGATTACCTGTGTCCTTTACCGAGGAATCCAAACCGTTACAGATACATTTTAGTTATCGTGGATGCATTTTCTAAATTCTGTCTCCTCTATCCTCAACATGCACTCACTGCCGAGGAAACAAAACAAAATTTCACACGTTATATTAGTTTCTTTGGGACGCCCAACAAAATAATCCTTGACGCTGGAACAAATTTTTGCTTCGAAAGTATTTAAATCACTGACCGAATACTTCGGTATCGAACTACACGTGACAACGTGAACAGGTGACAGGTTGAACGTTATATGCGTACCATAACGAACTTGTTGAGAGTTGAATCAACAAGGTCCACAGAATGGCCGAGCAAAGTCTGGAAAATTCAATTAATAATTAATACTACTACACAAAAAACGACTGGACATTCCCCTTTCGAATTAGTATTTGGCCGTGAGGGACAAACACCTCAAATTCACACAATCCTTGCCGATTTACCTATTTTCGAGTCCCATCAACCTCCAATAGATCATCAAGAGGTTTTCAAAAAATTAAAAGATAACGCAGACCACCAATTAACCTCCTTAAACAAAAAACGAAGGAACAATCAACATTATAATGTTGGTGACACTGTATTACTGAGCAGAGGGCAGAGGCCTGAAAAATTCAATTGTGAATTCGTGGGATCGTACGTCATCAAAACGTTACTACCCAATGACCGCTACTCCATCCGACGAGTAGGTGCTAGACAAACCCTTAGGTGTTCCAAGGACCAGTTACGCCATTGGCCATCTAATTGGACTCCTACTGATTTTCAGAGCTTGTTACAACCAGTTTTTAGACGCAACCTTTGGCATTCCAAGAGCAGAATGTTGTCAGTCTGGCCGTGTTAGATGCGTGTTAAATCTTACGCGATAAATTTGAATTTGGCGCTAACCCGCCGCTCGAGTATTTCCGGGAGACGACATATACTTATTGGCATTACGTCACTCATACGGTTGTCTTGGTAATGCGGGGCCCCGAGAGAGGGACCGCACAATCTAGAACGAACCGTCTGACTTTTGACGATTAATTACTAATTAAAATATAACATAAAATCTAATAATATATTATTTTCCATTTAAAAACAATTTATTGAACAATTAACCCTTTTAAGTTAGATAACATCAACGTAAATATTATGTAAATTTTTCGATGAATGATAGATTACATATTATAAAAAAATATACATAATTAATACAAAAATAAATACGAAATGGAGAGGAAATGCCTAATTGCTTTTAAATAATTTTAAAACGTTTTTGTTGTTATTTGTTTTTGCAAGCGATATGTAAAAAAAAATTAACGTTCATTTTAAAAAATATTTATTTCAAATAAAAAATAATTTTAACGCGAGTTCAAGTGAATTTTAACCGTCATGTTCTTCGTACCCGTAACGAACCGGTTACAAATTCGGATACAAAAATTTTAAAAAATAATAATTATACCCACGCAATACGACGTTTCAAACCTAACGTGACCAATATATATTTTTTAAACTATTTATTTTATAACGAGCGCGTTTAACGTTTTCGTACGAGTGCGGCAGTTTGAATCGCGAGCGGACGGCGAGTGGCTAAATCGTGCGAGCGCAAATATAATTTCGTTTTATTTTAACGAACGCCCCCTCATATTGTATTACAATAATGAGCGAAACGCAGACACTTTTGCCGATGTGCAAAACATCCCTGCGTCCAAGTAAACAAATTTTAAACAAACAGTTCATAAAACACTCGGTGTAACGAAATGGCATGGCGTTTTAAAACAATTGCAAAACGGCGAACGTTTCCATAAATAGCGTCGTCGACCATAAATAGTTTACGATAATCGCAATTGGTGCCCGATTGTCAGTATGTATGTGCGTAACAAACGGACACGCATTACATATCTAAAATACCTCGGCGAATTTCGATCCGATCGATAGGTTTTAAACCCCATTGACGCAGCAATCCTGGTCGGACATACACAGATTACATTGATGGATGCCGAAGTTAGTAACTTTGACAGATATAATTATCGGGAGGCATCAAATCGGATTTACGCGCATCCACCGAACACCCCAAACACACTACACAAGTACTCTCATAACAACTTACTTAAACGAACAATTTAATTCGAGAGACATCCGAGCGCGATGGGCCGATTTAACTAGCTTTTGTAAAAAAAAAACAAAAAAAACGGGGAACGGGCGAAGTTTTAAAATTAGGGAACTTCCGAAATCATTTCCCAGATATGGAGAGCAATTTAATTTAGTTTTAACGATTTTATAAAGTAGTGGAGCGCGCGGAACCGGCGAAATATAAAAGCCGAAATCTTATCCTTAAAAGGGTTACAAAGCAATTTTCATTAGTTTAAGCACTTAGTTAAGCACTTTGCGCTAATGTTCGGTTAACAAACTTCCCGCGCGCGTTCAAACCTATCTCTCAACCTCTTAAACCACAGCGTGTGTGATTGTTAATTCCACGGTGACTGAAATTTCTAAGGGAATCTTCGTCAACGTCATCTATACTTACTTGGGATTCCGAAATGGCCCAATTAACCTAAAATCGATGAGTTTGCTTAGGACGGAGGGAAACATTAATCAAAGTACCGTTTGATGTGATATGTCGATGATTTGGCTTGAATTTATTTGAAATTGAGGGGACGATTTGTCGTTATCGGCGCTTCCCCATCAAAGTCAAATCGAGAAAAGTTATACCTATAGAATACAAATTTAAGCTCCAGGAACCCGAACAGTACGTACAAGATTTTTTAATTAATATAAGGGTATCAATTAGACCCTCACTATACAGGGCGTTAGGTTCCTAAGCGTACATTTCATACGAAGAAAGCAACTGTAACTTAGACAGATGGAAGCTAAAAATTTATGTAGATAGATGTAGTTTGTTTTTAGCGAGCGACTTCATTTTACTCCACCAATCAACCCTTTAATGTGTAGCTAGCGACCTGCCGCGCCGATCTTCTCCCGGTTCCTCTACACTATAAAATATTTAACATGTTTTAAATAACAACGGAGAATTTATTGTTGAATTCATTACTAAGGGCCGATCTTTTCATATTCCGTTTAATTTAATTGACACATATTTACCATAGAAACGTTTGTTCATACAATTGTTTCCGTGGTAAAAATTTGTCAAGTAAATTTATTGGGAGGTGAAAAACCCGACCCTTATGCTGTGATTCTGTAAAATTAGTTAACATTATGTTAAAGTTAAATTATGTACCTAACATTTCTCTGTTAAGTGATGTGCAACATTATAGCATTAAAATCGTTTTCTGTAATTGGCAATGTTGAAATGCTTTTAACATTTTTACTAAAAGTTAAAAAATGTATATTTTTGATCCAACGGGATTTATCACATGCGCAGTGAATTGTTTTCATTCCCGGTATTTTCGAATATTGTTTGGATTTGTAAGGTTATTACGTTAGGAGGTTATAAGGTTATTTCCATGTACCAAAAAATGAAGTGTAACTAATATCTAGGAATATCCAAAACCAAAGTTTTAAACATATAGGCACCATTAATGTAATGATAATTACCTTCAAATATGCAGGAATAGCACTTGAACAGGCAGTAGATAAGTAAAGTTTCAATCGATTAATTAACATTATTGCTAAGTCTTTTGTAAAGCGAAAGCTTTTTTTTGAAACACAAATCTGATAACACTTCAAACGGGTTTTGCGTGCCTCGCAAACCTCTTCTATAAAGTCGCATACTATTCCTATATAATATATATATAATCATTTATTTACATTTGTACCGGTAGGTGTTAAGGACTATTCCTAACATGTCATTATTCATGTACAATTGAGGAGCGTTTTTTCCAAAAAGGACTTTTTGGACACAATCGTTTTTGAAAAAAACGCTCCTCAATTGCAGTTTATAAAAAAATGTAGTTCCTATAATATATATACGAGTTACCTTTCTTCGTTCTCTTCTAGTAGTATATATGTCATTATAACAATATTATCCATCGCTTAAAGATCAACAAAAACTATTGACACAAGAAACGAAAATTACCTGCCAACATAACCTTACAAACCCAATGTAAAATTGTTACATTCACGTTTTTTCTCACTGTTATTTTACAGTGAATTTTACTAACATAATGTTATTAACAGCGGACAGTTTCCTTATAGAATTGCATTTTCGTTGCATACTTTATAATTTTACATTTTTATGTAGTTAACATAATGTTAAGCGTAACATTTGCTTACAGAATCACAGCATAAATATTACATTAGAAATATAACAATAAGCGTAGGGAAAGTGCTCTCTTAATAACCACTATTTAAATTTTCTTTCATTTTAAAATAATTGTTTGACAGTAGTACTTAACGGTATATCTACTAGTGGTATTATTATGTACCTACCTAAATTAAATTTGAATTTCTTTATACAGGGTTGGGCAAAATAAGCGAAATACCCAATTTCTGACTTTATTATGAGCTGGACTGAAAACTGACCTTAAAAAAGTTTCTGTATATTTTATTTAATATTTAATGACGTTTAGACATTTTCGTTATGTCATATTTTTCAAATTATGATATCATCGGCTATTATTTTAAATGGAACAACACCCTAATTTTTATTATTGATTTGTATTTCCGAGATAATCGTACGCCTTTTTGTTCCAATAAATATTGCCTCTGAAATTAGCCCGTAGGAATTATTTCATGTTTTGTTAAAAAAAAATTGATAGCTGCAGGGTGTTACAAATAACCACATTTTAAAGACATTTATGCTTGTACAAATTTAACATTTTAGTTAAGTATTTTTTATTATAAATCATTAACTTAACAAAATAATACCGGATGAAATAAAATTTCGAGGGAGTTAATACATTTTCCAAAATAACTCTAAAACCATGACATTTAGATATAGGGAAGTAAATACAACCTGACCCTAACATTGAACGTACGATGAATTGAGAAAAATGTAGGTTGGTATTTAAAATTACTAAGATATTAATATTTTTCGGATAACAAGTTTGGCATTTTTTTTGAACATCCAATAATATCATAGCTTGAAAAATATGACGGATAACGAAAATCTCTAAACGTCATTAAATATTAAATAAAATATACAAAAACTTTTCTTAAGGTCAGTTTTCAGTCCAGCTCCTAATAAAGCCAGAAATTGGGTGTTCCGCTGATTTTGCCCAACACTGTACATGTTAAATATACAATAAATATAAAAAGAAACCGGTGCAAAATATTTACAAATATACAAATTATAATCTCATCACGACCACAGATAAAATAATATTTTTCGAAGTAAATTGTTCTTATTGAAATTTTATTACGTAGCGCTCTGTTAGAAGCCTAATATTTTAAAAAGGTGCAATTTGGTGCAAGATTTTATTGCCGATTCTTAAAGTAGACACTTCGACGAATCGCAATTTCTAGACATCGGCAAAAGCGCTAGTTACTAAATGTCTAAATGCAAGTTTATAATTGTAGACAATTAAATCGTCGTGCTTCTCAATTTCATTTGGAACAGTTATTAAATATAAAGAACCCAAATTAGACCTTTACATAGCAAATCCCAAGTAACAATTATACTTGAGTTAAGTTGACTTATACAAGCTATGCTTAAAATTACCTTTTTAAAGACTTGACTTAATTATTCAAACTCAACTTAAAAGAACCTTGTAAAACACTTGGATATATTTGAAAAACTCTTGTAGGTAAAATACTTACGTATAAACTTGTATACAAGGAAGAAAAATTAAGAACTATTCAAGAAATTCATTATTCAAGTACAAATACCTAATTAAACCTCTATTCAAGGAAAACACTTAAGTTTTATATTCTTATATTCTTAGTCTTAGTTCTTATATTCTTATCTTAGTCTTAAGTTCTTTTTATAAACTAAAACTTAAATAATTTCTTGCTTAAAGTTTTTTCAAGATCATATTTGGAAGCGTTATACAAATTTTATTAATTTTGCGTTGCCGAATCTCGTATAAAGAAAAATTGCAAGTGTTATACAAAATTCCCAGAATAAATAACTTAAATAATATTTTATGCAAGTTGCACTTACACACTATATACGCGTGCGCGAATTATAGTTATCAAATATAGGTATGTGTAGCGCTTTTTCTTGCCTCCGAATTTACATTCTATAAAAAGTATTTACAGATAAAAATGGACGCATTTAAATTATGGAAAAAAATTAAAAGCTCAGGTCACTATTACCGAAAGGAAAATAAACAGCTTTCAAGTTTGATTATAGAATCATCGTCTTTTGCTACTTCAAATTTGTCATCTAAGAGGTTATTGCCAGCAATATCTCAATCATCCAATAATAAATGCCTAACTAATAATGAAACTTCAGTATCTAATGATAAAACTAGTAATTTCGGTTCTATACCGACTGCTAAGTAAATATATTATATATATATATATATATATATATATATATATATATATATTAATTCGCACCTATGATTTATTGACGTATTATAGGGGTTGTCAGCGATGAGTCACCTGAAGATTACAGACAAAGTGTCTATGAATTTTACGCAGATGATGAGAGTAGTGATAATAATATTAATCGCATCATATATGATGATGATAGCAGTTCAGCGGCTGAAGATGAAAGGAGCCAAAATCTTCACATGAATATAAGACATTGGGCGTTAACATTCAACATTAACCACTCAGCAGTAAAAGAGTTACTCAAAATTATTAATAATTGTTTTGATAAAGACGCGTTGCCACAAGATCCACTCACGTTAATGGAAACTCCTCAAACGGTCGAAATTATACCATTGGTTGATGGCGAATATTGGCAAAATGCTTGGCGGTTTTGTATGGAAAACTTATTCTCAAAAATATCTAAGCCTATAAATAAATCCTATAATATAAGCCTATAATATAATAGCCTATCATAAAATATAAACATAGATGGACTGTCAATATTTAAAAGTGCCAAAAACGAGTTTTAGCCCATCCTGGCCAATATTGCCGAATTACCGAAACAAAAATCATTAGTGATCGGAATATATTATGGAAAATCTAAGCCATCGGATCTGCGCTTGTATTTGATTCCATTTGTCGAAGAATTAAAGACAATTTTGGCTAACGGAATATATGTAAATAATCAAAAAAAAAATAAAAATAAAATAAAAATTGTAATAGGGAAAGTAAGGGAAATGTTGTGAATTCAAACAAAAAACCTGGACAAATTGATTTGTAAAAATTATTTTTTTCTGTTTGTAATATGTCTTCTTGTATAGAGCTTGAATTAACGAACTTGATTACAATGTTATTCATGTAAAATATTTTAGGATTACGCAAACTTCTGAAATAAGTCAGTGTTACTCAAGTTCATTACCTAAGAACTTTGTACTTGAATAAGCCTTGTATACTATCCTCATGTAAAACTTTATTCATATATTCTTGTATAAATCTTTATAACATATTCTTGAATAAAGACCAGTTCAAGCCGCATTCCAATCGCCCTTTTTACTGGCATTAGCCCTGAATAATACTTTATACTAAGAAAATTCAAGTCGCATTTCTTGAATAATTTCTTATAAAAAGCTTTAGACAACATTTATTTATAATAAGTAAAATTGTTACTTGGGATAGATATTTTTTTAGGCTAATAAAACAAAAATAATATCTAGATTCAACTTATAACACATTATAATAGGAGTTCAAAGTTTCGCGTAAAATGTAGCAATAGATCTGTTGTTTGTAAATGTTCAACTTTGAGGCCTTATAACAAATTAACGGAAAGACCTACAACAAATATAATCACAGATCAAAAAAATATAGATTTCGATTATTTAAAATTAATTTTTCTTTTACTTCTACAACATACTTGATAATATTGAATTTTGAGATGGTATTTGCTAGTTCGCCCCATATAGTGCGTCGGTCAGGTCGTAAAAGAAATTCGTCGAATAGGTTGGGTTATTAGTTAATAATAAGTTGTGAGTTGTTAATAATAATGAACGTTGGGAAGATTGTTATATTCGATATGTATTCGGTTGCTAGGTAACGAAGATTTGTCAATTAAATTAATTAATTACACGAAATGTGAGTTACGTGAAATACATAATGCTAGAAAAAGAGTACGAATTTTAATATTAAGTATCGTTAAATACATGACATATTGCAAAATTACAAAATGTTGGTTTGCAAAACCAACAATAACCGTATGAAAGATTATCTAGTGAAACTCGATTAACGCGCGACTCGCAGTTTCGTAACTTTTAACTCGCTTTCGACCGCCGGTAACGAATATTTCCATCTCTCGTGGTGGCGCGGGCTCGAGAAAACCTCGTTCGGAGGAGAAGAAAAAAACCCGAAGCGAAAACAACGGCGTCGTTTCGCCCGCCCCGCTTACCGGACGTCGAGAAACGAAAGATTTTTAAATTCGGGTTAAAGTTCGCGGAATGCGTTTAAATTTTTTTATATCGAACTTGACATTTTACGAATACGCGATGGGGAGATACGAAAAGGTTACGGGAAAGTGGTGGAAAGAGCATTTTTACAAACAATTTTTGAAAGCCCCCCGAGTAAACAACGTTAGAAAAATAAGGTTAGGTCTGTTTTAAAGCCTTATCATATTTTATGGCTAAAAGGGGCTATTAGTTTTGTCAGATTATTTTACCTGGGGTATACTTAAAGTAGCGGCAACCCGACAATTTAGTTTCGTATCGCAATTCGAGATTACACGACCAACGTCTTATCTGCCTGTAGGAACTTCGATTACCATATGTAAATATGCAAATAGTTTGTTGTTTAATAATTTTGCGTAATTCTCGTGCGCATTTTGTTTTGCCACTAGGTTGTTTTCTCGAGCTCAAACCGACACCAACGACCTCTTTGTCTTTGCTGTTTGCTATGCGTCCCGCTGACAACTAATTAGAATATATTTGGCTGGATAAAGGAAATTTGCCTGTATTAGAGAGTTTGCCTGATGCGGACATGTGTGGAATGTAAATGACGGTCTTTCTCGCTCCTTCTTTATCTCGATATACGGTCCTATTAGTTGCGGGTTATTCCGCAAATTTCGAGGGATGACGTTCCCAAACTTTTATAATTCGTCGGGCGACATGTATACGGGATAGATTTTGACCCGTGCCGTTTTAAATATTAATTAGCGAAGCGAAACATCGACTAACTTATATTAAATTTGTTTTGTAAGCCTCGGCGGAAGCGTTTATCGTCGAAAATTAAACAAACTCCCAATTTGGAAAACGAGGGTCGTTACACGCGTCGAATTAAAAATTAGACACCTACACCCCCCCACCCTACCGATTTCTAATATACAATTTTTTTTTACCAAACAAAAATTAACGAATTTTAAGCGGCGCGAGGCGCGGACGGTTCGATTAGATTTAATGCCGCAGCACCGAAAATTCGGCATATAATAATATAACGTTTACGTAAAGTTATTGGTAATATAATTTTGAAAAATGTTTTCTTTTTTGACTACACGCTTTTCCACTCTCACCGGAGAATTGTAAAACGCTGTAGGTACTAGGGATTACGCTTGGAATGCTTTTAGTTGATATAAAAGTCGAAAAAAAAGTTGACGATAAAGTTATTATGCGCGACGTCTCATTAATGCTTCGAAAATTTGTATTTGGACCATATAATATATAGCTGGTCTGTTCCCCGGCCCGCTTTAAAACGACACGGAAATCGTTCGGACTCGCTCGGTTATGAGTTGTGCGAGCTCGTTGTAACCGAATTCGATTTAATTAAATTTGCCGAACTCGCGCGGTAGTTGACAATTTTCGTACTGCACCCTAAATAGGAGTTGTGGAATTTCATTTAAAATTAATTTAAATAATGAATTGACTAATCAAATTGGGACCCGTTTAGAAAACGATTCCCTAGAATTCGACGATAGAATTAATACAGGGTGATCCGTAAGCAACGTGACGCAGCGAATTCCATATACGTCAACATATTACGATTAAGCGCAACTTACCGGTCCAATAATAATCGATATTAACAGAAGACCGTGTGTAAAGTAAAATGCCCAATGATCGACATGTTTAGAAAAATCGTAGGGGACAATTCATCTTATTATTATTATTAAGTGTAATGAAAAGGTTAGTACAGATGAGGCGAGTTTAAACGGCAATGAATTATCCCAACGATGAAGAATGAAAGATTAGCTTTTTAAGTAAAACCTCTTTAAAAAATGACCTGACCGTTCTCGCAACAATTAAAATAATAGAAATCTCAAAGTTGTTCGGGTTGCACCCAATGCTCGTCAACTCTATTCCGGTCATCGACATAGTTTAACTCCAGTCCTCGACACCCTCAGCAGAAGAGCATTTAATTGTTAAAACAAGCGAAACAACGTTTCGTTTTCAAACTTTGACATGTTCACTGTGCAATCTCAAATATTTGATGAATACCCAGATAAAAATTTTATACAATTCGATCACACCGGTTTTTTTTTAAGATATAAGATTTTACTCCGACTGTGGTAAGTAATTCCCCGAAATTGCACATATATGATTCACTCACGGCTCGATTTAAAGGCCTTAGAAAATTAAAAATTGACTAAAAAAACTAAACCGACTAAATCGAACCAAATCGACTAAAATTGAGTCGTTACAAGCGTTTCGTCCGCGATTACTGACTACGCTATTATCCGGACTATTTTTACATTATTCGTATGGAAAACCAACCAAACTATTTATAGTTTATCGTTATATGCGACTTTTCGTTATTAACGACGTCGTAATATACTACTTTCACTGTATTTTTATGTAAGTTCAGTGGTCCATTACTTATGAACCACCCCTGTATAAATGTGTTTGAAAGTAAGAGTATGCTTTCTTGGAGCTTCTCAGTCGCCATCGAACATGATTATTATAATTCTAAATAGAAGAGGTTACAGGTACGTTAACTTCCCCCCCCCCCACCTACAATTTTAAGAATAGGCGTTTTGCGCTAAACGCACAATGGCTAGCGCCCAAAAATTAGAGCTAGCGCCATTACGGTTACGCCGCAAAACGGTATTACAGTTGGGGGGGGGCAAGTTAACGCTAGCCCCCCCCCCCCATTGCGAATTTGAAACGTTTAAAGGGCGCATTAAATAGCATAGACCTAGCGCTCTTTAGCGCCACTTTGCAAAAAGCTAACGCTATTTTGGTTCTGAAGTTATTGTAGCTAAAGTGGGGGGGGGGGCAAGTTAACGGTTTTAAGTACTTTTGAGTTTCTAATTTTTTTTGTCGTTTATTGTCGACCATACCTAGCGCTAGCTAGCGCCACCACCGAAACCGAAATATTTCGAAAAACGTTTGGAGGCGGCCAAGTTAACGCTAGCCCCCATTGCTAATTTTAAATGTTTAAAGGGCGCATTAAGTAGTATAGACCTAGCGCTCTTTAGCGCCACTTCGCAAAAATCTAGCGCCAAATTGGTTTGGTAACTATTCGCATTTCAATTGGGGGGGGGGGAGGGCAAGTTAACGAAAAATTTCATGTTCGATTTTCTTGATTTTTTTTACGGATTATTATTGATGACACCTAGCGCCAATTTCTATTTTGCTAGCGCCGTTACAAAAACCGAAATAATCAAATATTTGCAATAAGAGCTATTTTTACTTTAAGAAGTAGCTTTTTTTAGTTCTCAGTGCCTATTTTATTGACATTCAATCTTAAACAAATATATGTCTATGTATATGTCGTAAGTTTATTGTAAAATCAGCTTTTTTACAAAACGCCGCCTTATTGTCGAAAAAGAGTGTGTATCTGAAATTGGCTGATAATTCATAGCTTTTCCGTAATAGGACTACGCTTCTCTAGCCTTTTTGTAGTGGAAGCATTTAAAAACAAAAAGGCTGCTTAGTAACATTTTTTGATTTGAGGAAATTTACTTTTGAAGGAGAGAGGGTGTATTTGTCCGAGAAATTAAACCAGTAGTTCCTCTTTAATCTTGAACAAGTGACACTGGTGGGTTTTGAAAAGTACCGTTATCTCAGCTGGCATTCCTGCGATAGTAAACAGAAACGATTGTAGGGGTTGAAGTCGTAAATATCTTTTGCGGTCATTGACAAGTTGAAATATTACAAATACTTAAAATGTTTCCTCATTTAAGTAGATATCTAAGTAGCTACACTTCGTCCAAACCTATATGCAATCCACGTCATCAGTAAAAGGTTACTAGATTATGACGTTTCACACAGCGCTGTCACCTCGTACCTCGTATTTTGACAGTTCTAATAAATTCTAGTCTTTGTTTCTAATTCCATCTAATATGCGCGCAGGTAAATCATCTATAGAATATGTCACTTTCCAAACTTTAAACTGAATTACAAATAAACAATCTAGTAACTTTTTTTTGATGACGTAAATTGCATATAGGTTTGGATAAGCCATACTCCCTCTGTCCGAAAATATGGTATACATTTGAAAGAAAATCTTAGATTATCTAGAGTTTCGAAAGCAACTAATAATACTCATTATATTGGTATTGTTTACATTAATAGCTAAATAATCTGACATATTTGACAGGCGTTGCTTTTGAGTTAAGTTGGAATTTGATGACCAAAAATTAGTTTTTTTAAGAAAAATAAAATAGTCACCGCTGCAATTTCAAAATGAAAAATTTTAACCCAAATAACGTGAATTTACAAAGAAGAGATGCCAAATCGAAGCAATTGACTAATGAACTTGGTATCTTGCAACAGCTATTACAGTATATGAAGAACAAAGAAAAATTAGAACACGGTGCTATATTAATAGCACCGTGTTCTAATTTTTCTAATAACTTATTAAAGTTGCAGCTGTATTCCACGTATCCCGTCTGACCGTAAGTAGAATCTGGCATACGGCACAAGCTCAATACAGATAAGGTAAAATTTGTGCCGATGTTTCTTCAAAAAAGAAGGAAAAATGCGGAAGAAAACGAAAAGATTATTCTGCCAATTTGGCTGAAATAAAGAATATACCATTAAATATAGTCGAGGAACGATTCGTAGTTTTTATTTCGCAATTGATATTCCAAAATCAACACTGTTTGATATCTTTAAACAGCGAAAGTATTTTAAGCGAATATCTTCTACAGTTAAACCTACTTTAATAGGTAAAAACAAATTGGAAAGATTACAGTTTTGCTTGTCAAAGGTAAATCATACCGGTATTGGAGCTTTTCTTTTTGATGATTTATATGATTACGTTCATATTGATGAGAAATGGTTTTATCTCACTAAAGTTAAACGCTCCTATTACATAATGTTAGACGAAGAAGAACCCGATAGAAACTGCAAAAGCAAACGGTTTATCACTAAAGTGATGTTTATGGCTGCAGTGGCTCGACCACGCTGACACACATCGAAAGCATTTTTTTGACGGTAAAATTGGAATATGGCCCTTTGTATATCAAGAATCGGCTCAAAGAAATTCCAAGAATAGAACTAAAGGAACATTAATAACGAAAAATGTGGAATCCGTTACAGCAGCAAATGAAAAATGAAACGAAAATGATTGTAGAAAATGTTATTCCAGAAATTAAATCAAAATTTTCTCAAAAGTATAAAAACAAAACAATTTACGTACAGCAAGATAATGCAAATCCACATTCCTTTGATAATGATACAGATATTGTTACTGCAGGTGCTACTGAGGGTTGGAATATTCAGTTTAAGTCACAACCACCAAACAGTCCCGATTTAAACGTTCTCGATTTGGGTTTTTTTTAACTCTATTCAATCACTACAACATGAAGCTTCGCCAAACACAATTGAATGTGTTCAAGATGCATTTAATAAATTAGAGAGAAATATTTGTGATAACATTTTTATAACATTACAAACGTGTATGGAATCAATTATGTTGACAGGAGGGGGAAATTCCTATAAAACTCCTCATTTAAATAAGGTAAAACTTCGTCGCGAGGGTCGATTAGCTGAAAAGTATATATGTTCAGAAGAAGCGTTCAACAAGGCTAAATCTCACTTTAACTAAATTTGGATTACACTAAAATTATTTGTATTTCGTTATATTGTGACAATAAAATGAATTTAATTTTTTTTTATATTTAATTTTAGTTTTATTGATTTTTCGCAAATGTATACCATATTTTCGGACAAAAAAAATATTAAAATGTATACCATATTTTCGGACAGAGGAAGTATTTGTTATTCATTTCATTTTTGATTATCTTTTACATTTGCTTGTGTTGTTCTAATAAAATGTCTAATTAATTTTTGTTAAATAAAAATCAATTTCGATAACGGCACTTCGATAAATGTACGGGAAAAAACTCGAAATAACGCTGAAAGTTACTAACTAACACTCATTGCGTCATTATGGAATGTTTAGTTTTTAAATTTTGCTTTTGGTCCTTATGTTTGGTAAAAAACCAAAATTAAAGCACCTACTTACCTATTTGCATTTAATTATACTTTAAATGCCCGTCGAAATTTCTCAAATTCATAAAACTAGTACCGGCACCCCTTTTAGTTCGAGCCTCTCAATATTAAACGTAACTATTCCAAAAACAGGCATGTTATTAATTATGTTAAATAAAGTAATCTAACTTTTACGTGTAAACCGAAAATAGGAATTGCATTAATAAATGAAAATATTCACAACAATCTGCACTCTCCTACAACGGGGGCCATAAATTAAATAGTACAGATGTTTTAGTCGCTGACCCAAGAGTCAGTTTTACTTTCCGAGTTCTTGAAAATCTTATTTCGTAATTATTTCGGCCACATTTTATTTTTATTACTTCACAAGAATATATTTTTGGACAATAAATTATTAGTTTGTTATTTTATGGTGGAAAAGCAAATAGTAGCCTTTTTGTTATAAATTCATCCATTATAAAAAGGCTAGAAGAGCGTAGTCGTATTACAGAAAAGCTATGAATTATCAACCAATTTCAGATACACACATTTTTTCGACAATAAGGTGGCGTTTTGTAAAAAAGCTGATTTTACAATTAACTTACGACATATATATAGACATATATTTATTTAAGATTGAATGTCAATAAAATAGGCACAGAGAACTAAAAAAAGCTACTTCTTAAAGTAAAAATAGCTCTTATTGCAAATATTTGATTATTTCGGTTTCTGTAACGGCGCTAGCAAAATAGAAATTGCCGCTTGCTGGCGCTAGGTGTCAACAATAATAATCCGTAAAAAAAAATCAAGAAAATCGAACATGAAATTTTTCGTTAACTTGCCCCCAATTGAAATGCGAATAGTTACTAAACCAATTTGGCGCTAGCTTTTTGCGAAGTGGCGCTAAATAGCGCTAGGTCTAATCTACTTAATGCGTCCTTTAAACATTTAAAATTCGCAATGGGGGGGGGCTAGTGTTAACTTGGCCGACCCCAAATGTTTTTCGAAATATTTCGGTTTCGATAGTGGCGCTAGGTATGGTCGACAATAAACGACAAAAAAAAATTAGAAACTCAAAAGTATTAGGTGTACAACTTTGCTTCCGCCGTTTTTTTCCGAAATTCGAGGCTTTATTGTAATAAACTGGTTATACATTTATGATTCAAAGTATTGTCCATCGCTGGCCACTACTTTCTTCCATCTTTCGGGCAGCGTACGAATCCCGCGTTGAAAAAACTGGTCATCTTTTGAAGCGATCCACGAATCGATCCAATTTTTTACTTCTTCATAAGACCGGAAGTGCTGGTCATCCAGGCCGTGTGCCATTGATCGAAACAAGTGATAGTCCGAGGGAGCAACGTCTGGAGAATACGGCGGGTGGGGTAGGACTTCCCATTTCAACGTTTCCAAGTATGTCTTGACCACTTTCGCAACATGGGGTCGAGCATTGTCATGCTGTAAGATTACTTTATCGTGTCTCTCGTTGTATTGAGTCTTGCTCAAGTAATGCCTCCAATTCTGCATCTTCGAAAACCTTCTCTCTTCCACCGCCATGCCGGTCTTCGACGTCAAAATCACCGTTCTTGAAGCGTTGAAACCACTCTCGGTACGTTCTTTCACTAATAGCGGCCTCACCGTAGGTATTTGAGAGCATTCGATGAGCCTCAGCCGCAGATTTCTTCATATTAAAACAGAAAATTAAAACCTCCCGCAAATGACGAGAATTTGGCTCGTAAGCTGTCATGTTTAATCGAGAATAACTTTATGATGCAGACACAAATCGACTAATATTTCGATGGCGTTATATTTACAAATACCTAATCTTATTGTATGACAGCTACGATCTATTTATTTCGACTACCACTTACCGCTACAGCCATTTATTGCAAAACGGCGGAAGCAAAGTTGTACACCTAATACTTAAAACCGTTAACTTGCCCCTCCCCCCACCTTTGACCTACAATAACTTCAGAACCAAAATAGCGCTAGCTTTTTGCAAAATGGCGCTAAAGAGTGCTAGGTCTATGCTATCTAATGCGCCCTTTAAACGTTTCAAATTCGCAATGGGGAGGGGGGCTGGCGTTAACTTCCCCAACTGTAATACCGTTTTGCGGCGTAACTGTTATGGCGCTAGCTCTAATTTTGGGCGCTAGCTATTGTGCATTTAGCGCAAAACGCCTTTTCTCAAAATTGTAAGTGGAGGGGGCCAAGTTAACGTACCTAGGGTTACAACTGTATATTAACTAACAGGCAAGCTTGGTGTCATTTAAAAGAAAATAAGAGTATTTTATAAAGCACTATATACACTACCGTTCAAAAGTTTCGAAGTAATTGCCATTAATAACAACAACCTAATTATTAATAAATTGGTGGAAATTTCGATCAAAAATGTGAACGTTATAAAATTACCCGACTACGTACCGAATTTACATACGAAAATTGACCGAGTTAGGATTTTCTGAAATCTTAATGTATGCGCGTAAAAGAAAAAGGTTGATCACATTAATTTTATACCGTTGTATATACATATACCTAATGCGAGATTAAAAACAAAACCTGCGTCCTTATACTTTTGTTGCGGATTGTAGCAACACGCTCTTCGTGCCAAGTTCACACTGATAACCACCGTATTTTTTTCCGACTATAATTTCCATTAACAGCTTAAAAAAAATAAACATCTATCTAAATTGTCACTTTTCATTATAATTTTATTAATACTCAAGAATTTTTAATACGAATAATAGGCGGGCACTTATATTTTTTTTGACGTCACTGCGCAACCACCGCAAGTTACACACGTATTACAAATATTTACGTGCAAGTTTAAAAATTATTTTTTGCCTCGACGTCGAGCAACTTTCGTCCGGTCATATTTTTTTGATGTAGTTTCCTCCCGAAAAATGCCCGTACGAAATTACCTAAAATAATTTTTATAATGCACGTCAGGTGCTAGGGATAAAACAGAAATAAAAGAGCAAATAAAAAAGCTCGTTGCGAAGAAAGGAAAAAAAAAGGGCGAAAATTACATTAACCGAAAGTCTGTTTCTAACAATTACAACTTTCATTTGACGAATATGAAACTTGGCTGGGCATTGGGGGGGGGGCAGCAGGGGGAGGGAGAGGGGGAGGAATTTTGTTTATTTTCATTTAAAAGTACACCTGGAAATGCTAATGGACGACTGTTAAATTAAACCCGTTGTTTAATTTTATAATGGTGTTTACTAATTCAATAGGGGTACAGTTTTAATCTTGGAAATACACGAGGAAGAATTGGAAGTAAACGGCATATCTTGATGAGCGTCATCTGGTACTATATTGTTTACTGCGTCGCGGATAATAGCCTCCCCGAATTACGCCAAATATTACGAAATATAATTTTGCCGGCACTAAACGGAGTCTAAAAGGGCCGAAAATTCAATTTGTCGATGTTACTACAGCCGGATCGATGTTTGACCTACCTGGCAACCATTCAACACCTTTGATAAAATTTTAATACGAACCAAGAAAATTATTGCTTTCGGGCGAAGGCAATCTCGGAGATTTGAAAGCTCGGTTTTTCTAATTATATACTGTAGACTACTTCCGCAGAGATATCGTTCTTAATAAACACCTTTAGTATCGATCCCGTGTAGGCGCAGCTAACTCCCATCGCCTCTATAGCAAAGGGTTGTAAGGTTTTCGAAACTGAGAGCCGAGAATAAAGACGACAGAGTCAACCACCGTATTACAACGGTCATACGCTCTCGTCATAACCATTTAACAAAATAGATAGAACCCAAAGCTGAAAATGGATTAGATTTTATATTTTTCTTTTTATACTTCAACATAAAGAGGTTTTAATGACGGAATATTCTATTTCGGTAACGTTTTATAGTCGTGACGGGGATTTTTTTATTAACGAAAACTTTTAAGGTCTTTGTTATCGTGTTACGGAGAATCCCGGAAGATATCTTTTTTTTAAAAAAGGGAGTTAACTTAATCTAATTTTACTAATAACGAATACGTGTAAATTAGAAATTAATTTTTTTCCCTCGAAAAAATAATACAAGCCCGCGTCCCGTTGCACGCACAATGACCAATTTATATGGAAACCTCGTTATAATTCTTTATTTATTATGCAAAGGGCGAGGGTGATAACTGATAATCCTTTGCCCTTAAGTTTTAGGGATCTATTGCACCCCTGGGCCGAACTTTGAGAGCTTGGAGGGGGGTTTTAATGCACTTTTACTGGTTTCGACATAATTATAACGAGTTCATAATCGGCTTGAACGCTTCCCGCGGATGGTTCGTAGGAAAATCATTTTAAGAAACGACTCCTCGCGTTACGTCACAACAGTCTTATAAATATTTCGTCGCGAAAAATAATTTTCTCGGAACGTCCGTTGGGCCAACCGGGCAACAAATGGCTTTCGTTGTACGCGTTCCTGTCCATTTTCTTTTTCTAATTAAGAAAATTCGCGGAGCAAGAATTCTAAAGTAGATGCTACCAAATTTCGTCTTTTCCGCGAAAGTCGCCGAGTTTCTGTGGGTAAACGTGAAAAATGCGAAAAGAAATCCTCGTCGTTGAAGACGAACGCCGCCGTTACCTCGTTTAAAAATTCGTTCGTTCGTTGTCGAAAAACCCGCGGAAAACCACTTCGCATGCGGTTCACCAATTTAGACTAAGAGCTGGCGAACATTTTCACATCCGAGTTTGTACCTCTTGAAATTTTGTAGGAAGGTAGTTTTTTTAAGTCTGGCTAGGGAATGGACCACCCTTTTAAGCAACTCCGGTTTCGAACTACCCCACGATCGTTTAAAATTGCAAAAAAAAGGGGTGAGACGTTGTCGTTTGTACCTTTTGAAATTTTGAAGGAAGGTAATTTTTTTAAGTCTGGCTAAGGAATTGACAGTCTGGCTAAGCAACCCCGGTTTCGAACTACCCCCCCAATCGTTTAAAATTGCAAAAAAAGGGATGTGAAATTGTAAGGGGAATTGTAGTGGGATTTCTATCTCCATGAAATTTTATAGAAAAGTAGTGTTTTTTTAAGTCTTCTTGAGAAATGAACCACCTGATTAGGTAAATACGTCCGCGAACCACCCCTAATCGTTTAAAATTAAAATATATTCGAAATTTTCATTTATACCTCTTGAAATTTAAATCATCTCTATTTCACACCTATTATGAAAATTTTTACAGGAAACATGGCGATGTCTATGACGGGCCGATATGCCTTCCGATATAAGGCCTCTCTCGCACTCGCGCGTCTGTGTAATGCTCTCTCCGCCGCACTAATGTAAAAATACTATTTTCCGATTTTTTTTTGACGCTAAACCGCCAGATTTGTCTGGCTTACGACACTTTTTTTTTAAATATTATTAACAAGCTGCTGTAAAAACGACAAAAGGTAGAATGTAATTAATGCATTATTTCAAAATGCAACTTTTACACTGTCTGTAACTAGGTTAAAACCGGCCTGGCCGTTTGGCAATTATTTTTTCATACTTCAATAGGTATGAGATGATATAAATTTCAAGAAGTACGAATGAAAATTTCGAATATATTTTAATTTTAAATGATTAGGGGTAGTTTCTCTGCCAGACTTAAAAAAATCTACCTTTCTACGAAATTTCAAGAGATAGAAATTAGAATTTCTCACCCATTTTTTGCAACTTTAAACGACTAATGGGTAGTTCGCGACCGGAGTTGCTTAACCAGACTGTGCATTCCTTAGCCAGACTTGCAAAAGCTACCTTCCCACAAAATTTCAAGAGGTACAAATGAAAATTTCGAATATATTTTAATTTTAAACGATTAGGAGTGGTTCGCAGACGTATTTACCTAATCAGGTGGTTCATTCCTCAAGAAGACTTAAAAAACACTACTTTTCTATAAAATTTCATGGAGATAGAAATCCCACTACAATTCCCCTTACAATTTCACATCCCTTTTTTTGCAATTTTAAACGATTGTAGGGTAGTTCGAAACCGGGGTTGCTTAGCCAGACTGTCAATTCCTTAACCAGACTTAAAAAACTACCTTCCTTCAAAATTTCAAGAGGTACAAACGACAACGTCTCACCCCTTTTTTTTCCAATTTTAAACGATTGTGGGGTAGTTCGAAACCGGAGTTGCTTAAAAGGGTGGTCCATTCCGTAGCCAGACTTAAAAAAACTACCTTCCTACAAAATTTCAAGAGGTACAAACTCGGATGTGAAAATGTTCACCAGCTCTTAGACTAATTGGACCAATGTGGACACTTTCTACGGTTCTGAAGGTAATTCGCGTGTAGAGGTTTTACTGTAATCGTCAAGTCTCGTTTCCACCCACGCATTATTCGGAACATCGTGTTGAACGTTGGGCACAACGTTGGGCGCAAACTTTACAGAATATTCTACGCATGAATTTGCTCCCGACAGTTATTCAATCGCGTTCGACCTTTTTTTATAAACGGGAAAGAAGATAAACAAAAATACAATCTTAAAAGTAAAACAACGGAAACAAAAAAAAACATCGAAATTTAATCTCGCCAGCGACGATTTTTTTCGTAAACTGTTAATTCGTTAGGATTGCTTAATATGACAATTAGAGGGAACGAATGACGATCGCTCTACCGGCGACCAGCAGCCCTAATTGCCCTTGCAATCATTATAATGCCTCCCATTTAATATTCCCGCGTCTTTCGTAAAAAACGTACGAGAGAACGAACATCCCATCCGAAGAGTTTAATCAAAATTACTATCTTTATAATTTAAGAGGGACTCTCGCGTTCTTAATTACAAAAAGCATTTTAATAACAACCTGCGGTTTAATTACGGTTGCATTTAATGTGTATCTACATAAGATTAAATTAAACTTTAAATTGCGGCTTTAGAGAGAGAGAGAGCGCGAGCGCGCCCCCCCCCCCTCCCCCGGCAGTCGACAACTCGATATCTTTTTACCAGACAACCAACGGAACGGTATTTGTTTTTGAACCCTTTCTTTTATTTTTCATGCAACTGAAATCACGTCTTTTGAAGCCGATTTTAATTAAATGCCGTTTTATTGTTCTCGCTTTACACAGGAAATTCTGCCGTGTCAGAAAATAATTATCGCGGAAACGGGATGGGTCCCCTTATATCATCCCTTAATTAGTTTTTTTTTTAAACTCGCTCGCAGGTAAAGCTCGTAATAAAAGGCGTGTCCTTCGCGCGAATTAAAAATACAAGTTACCGGTCACGTTTTAATGAATTTTTAGTTAATTTCGTCGACGATCGGCGCGAAGGCAAGGCGACGCGATAAATAATTCATTTCCTTTGTATGGCAGACGGCGCGCGTGAAAAACGGCGATTTTCCTTCGACAAGCGCGGCCGGCAAGTTAACTCCGGCCATTCCGCTCGAGGCCGACTTCTGACGCAAAAATAAGAGCGGCCCTAAAAAAAGATTTAGAGCGGATAACTTCCACGGGCAAAACAAACTTATATCCTTCTATAATCTTTTCCTAAAACACTTTCCTGCGTTCGCGCCCGCGCCGCTCTTATCGGCGAAAAGTTCATTCGTTTGCGGGAAATTTAAAAATTCAACAAGTACCTACAACGGCAAAAATTAGACAAATTAGGTTTACGAGTTACTTAAATAGAAATAGAGGTTTTTTTTTAATTAATCGTAATATCAAAAAGATTTATGCAAACCACTGCTGTACGGGGGATGTTAAAAAAAAATGAACTTATGAATATATCTGCGATTAATTCAAGTTTTGGATGCTTTCCTGTACAATTTGTACGTCTTCGTGCCTACGATATTCCCCACAAACACTACTTGAGTGCTGTTAAATCAAGCGAACATAAGGGTTTATACGGCGGCCTGTAAAATGGTTAACAGTACGTTACCCTAACATCGCAACTCGTGCCGGTTATTTAGAGACTTGCCGCTTTCGCAATTTGTTGGAAGAACTTTGTCGTCGTTAGATTTCAGTTATTCGAGCACTCTTACTTTAATACTGAACGAATATTTTTGGGGGCCCTTTTTTTATCTCTCTATTTTTGATGAGGGGGGGGGGCGCACCACCTCATATTCCACAATCACATATTTCTTAAGGAGATTAATTTAAAAAAAATTCTAACTTCATCGTCAGATTCCCCCAACATTTTAGAATAAAACAGGTGCTTTTGTTCACTTTGCGTAAGATGAGCCATTTTTAAGAAAAACGTACTTTAAGGTAATAAAAGGTGCTATAGGCTCTAAACATTATCGGAGCACTTTGTGATGCAAGCATGAAATTTTAGGGTTTATATTGTATATTCCCGTACTAACCACAACGAACATCAGAGCCCTTTCGAAATTATCCCCTAATTTAATTTAACCCCCCCTTTCAATTTTTTGTCTGGGAAATGAAACTAAGTACCTATAAGCTTTTTCCTAAGACGCTCCCCCGAAAGTTGAAAAATAAAAATCAATTTTATTCTTCGTTGGAATTTAATAATTTTCGGTATATGTCTTTAAAACGGCGCAATAAATTTTTTAACATCGTCTCAGGGGAGCCTTGGGTGCACTATCCCTTAATTTTTCCGACCACAACATTTTTAGTGGTTTAAGCTTGTAAATTTTTAAGGATATTTTCGGATTTCCTAGACATTTTAAGATGAAAAACATGTTCTCGCCTACTTTCGACAATAAAAAAAAAGAAAAAAATATTAAAAATTAAAAACACATTAAAAAGCGCACTTAAAGAGTAAAAAGTGCAATGTTAGTTTAGAGAGTCTAATATTATGTCAGTGCAATTTTAGGGGTAGATTCTATAATCCGTACTAATTACTTGCAATAAGCGTTAGACCGATTTCGAAATCAATCCCCTACGCTAAAATAACGTCCACCTCATTTCGTTATATTTTGTGACAGTAGATACATAGAAATTTATAAAACAAATAAATTATACACCTGGGTACTTATAGATATTTATGCGCATAACAATAAAACCTGCAAAAATGGCTATTTAGGCGATACAGCAACTGCATACAATTTATTATCTTATTCAATAATCTCAATAAACAAACAATTTAAAATTGTTCTTTATATGTCCAGTACAATACCTTAATACATAAATATTTTCTACTGATATTAGGAAATTGTTGTTTATTTATTACCTACATTTATTCGTAAATAAGACTGTATCTAAGACTATCTAAACTAATTCTACACCTGTTACTCTTTAAGTTCGCTTTTGTCGAATGTGACTTATTTTGTTTAAATTACAAACTTGTACGTATGAGCCTTAAAAGTTTTATTTTGACGAGTTCTATACGTTCCCGTGAGATTTCTCACGTTTCCCAGACAAAGTATTAAAAGGAGGTTAGTTTGAATTAGGGGATGACATCTAAAGGGCTCCGATGTTTATGGGGTATATAACATACCCTTAAAATTTCGTGCTTATACCACAAAGTGCAGAAGTCGGCATTATTTTTACACTAACGATAAGAACCTGGATTAATCCTACCCCTATCCGGATTTATTAAAACTACCGTACGATAAATTTCATCATTTATAATTGCCTACGTAATTAAAAAAAAAATTAACAATAACATCCCTTATAAATGTCAAGGTAGTTTGGCGAAAGCTTCGGATTTTTGTTACGAAAAACAACATTAAGACAATTAATGCGGGCACGAAAGATAAAGTTCAAATTTTCTGTTAATTAACGAAACTTTTCCACAACATCGCCAGGAAATTTTGACGTAAACGTCTCCGTGACAACGAAAGACAATTTTCCCTTTTTACCATTAACCGCGCCTAAAATAAGAACACGACGAAATTTGACGTCGCGTCGGTCGTTACGAGAGCGATTATCGACTAAAGTTGATGGTCCATTAAAGAGGTTGTCGCTTTTACAAACAAACGGAAAATTTTAAAGTCGAACCCGTCGACCAGAAGGCCCCGCGACCCCGAACACGACGACGAATATCGCATCCGAATATCAAAAATTTAATTTCCTGCCATGTAATTGTAGCCTGTCTCGGAACCGTTTCCTTCTCATTAGGTCGTCGTTTCGTTTTTTGACGAGTTACCGAATGCATAACTAAACGCATACAAACAGGGAATGCCGGTTCGTCAAAACAGGGCACCGCGACATATGAAACGTCGCGTTTTCCGTGACACAAAGAGAAGTAAACGAAAACCCGTCAATTTTGTGTCCTTTAAAAGGAACCTATAAAAATATTTGTCGAGTAAATAGTGGGGGCCTTCTTTATTACGCCATTTTCTACATATATATATAAGTGTAAATAAAGAATATTGATTTTCGAGGTTTCGTTGACCACGTCCGTTCATTCATATATCAATCGCTATATAGGAACTATACGGTTGTTCCATATTTCATATTCACTGATAACTCGATTTGTGCGCAACGGACAACCAAAGTTACGAGTATCGACAAGTTGTTCTTCCCATTACTCGAAACAAGTTAGCATCGGATAAAGATTTCAATAATATACACTCACCGGCACAAAATTCGATTCATGCGGTTAATTGATAGAATTATTTTAGTTTATAAATTGGTTATATTTACACATAGTTTAAAGGGTATGTAAAACAGGTGTTGAAATGTAATTAAACCGACGGGAACATTTTTATTGCTCTAACAACAAAAATACGGCAACATCTCATAACTAGATAAAACAGTAAACAACATTTATTGTACTTTCTGGTAAAAAAGTGGTGTCGCGTACCGGGTCGTATGGGATAGGCAACTCAAAAACCACTAAGAATTCAATCCCTTATTTTATGAAGGCGGAGTTAAACGACCTTAACACTGGTACTTACATTACAAATTAATTTCGATTCGTTTTTATAACTAGATATTATTTGCTAAACTAGGCGGAAGATAAGATAATTATCGGTAAATTTATTGTTTACATCAATTATACATAATTATGTAATGTTAGAATTTAATTAAATTGGTAAATATAGATATTTATGAGTATAGAATATTAGTATTCGATAAAAATATAAGTTAGTTAAATTAAATTAAATCACGTAGTTTTATTCATTTTATTTTGGTCAAAACTTTCAAGGAAGACGATCAGTAAACTTTTACCCTTCTTGTTTAAGCTTTCATGTTTGCAGGTATGAAACGAAGGTTATTCATTGTCATCGTTAAGTGTTAGTGTTGTTAAAAATATGCATATTATCGTTGAAATTTCTTTCTATATTACACCCGATGCAAAAATACGTTTTGAATGAAATCGAACATTTTTTATTTATATATTTACATGTCGGTAGATATTTATACCTAATTAATTATGTATAATTTTTAATATACCTAGCTACCGTTATAATATTTTTCCCATCTTTATATCATTCACGCAATTTCGTAAGTAATTATTTTTACTATTATTAAGTAAAAACTAAATATGCTTCTTGTTCTACGCATAACTAACTGCCTTATGAATGCCAAACCGGTCACCGCTCGATGCTGTTGCGGGTAAAAAGCCCAGGTATAAAGGGAAATTTCGGGAAATGTAATTGCAACCTTATTGGAACCATAATGGAAGACCACTCAAATGTGAATTTTTTGATATCAAACGATTCGTCCTAAAAAAATAAGCATTTTACATCATTACGCCAAACTGTTAATTAATAGAAGAAACTTATAAGGGTAAAAAATTCACTTACTTACGATTACAAGCTAACTACTAGCTTGATGGAATTCTTAAAAATTTATTTTTTCAGAAAACGAGAAATTCTGAATCTAATATAATAAACGTTATAAGGTAGTAGTAAATTATAATAGATTAAAAATAGCTTATAATAAGCATGTAAAAATAAGAAGTTTTAATAAGATAAGTGTACTTATATTCAGTATTTATTTAAAAATGCAATCTAAACTTAAAGTTAATAATTATAAAAATGCCCACACTAAACATTAAAACAAAATAATATTAAGTAAACACAATACCGACAAATAGTTTCCTGATTAAACGTTAACGCCACAATAAATATAAAACTAAAAATATAGTTGTAAAAAATATGTAAAGTATTTATAGTAATATACAGAATATAGCATAAAAAATTACAACTTATAATATTTTGTAGGTAATTAATGTTATCGATGTTAGTTTTACAAATGTTTCACAAATTTGTATGACCGTTTCACTTATTTAGTTTTACACTTACAATCTATTTACTTACCTAACTAAAAATTACCAAAATATTTTGTATTTAATGGATATGTTTATTTTATTATTAACCGTAAGGTCATTACAAACAACTTACAATATCGATATTGTGAAATAAATTAGGTAGTAAACCTATTAAAAAAGTAAAGTCTTACTTGTAGATTCAGAATTTCTCGTTTTCTGAAAAAATAAATTTTTAAAAATTCCATCAAGCTAGTTAGCTTGTAATCGTAAGTAAGTGAATTTTTTACCCTTATAAGTTTCTTCTATTCATTTACAGTTTGGCGTAATGATGTAAAATGCTTGTTCTTTTAAGACGAATCGTTTGATATCAAAAAAATCACATTTGAGTGGTCCTCCATTTTACATAAGGTCGCAATTGCATTTCCCGAAATTTCCCTTTATACCTGGGCTTTTTACCCGCAACAGCATCGAGCGGTGACCGGTTTGGCATTCATAAGGTAGTTAGTTATGCGTAGAACAAGAAGCATATTTAGTTTTTACTTAATAATAGTAAAATAAATTCTTACGAAATTGCGTGAATGATATAAAGATGGGAAAAGTGTTATAGCGGTAGCTAGGTATATTAAAAATTATACATAATTAATTAGGTATAAATATCTACCGACATGTAAATGTATAAATAAAAAATGTTCGATTTCGTTCAAAATGTATTTTTGCATCGGGTGTAATATAGAAAGAAATTTCAACGATAATATGCATATTTTTAACAACACTTAACTAGGTAACGATAACAATGAATAACTTTCGTTTCATACCTGCAAACAGGAAAGCTTAAACAAGAAGGGTAAAAGTTTACCGATCGTCTTCCTTGAAAGTTTTGACCAAAATAAAATGAATAAAACTACGTGATTTAATTTAATTTAACTAACTTATATTTTTATCGAATACTAATATTCTATACTCATAAATATCTATATTTACCAATTTAATTAAATTCTAACATTACATAATTATGTATAATTGATGTAAACAATAAATTTACCGATAATTATCTTATCTTATCTTCCCCCTAGTTTAGCAAATAATATCTAGTTATAAAAACGAGTCGAAATTAATTTGTAATGTAAATACCAGTGTTAAGGTCGTTTAACTCCGCCTTCGTAAAATAAGAGATTGAATTCTTAGTGGTTTTTGAGTTGCCTATCCCATACGACCCGGTACGCGACACCACTTTTTTACCAGATAGTACATAACAAGTAAAAAAATGCTCGAAAATGCCCCGTGCTCGAATAACAGCTTCTATTCGCCTTGGCATACCCTCAATAAGGCAACGAATGTAATCTTGGCTAATTTCGTTCCATTCTTGGACTACTACTACACTTAACTCTCGCAAGTTAGAAGGAGCAGGAACTCGGCAACGAACTCGTCTCCACACCATGTCCCAAACATGTTCGATCGGATTTAGATCGGGACTTCTTGCAGGCCACATCATACGGTGGATTGTTACTTCTCTCAAGTACTCACAAACAATTTGGGCAATTACATTATTACGGGCATTATCATGCATTAGCATAAAGTAGTCACCAATAAATAGGGCGAAAGTTACGACATGTGGTTCTATAATGTCCCTAATGTACCTGTCAGCAATCATCGCCCCTCCATTTACTACTACTAATTCGGTGCGAGCTTCCATGTTAATACCTCCCCATACCATGATTGAACCACCACCAAAACTAAGCTTTGGCACAATATCACATTGGGCGAATCTTTCTCCAGTCCTGCGCCATACTCTTTGACGGCCATCCGCAGATCTTAAACAAAATCTCGACTCTTCGGTTAAAAGAATATGACCCTAGTCATCATTATCCCAATTTTGGTGTTGACGTGCAAAGTGAAGCCGCTCCACTCGATGTTCTCTGGTCAATTGTGGGCCGTTTGCGGGTTTTCTTGCTAGCAATCCGTGTTCCTGCAACCTTCTTCTTACGGTTCTTTCACTAACACTTACACCCCGTACTTCTTGCAACTCATTACGTGCATTAACTGCAGTAGAATCTCTGTTTCTCAGAACTTTTAATGTAAGGAAGTGGTCATCCCTAGCAGTTGTACACCTTTTCCTGTCTGATACCACTCTCCTGATGTAGCCTCCAGTTTCTCGAAACCTTTCTACAGCTCTCTGAATACTACACCTTGAAACACCAAGGCACCACACTCGAGCGGCGTAGTACTGCGAGCGCCCATCTTGAATCAAAGCATTTGCTCTGGCAGTATCGGTTGGATTCAACACCATATTTAATTTTTACAGACAGTAAATTCAACTGTATTTCCAACAATTAAGACTAATACGTGTAATAAACTTAATAATAAAGTACGCTCAGAATTTGACTATTATAATTTGATACCATCCAAATAAACAAACCAACTAAATTCCACAAACGAATAAAATTTTATCGCACTAACATGTCATTGGAATATGAATTTTCCCCATTATTCGATAAAACAAACGTTTATCGCAATTTTTTACTAAAAATTGTAGATGGATCGAATTTTGTGCCGGTGAGTGTATTAATGCAGCGTCTACTCAAAGGAGCGCTGCAATAACGTAAATTCGAATTTTCTATTAGTTCGCTTCGAAACAGCAAACTTGTGCATGTTCTATTTAGAACCTTTGGCGGAATTCGCTCCTACTATTAGCTAAAACTAAATGTACACCAGCAAATACGCCCCCGTAAAATGAATTATTTATTAGTTTCGGCCCGTTCAGTTGCGAGTTCTAATAAGAAAATAGAGTGAACCGAGAAAATGCATTGCTCCGCCACTAACGCTAATAAAAAAAAGGATAAATAAATTAACCCCTCTTTTGGCGATCGATAAATCTTTATTAGGGAAATTTTATTTGGGGGCGACGCAATTTATTAGAATTATGTCGGCTTATTGTACATAAAAGAAAGTGCATGTCCTAGTAAAGCTTTTCCTTTTATTAATAGAAAATAATGGATTATTTATTCAATATTTTCGGATTAGTTACGCATTAAAGTACGGCTCGCGTGGAAATCGATTTTGTTTGTAAAAAGAATTCCCGACTTTTGCCTGCGGGTGTCAAGTGTGTCGATTGAAATTTTCAACTTCTCGAAAGCCACCCGAATAAATAAGAATAACGTATAGGTACTAAGAAAAAAAAATACAGGAATTCGGGTTTAGTTTTGCATCGCCGCCGGGCGTTATTGAACGTTTCCGTAAAGCTTCTTTGCCGTTCGAGTTGCGATTAAGGGGCGCGCGTTATGTTAAAAAAATTGAAAACGAAAAACCGCCCAACTTCGCGCGTTAAGTAAGCAATAGATAGTTAGATAGATTGCGTTGTCCAATCGAAAGTGCAAGTACTAAGTTTCCGAATGAGACAAAAATTATTTTTGACGGCGATAGATAAAGGGCGAGTTTTCGACGTACGTGGGCGCAATTAATATTTGTTGTGATCCGGTGAAGTGTAAGTTTTTAGCGTCCGTACGCCAGTTCCTGACAATAAAAGTGTTAGTTTAAAGTGCTCGGCACTCGAAAATTCCCAATTTCCGGTGCTGAATTCGGCAATTTTGAATTTCTTCGACGGCGCAAAGTGACAGGCGCCCGCTCAACAGCACACGCGCACCCCGAATATTTTATCCAATCACTTGGCAATACATAAAATGCGTTATAAGAAGCCTTCGAATTTAACGCCGAGTTACATTACGGCGGCGCACGGGCGGCGCAAAGTAACGCATTTTAAATATGCATAATACGACTCGATCGCTAGAATTCGAAATTTGTAATAAATTATGCTGCAACGGTACAATTAAACAATTTGGCTAACCTACTTACGTGGGGGACTCATTTTGGATTCGGCGCATAATTCTTCATCATAATACTTTCTTTTAAGAAAAAACTAACAAATTGGCGAATAATACAGGTTGTACAAAATAATAAAACTGGTAAAAATATTAAAAATTAGAAACACTTATGATATTAAAAAAATATACGTTTTTGTTTTTCAATTAACGCCGATAAAATGTCCGCCTTTTTAAAATAATCATTTCAATAATCAAAATAATCAATAATCATTTTGGATTCGGCGCATAATTCTTCATCATAATACTTTCTTTTAAGAAAAAACTAACAAATTAGCGAATAATAAAGGTTGTACAAAATAATAAAACTGGTAAAAATATTAAAAATTAGAAACGCTTATAATATTAAGAAAATATACGTTTTTGTTCTTCAATTAACGCCGATAAAATGTCCGCCTTTTTAAAATAACGCTTTTAAAACAATAAACGACCCTTTGTTCTTGAGCCACGCCGCGCTGCGGCATAAACTGTTGTGCGGAAACGTATTTCGACTCCCTTTAAAAAGCGGAATAAAAGAAAGTGGGTTGTACGACATGTTTTCCACCAACAGCTAAGGCTTTTATATTCGTAATTTCGGTAAAAACAGCATTGATGCTAAAATATAAAGTAGTTATCGTCGATTTTTTTTAATTATTACTACACTACAACTGATAACGCGAAGTTAAACTATTTCGGCGCAAATTTGAGTCCATATTTTCATATAACTAGGTACAGAATTTTCAATCGCATGAATGTACAAAACTGATGTCGCTAATCACGAGCATTGGGCGTGGGGGCGCTACACTGCGCAATGAATAAATATACGAAAATTATTTACGGCAAGCGAAAAAAATACTAAGATCCGGGGTTCGATTCGTTTACGAAACGTATGCGAAAATGACATCAAAACAGGATAGATTTCAAAGGAAACTCGTTGTTTCGACGTCTCGAATGGTTCGAGAATAGGGAGCCCCCCGATTCTGATCATGTCGTTGTGTCGCGGTGCCCGCGTAATTAGCGACATTAATTTTGCACCCGACTGTACATCTTATTCCCCTTTTCGTTTCTTCCTGCATTTATATAGTTCTTCGCGCGTACGGCGGTGTTTGCGGCCACACGTTCCTACCGGAAAACGAGCTCGATTTTGTACGTCCTTCTGGTCCACCCCGTATAGTATTAAATTTAAAACAGTTCGTAATTCCACGGTGTCCAAGATCAATTTATGATGCAAATGTACTTCTTGTTAACAACTGTTAGTAACAAGAAAAATGTTATATAAGAATGCGCCATTATTTTAGTCGGGGGGCGTTCTTCAACTTTTATACGAAACGATCCCCGAGCGATAACGAATTATGAAACTGTAAGGAGAAAGTTTCATGAATAGAAAATTACCCATTATTAAAATGACGGAAATATAAAATGGATTTCATCAAACAGACTGTCAGGTGAATTAATTTGTGTGATTTCTGTCACGCCAAATCGATACGCGCTTACCTACTTACCTAATTTTCGCGAGGAAATTCAATTTTATTGTTATAACGAGGGTAACTTTTTTTTTTGTATAATACCGACGCAATCGGTTCGGCCACCGATGAAAATAACAAATTTGTTTTTTTTTTAAATTGTTAACAAGTTTTGTTCGAAAAATTAATTAGAACCATCTTTATATATTTAAGTTTCTCTCTTTTCTCGGCTGTTGGACTAATTATAAATTTACTTAATCTCCTTTTTGCTTATGTAGAATCAGTTCGCGCTCTATTGTGCGAAAGAGGAGCCTTTATCGCGCTTTTTGTATGAAACTTCCTGTATTAGAGTTTGATAATAGGTATAAAGATTAAAGGGGTCAATACAAGGCAATATATACCTTAGTCCCGTTCGTATTTCAAAGATGAAATCTTCACGTAAACGCCGTTCCTGCGCGACGCTCTCCTTCTTCATTAGAGTTTACGTCTGCCTTCTCTCCATTTCGTTGCGCTTCGTGAGCCACGTTTTCGGGATTGTTAGACCTCGATATAGCATTCGTGATCTTAATAGTAAACAGAAGTGTTTGTAGGTCAAGCAAAACCGTAAAATAAGTATTGAAAAGTAGTTTCCAGCAGACTATTATGTAATTCCGTCGATATTGCCATTGTAGATTTTAGGCACGATGCACTTTAATATGTCAAATCGGGGTTAATCTTTTCGACTCGATGACGACCGGGATAATTTCACGGCGCGCGTTAAAAGTAGTTCTCTTTTCGGAAGCGACATTTCGCACGCGGAGAAGTTCAAAGAGAGTTCGAAAACTCCGTAAATGTTTTAACTTCGTTTAAAACGAGCATAAAAACCGAACACGAGAATTATAGAACAAGACGGAAGCCGAAGATGAATAAATAACGTCCAGAAAACAAACCGAGCGACGTAGGGCGACGTTATAACTTTCTTTTATCGAGAGCGCCGTCGCGCTCCCGATCGTTTGAAAGGAAAGGGACGCGAGTGTATTAGGTACCTACATAAAATGGACGCAAAGTGTATCTGATTGTGAGTGAAAATCAATAGGGAATATAGAAAACATATACCCCAATTCGATGGGTTAGAGTGTCGCGTATGAGAACTCGTGCGAGACTGTTTATGGAAAATTCTGCTTTTTGTAAGGTATGTATTATGTATTTATGGTTCTATTGTGAGGGGCCGTGGACGCGGTGGCGTGTCCGTTTACGCTACGTCGTACGTAACAAGCCGACACTTTTTCCATTTAATAGTAGTAGTGCGTATGGGGATAATGATTCCCTTCCATAAATTTTATGTATTATTCATCAATTAACAAACCATCAGTCCCGGCTAATCTAATTATTATTATTCAAAGCGGTTTCGGTGCGGTACGATTTAAATTAACGAAAGCATAAAGGGCTGGAAGGTTTGATGTATAGCTTACGATGTTTACAGACGTTCCAGTTTGTTAATATCCCTTACGGCGGGGGTATTAAAGTGCGGTTAATTGACCTGGATTATGTTGCGACAATAAAACCCCCACTGGTCGGTTTTGCATCGGTATAAATATAGTTTGCGTCGACTATTTACGTCGCGATTAGACTGTAAATACATCGGATGATGGGCGCCCTAACCGTTCGAACATGTGTCGCATTTCGTCCCCATTCCGGCGGGATCGGCTTTAATTATTGAAACGCTCTCGCGATGCATTATTCCGTCCACATAAAAGAGGCATATAATTTAATGGACCCCTCATAGATAACTTACTGCCAACATAAGGGTATGAAAAATTAGCTTAAATACTCCCCCGACGATCCCGTTCGCCCGTGGCCAGACGGGAATTCCTTGATAGTTCGCCCTTTCCTCCTTTTATTTCATGCTAATCGTGTTTTTCGCTGCGGTTAACAAGATTAACTTCATTTTGTTAATGTTCTTAATTTCAGACGTGGAAGTCTGTAGAATAAATTAGGGAAACGTGCGCCCTTTTTTGTGCTGCGAGTGATACGTTCCAATTTGGAGTTTATCCCCCCTTTTTTTCCGACCTTTCTCCGTAGCTCTACTACCTACTTGTAAATTAGGAAAAATTATACGGCCGGAGCCCGTTTCAGCGGTCGATCTAAGCAAGTAAATTACACGGGAAAACAATATTTCAGCGGAAACGTTCTCGTCAAAAACGGAACATGCAGCTTTCCCGGTAATCTCGCAGTAAACAAAAGAGGGAAGTTCGTCCACGTAAATCTATAAAATCAATTGCGCCAAATTCGAATAGTGCGGGAAGAGAAATGAATTAGATTGGGAACTCGGGATTTATCCGAATTTGGGGTAGGTATTGAAAGATTGAGTAGTATACGCGGGCCTTATTATTTAAACAATGACACGTTTCCGTTTGAAGTTGGCCCTTTCTACTGTGAATTATTTAAAACGAGGACCTCGCCGTCCGCGACGGCACGTAAATTTAATTTCGCCGGTTAAATTCTTGAGGTTAGGGTGTACCTACCTATCCCACATTTTTAGATCGCAACACGACGCCGTTAGAGGGGCAAAGGGCCACGCACACTTTATATGGAAAAATAGGAACCACTCAAATCGATTTTTCTTTATATCAATCGACTCATCTTAATGTGACCAATAATTATTATCATTGCGCCAATTTTGTTAATTTATAAATAAAGCCGCAATCTTTAATTAACGCTTTTATGAGAATTTCGTGAGAGCAAAAGAGAACCTACTAAAATCAAATTTGTTTGAGTTCATAAATCAACTTTGTTATTTATTGCAGGATACTTAACAACGACGGGTCGGTACCTACCCACTTAAACTGGCCTGGGATTTAAAACGATTGAAATAATTCTTTAAATGGCTTAAAAATTCTTGGCTTTGTGCACATTAAAATGTATACAAAACTAAGAGATTATTTGTACCTATCTATAAAAAGATAATATCGATGGCATTTTGTCAAAAGGGCGTAACCCATACTTTCTATTAAAATGAATCATTGAATTAAATGCAGACATAATCTGTTAAAATTTGGTAACAATATTTTGATTTTTTTCACCGGAAAAATCAATTTGTATTTCCGCCAAACGTATCTTCTTATAGCTACACGACAACACAACATGTGTTCTCCGGTAAAATTTACTTTTTGTGGGTTACGCCCTTCTGGAAAACCTACGTCGATATTTACATCAGCTTGCTTTTTACAATTGCTGTTATAATACAGTTGCTGTTGCTGTTAGAGCTAATATTAGAAATAAAGTCTATTAATATATTAATAACATTAACAAACAATTCAAATAAAAAACAAAACATATTCACGAATAACAAATCAATAAAAAAAATAATTTTTCATATATTCAAAATTGTGACTCAAATAAATAAATAATAATATTATCCAATATAAGACAAAAATACACATAATGTAGCTGTTTATTTTTCTACCTCTATTAAAAATGTTCACCATAAAATATCTATAGGTAACTCCAAATTATTAATTTTAATTTAGTGGGGGTAGTAATGACCAGCCTCATTAGAGATCTCTGTCAAGTAACTTTAAAATAACTTTGTAATGTAATAAATAATTCAATAAATCATTAATATTGAAAAATCGGCCAAAAAAGAAATTTTCCGCATAAAATTGTGGCTATTATAACAATTACGGCCTATCCAAACCTATAGGCAATTCACGTCATCAATAAAAAGTCACTAGATTGTTTATTTGTAATTCGGTTTAAAGTTTGGAAAGTGACATGATGGGTGATTTACTTGCGCATATATTAGATGGTATAAAGAAAGACTATAATTTATTGGAACTGTCTAAATACGAGGTACGAGGTGACAGCACTGTGTGAAACGTCATCATTCAGTAACCTTTTATCGATGACGTAAATTGCCTATAGGTTTGGATAAAATGTAACTAACAAAACTATTAGTTTTTAGGCAATTCTTTTATTCCAGGTTTTAAGCTCGCTTACAGTAGGTACCTTCCTAATTCTATTCTAACGGCTCTAAAATAGTAGGATTGAATTCAGAATTGAAATGCTACCGTCAATTCAATATGAATAAGGGTTTAAAATTTTTAATTACCACAAGGAACCGAACAATATAATACTCTATCCCAGGTAACAATTTTTAAATTTCGCGGCAGATTTCTGTTGGTACTACTCGTATATAAAAGTCAATGTCAGATAAAATAACAAAGGCAATGACGTACTGTAGTAAATGATTAAATTAAACTAATAATATTTTAATGTAAACATGTTCAAAAATAACATACACTTCGTCCAAACCTATACGCAACACGTCATCAATGAAAGATTACTAGATGATGACGTTTCACACAGTGTTGTCACCTCGTACCTCGTATTTTTACAATTTTAATAAATTGTCTTTCTTTATATTATCTAATATGTGCACAAGTAATTTATCTATAGAATATGTCATTTTCCAAACTTTAAACCGAACTACAAATAAACAATCTAGTAACTTTTTATTGATGACGTAAATTGTATATAAGTGGTCCATAAGTGGTAAAATACGTGAAACTGGACGTAATTATTTATATACTTAACAGCAGATATAATATTTCGTTACTCAAACAATTCAAAATTCCTCTCGCCTAATTTATCGCCGCTACTGACTAAAAATGTTTTCAAGTGATACCAATAGAAATCCGCCGCGAAATTTAAAAATTGTTAGCTGTAATATGAGCACTATTTTACTGTTTTCTACCTGCTACTTACATTTGTGTCGTTTCTTAGAAACGTATTTACCATGACCCTCCATAAACAACGAGCGACAGATTTATTAACTTCCGACATAATTTAAAGCCCAAATTTTTTCAATGAATTGTTCATTAACGGGTTTAATAATGAAGTTACAGATTTGGCGCAATGGTAATAATTATTTGTCACATTAAGACGCGTCGATTGATATAAAAAAATCAATTTGAGTGGTTCCTATTTTTCCATATAAAGTGTGCGTGGTCCTTTAAAACAAAATGTCTCCGAGAAATTTCCATGTAGACAATATTGTGTACTTTCGGCACGACGAAAAAGTTCGATTGCGAAGTTTATAAGCACACACAAAAAGTTTTAATTCGAGGCAAATCCCCTTATAATCGACGACTTCCGAGAACAAACAAAATTAATTCTATAAATTTTGCCACCTCCGAATCGGGGACGCGTCGATAAAATTGTTATCAGTTTGCGTTTTAAATACGCGCTCCTAGATAAACTAAATAAAAAACCGATTGATGAGGTTAACGATTTGTGAAAATGCTATACAGGGCGCTATACAGCATCTAATACGCAAATACCGCAACTACCTTTTATAGAAGATAAGTAGTTTAAATTTTTCAACAACCGCATACGAAACAGAACATGAATTAGTAAGAAACGGACATAAAATCGAAAACGTGATAAATTCAAGAAACAAAACAACAAAAGAACGTCTAGAACAAAAGCGACATTTCCATATTTATGAAACGCAGGCTCTCGACATTCCTGATGATCCGATCTCACGAAATGACGATATCAAAATTGGCCACTAAAATCGTGCAAATTGACACCCGTGCGAACTTTTGAACAAAATTAAAACTAAACGTTCTCGTCGGGACGCCCTTTAAAATTCTCATTGTCGACTTAATTAGTTAAATAGAATGTAGCCAGAGCAATAAATGTCGGCTCAAAATATCTCCGATACTTTCCGTACTTGTTGCTTAAAAAGCTTCCATCGACGTACGAGAGCAAAACAAGAGCAGCTTACCAAAATCTCATAAATTGGTCGACAGTCGAAGAATATGCGAGCGCAACAAAGACAACGCTGCCTATCCATCGCACTCGAAATATTATAACCGTAGTAGTGAAAGTTTGAAAAAAGAAAACTGACTAACTGGCAAACGTTAGCGAAGAGAATCTCATCGCGGTTAACGAATTAATTCAAAGAATATGTAATATTTTATACTAACAAGTAGGTACATGGGTACATCTGAAAACTATGACATCATCACCAACAAATCTACCAAATCTATTTGGTGGAAATTTGATTTTTCACCCATCAGGACCGCTTTCTGTGGAATTGCGCAAAATTCGTACGTCTAATAGTCAAGTAAATAAACCTCGATTGCACGATCTCGATAACTCGAAGTTCTTTTCTCTCACCTTTAGATTCGATTTGTCGAGGTTCGACTGTATTATGAAAAAAAATAAAAAGCCGCATCGCATTTATAATCGAAAAATTCGAATAATGCGCTATAGAACGTGCAGGTACTTAATTAATAAGCAAAAGGGTGACTTTTTCAAAATGTTACTTTCAAAGTCGCACATCTCGAACGAAATGCGTTTTTTTCTACTAGAGACGATTCAATTTTGATTACTAGGAGGGCCCAATGTTGGCATCGTCTTTTATTAAATTATTAGTATCAAAACTTGCATTAATACGACAAACAAACATTACGCAATCATAGAGATACCGCTTATTCACGTGACTGTGAAAAATTTTCACATTCAATACAAAATCACAAATTCGTTATCTATTAAAAAAAATCACTGACCTTTTTCCCGGCCCATCTGAAGAGTCCTCTGGAACGCCCACAGATAGAGTCTTTCACTACACCGAAAACGTGTGTTTTCACAATAACGAGGGGTATAGATAATCAACGCGACACGACGCGACACAACACGACACGACACGACACGACACGACACGACGCGACGCGATGCACTCACTTAATCACAAAACGTACAATATAGGCATTCGAACTGGCCGTTTCAAACTGTTTGTTAAGATTTCGAACAAATCGAACGAACTCGCTGCGTCTCCTCCACACGTGTCGAACCTGAAACAAAAATTTCCTTTATTTAAAATTATGAATTGATAGGCAAACGCGTAAACTTAAAAAAATAATTTACGACGCGTTACGTATCGTTAAAAAGGTCCTTTCATAAAAATAATTTTAAAATATGTAATAACTGGTCGAATTCCAATTAAAATTTTGCGGGTATTTTCGCTAATATATTAGAAATATTCGATGTTCGCTTTGTTTTTCTAATTATGAAAAATCGTTGGAAACGAACTGCTCGACAACATTCATACAGAAAATTCGTTTGAAATTACAGTGCTCTCCCTCTATAGTTCCTTCCTCAACAGTTCCGCTTCCCCTGTTTTCGACTCGACTAGTACCCCCACTCTTAAGACATCAGCGCGTACCTCGAGATTCAAATGGCTCTCTCCATACAGTTCCGCGCGCTGTAAGGCTTGAAAATCGAGTGTATCCAATATATATAGCACAAATTAAGTAATTTATATTGTATTTATTATTTTATTATTATTATTTATTTATATTTATTAAAAGAAGTATAAAAACAAAATATATTACGTTGATTTGTGACATTTTATATTATAAAGATATAGATTAGCACGAGCGTACGAACAACAACTAACTGTCGAACAGAGGAAAACCATCAGTAGAAAATCAAAACAAAAGAAAAACATTTTATTAGGACGAGTGTAAGATGGAACTATTAAGAAAGACGCAAGTGAATTCGTTCGAGCGCTACGAAAGGCGCTTGGTAGGGGAACTCTGTTCGACTTAATTTCTAAGAAAAATTATTCCCCTCATGCCCAACTGCGGAACTGTAGAGGAAGAGCACTGTATTACAATAACCGAAATATTTATCGTAATAATATAACTGTATAGTACCTACCTACAATTTAAGTTGTTTTATTTCCAATAAAATTACTAAAACTTAAAATTGTACGAACGTAGTAAAAGAAAAAACTATTTTATGTAAGATTTTGTCTCGTTTTGAAACTCCATAACCCATATAACCGTTTTTGCCCCTTTTAACCTAATAACCATTTATTTCGTTGTTGTTGTTGTAATTAAGGTGAATTTGCACAACAATTATTTACTTAAAATATGTATCGACATCTAACAATTTTTTTTTTGAAAAAACAACCAACGGCGATCGTCCTCGACGACAATCACGATAATTACTTAAACCGCTTTCGACGAATCAATAAAGAATAATAATTACGAATTCGCTTCCATCGGCCGGTTTCCAATTAATCCCCGGAACAAATTACGCGATAAAGTCAAAAAAAAAAATTAAGCACGCAACCTAACAGACGCAGAAAATAAAAAAGCGAACTCGAAATAATTACATACCCTGCCCGCTGTGAAAAAACGAAATTTTATATTTATCCGGGAGTATCGTTTCCAGTTTTTTCCTTTTTTTAATAAATGAAATTGCCGAAAAAATATTCGATTACAAATATTAATTCAAATTTCACAATTAGATACCCGATATTTGTTTCTCTGAACCTTTTTCTCCGTCACGACGAAGTTGCGAAATAATAACTCACTTCATCTAGAAAATCGGCTCGGTTACGCCATTTGAACGTCAGCTAACCTCTAATCGCTTCACAACGCGAGGGCACGTCAATCGGCGGGGGTCTAAATTGAATAAACTCGCGTTTAAGTCGATTAAAAAATGCGAATTCTGACGTGGGGTTGTTTTTTTTGTTTGTTGCAGCGGCAATTCACGGTGGAACAGGCGTGAAGATTAAAAAGCTCCAGGTGCCCAAGGTGATTCAGCATGGCGCCCCCGTAGTTTTGGACTGTGACTTTGCGCTCGAAGACTTCGACGACGTGGACGACAAAGACGTGGGGTTGGTGGTCAAATGGTACTTCAACGAAAACGATCACAAACCGGTCTATCAATGGATACCAGGTTGGTGTTTAAAAGTTTACCTTGCGACGCGCATCCGACCGTAACGGCGACGTGTTTTAAAGGTAGCAGTAAAAGACCGCAAGAGCTGGGAGTTCTGAGGGGCCGTTTAAATTTAGAGTACGTCGCGAGCGTGGACGCCAACAGCGTTCACAGGGCGCTGCACATCCTCAAGCCCAGCCCCGATCTCTCGGGGGACTACACTTGCCACGTGGCAACTTTTCAAAGTGAAGACAGGAAAACGAAGAGCATGCTCGTGTTCGGTGAGTTACAGTATTTCTACATTATTAATGTTAAAAGTTGTATACGCCCGAGAATTTAAATGCAGCCCGTCTAGAGGGGGGGGAATAAATTCGCCGCGGGCCCATCCCTGAAACGGATATAAACAAAACCTGATGGATATCTGACCCTCGATCAGTTCGATCGGGCAGATAATGTCGGCCGGATCACCTCGTTACGTCCGCTTTAAAAAATGGGCGTCTAACCTTCTTTTCTACGGACACTCATTTATATAAGGTTTTCCGGGTTATCTTAACACATATTTATAGTGCGGCCTGTGCCTCTCGAAAGATTTATGGCGGAGATGTTAGGGTGTTAAGATTGAATAATTTTCGTATTATTTTTTTTACCTAAAAAGCATAATTAGGTGTTGTTTTCGCGAACGATACGATCGAGGGGGACTGTACGGAAGAACGATTTCCGCACCAATAAAAATTATGTCGCACACCCATTTCTCCCTAAACTCATTACAGGCGGTTTAAATTTAGTTGTGGATTATATATCCCGAGAGCTGTATTTTTTGCAAAATTTTGTTTAGAAAATATTCGAGACTTAACAACTCTGAATTATCGAATTACGAACAATAAGTTAAAATTGGCGGCTCCCCGGGGTCAACCCATCTGCAAGTGGTTCAGTCCGGTTGCTTGACCGTTTAAAAAAAAATTACCGACGAAGGCAGACACCCCCACCCCACCCTATATGTTGGTAATTGAAAACCGGCGACAATTTTTTTTAAATTTAAAAATGGCGTCCATTTTGTTTCGCGCCGTACGCTAATGTTCGCGTTTCTAGTGGTCTGTGGAAAGGGCCGTATTTCAGTTACCGCTTGTCGCACAGCTCTAGAACAAAAGCTATTCGTTTCGGCACGCTTCGTACTACATTTTTGTCACGTAATTTACACTATCTTGTGCGAAATCTCGTGCTAAACTACGACATTTGAGTTTGGAAAAAATTAAAACTTCGAAAGGACGATTTTTAGGAAAGTATTAAAACGTCGGCCTCCAATTTTTTTTACAAATACTTATGTTAAGGTATAGTTTGTAAAGATAACTAATAGAGCTTATTAGAACTCGATAAATGTACTATTTTTCGCATTTTTGCCAAACTTCGGGGGAGGGGGGGGGGGTACCTGCTAAAAATTTAAACCTGCTACGCTTTTAAGTACTATGGTGCTTAGTGTAGATGAGCTGAATTTAGATTAGTGCAGATTAGGTGAACTTAGTTTAGCGCAGATGAGGTGGTCGGGCTTGTTGAGAAGGCGCGTGGCGGCACGTGACGCACTCAGGAGTGGTGCGCCATAGTGTTGTTTGATGTTAAAAACGCAATCAATGCAGCGAGATGGGATCTGGTAACTAGGGCGGTGGCCGAGAAGGGGGTGGCGCCGTATTTGGTGGCGATGATCTCGAGCTACCTGAGCGACAGAGCCGTGAGAGTGGAGGATGGCTCTGGTCGCTCGGAGTGGCTCGAAGTCACTAGCGGGGTTCCACAGGGTTCGGTATTGGGGCCGACTCTGTGGAATTTGTTGTATGATGGGGTTCTGGGATTGGGCCTGCAGGGGGGGAGAGCCAGATTGGTGGCCTTTGCCGACGACCTGGCACTGGTGGTGTCGGATAGGTCGCCGGCGGAGTTACAGTCGGGGCTGCGAGGTGCGGTGGACTTGGCATTGGAGTGGATGTCGAATCATGGCCTGAGTGTCGCCCCTGATAAGGCGGTTCTCCTGCTACCGAACGGGCGTAGGAGAGTCCTTCCGATCTCTGTTGTTATCGGGGGGGTCTGTCGTGCGCCCCAGCGACGAGGTGAGGTATCTAGGGGTGATGCTCGACCGCCATCTTCGGTTTAGCGCGCACGTGTGGGTGGTCGTGGCCAAGGCCAGGCGACTGGTGGGGGCATTACGGAGACTTATGCCCAGGGTGGGGGGGCCTTCTACCGCGAAGAGGAGGGTGTTGGCCGGCGTGGCGTACTCAATTGTCCTGTACGCTGCGCCGGTCTGGGTGAAGGCCCTAAAGGTAGGGGGTCTGTGTGGGGCCCTCGATTCCCTCCAGCGAGCTTTGGGGATCAGCGTCTGCTGTGCCTACAGGACTGTCTCTTCGGAGGCAGTCGCTGTGCTGGCGGGCCTGATTCCCCTGCGGCTGGTGGTGGAGGAGAGGGCGGAGGCCCGGGCAGGGAGAGTGGCGAAGGGGTGCAGGGCGGCCAAGAGGCGGGAGACCTTGGAGCGGTGGGCGCTGGAGTGGCAGCGAACGAGAAAGGAACTCATCCCCGACCTCGTGAGCTGGTACTCTAGGGCCCACGGCTCGATGGGTTACTATCTGACACGGGCGTTCATCGGACATGGTTCGTTCGGTGAATACCTTTGTCGGATATGTAAGGAGGATTCGGCGGGCTGCAGGGACTGTGAGGCGGAGGTCGACTCGCCGAGCATGCCCTGTTTGTCTGCCGCAGATGGGCGCACTGCGGGAGGGGGTGGTGGGAGAGGCCATGGCGGTGGAGGGAGTGGTGGCCGTCATGGACGGCTCCAGGGAGGGGTGGGATGCGGTGGCCTCGTTCTTCGAGACGGTGATGCGCACCAGGTGCGAGGAAGAACGGGGCCGCCAACAGGCATCCCAGGGGGGGCGGAGTGGACTGACCACTGGGAATTATTGTTTAGTTTTATTATTATCATTTATTAGGATTATTGTTTTATTTCATTATTATTGTTTATTTTCTTATTGGTAGTTATATTTTATACTTATACACATTTGTTTTAGGTTACTATTATTATCTTTTACTTATGTTATTTTGCGGAGTTATCCTTTTGTTTTCGGAGTTTATTTTTTGTGCTTTGTGTTTGTGTTTTACATCTGTACTGTACTGTGGCGGCGGTGAAGGGTTTGTCTTTCATTGTCGCCATCAAATGGCAGCCCCCCTTGCCGAGGTAATGTCTGACGACGGTTCCGGCAGGGGGTGATCAATAAACGCTGCGCAAAAAAAAAGATGAGGTGACCTTAGGTTAATATAAAATGTTTTGTTGCAACAGAATACCTATGATATAAGTATTTATAGATATAATAAACAATACGCGATGAACTGGCGCATCGAATTGTCCTAAATCCCTGACATTGCTTGATAATTGAAATTTCACGAAATACGATAGATCGTTAGTAAACGAGTGAAATAATCGCGGGAAATGCAATTCTAATACAAATCTCGTCTATTAAACTAAACTTACTAAAAGCAACGACACCGACACCCCCGTCGTTTCGATTCAAGTTGAACCACATATCAAAGCGCGTGCAAAACGCTATGCAGTTTTTCGTCCTATACCTAGTGTAGTTATTATTCTATGAACTTTGTAGCACCACGTTTCGGTACATATTTAATCAACTAAAGTACGTGCCGCACGTAAAGTGTCCGATAAAGCCCCGCATAACCGTAAATTATCGGGCCGAATAAATATTTCATTAAAATTAATCAAAACGGAATGCATTCCAAACAATGATGAATGGACGACTCAGCTAAAATAAATTTACCCTCGCTAAACTGGAATAAATGCAAACATTACAATTAAACCTGTTAAAACATAATTTATCCGCTTTATTATAGATTTATCGTGGGGGGGCGGGGCGGAGGAGGGGTGTGTGGGGGGGTGATCCCAAATTTTTTGAACTGCTCGCCAAACAAAAAAACCACACACAAATTACCGACAACAACGTTTTACATAATGTAACTTTGATTAAGCCGTTAAAAATCGCGCGACATATTTCCGAAAGAGACCGTGCGGCAGTTTTTGTGCTACGTGCTTCCGTAGATGGTGCGACCCGAAATGCGGAATATACATTGACGATCATATTTCAGACGTGTCACCTTAAACTTTATATTGATTGAAGTTTGAAACTCGAATTGTGTTGCATAACTTCGTGGAAATGTTTGTAAAATAAGGGTAGGTGTGACTATACCTAGGCGAAAACAAACATTTAGAGTTTATAAAGTTTGCGGCAATGCCATCAAAACTACAAATTAAATAAGTCGTCCCCTATTGTTTTCAAAACTAAAGGACGATATTTGCGTGTTTATGATTACAAGGAGCCGAGTAAAAAGGTTTATGAAACTTTAATCGAATAATGCTTATTATTTTTCGAGAATTAAGGGTCGCTTCGGGGCAGGGGAGGGTTGGTGAATGTTTTATTCGCTCGACCGGCTAGTCATTATATTTTAAATAAAGGATACTTCCCTCCCCCCCATCAAATATTCGGCCTTTTCTATCGAGGAAGGCCATAATAATAAAATACTGTCACATAATGGCAATTAAAGTTAAATCGTTTGTGAATATTTGTTACAAAAGGACGACCCGGTTTCGATCTCTCACTTGTAAAAATGAATTTTTCGCGTGGATTTATTCGAATGCCCACTTCCCCTAAAAGGATTTCTACTGCAGTTTCCTCGAACGAACGGGACGACGATAGGGAATTTTGGCTTGTTCAAACAATTCCGAACGGACGGGCGCCGTTTGCGGGTTAAATATTATGTTTAGTGCAATTTAGGATTCCGTACTTTTTCCGTTTCGTCGCCCGTTCGGTTCGCGGGGAGGGTGCGGTTGCGGCAGGTGACCGAGCCAACCTAAACCGCCCCGAAATGTCCCTTTGATGCGGTTCGGCGCGACCATAGTACGAAAAGTTCCTCTAACTAGGTTAATGTTCGATTGTTTTGCCGAAAATGTCCGAATCGTCGATTATGAGGGTTGCAATTTTTATAAACGGCCATCGGCTCGTTACCTCTATCGAAGCTTTTTCGTTTCAAATATCAACGATCGTCTCGAAAAGTTAAATTGCTTAACAATTTTCGTCTACGATTTTTCTATCTTTGTTTGTTGGACGCCAGGAAAAGTGGAGGGGGGGGGATTAGGGCATTTGTTTAAATTTGAACGATTTATTATAAACGAAGAAGTTCATCGAACTGTTTAGGAGATCCGTAAGGAGCTTTTACGACGTTCCGAGTCATTAAATCTCATTTCGTGGATGACGTTGTCGTGAAAGCCCCGCTGTTTTCGGTTTCGTAATATTGCTTCGCTCTCAATTTACTAATCTAGAGATTTATTTGAACTTAAAATTTTGTAAAATTTAGAAATTTTGGATCCTTCGCGAATCGATGAAAAGCATTTAACGAACTTGTACTTTGGGCTAATTCGACGACGCAATCAATTGCGAAATTTTTGATTCGCGTTTTGTGCGACACCTCTCGATAAAGTATAAAATAAATTTAATACACGTGACAAATATTGAAAATCGTCCGACAGTTTTGACTAACTTAACGTGAAAACCCCCTCGATTCGTACATGTTCTTTTAAACGCTTCGAGGAAAAAAATTAACTTATTTTATTACCCGCTCATATTTTCGACGTCGTTAAATCGAATAAAATAGTTACCTACACCTGACAGTATTTTCGGGGCTACTATAATTTTCAGCTTTAAACTTTAAAAACCCCCCTTATCGGAGGCTACTGAAATATTTACGGGAAAAAAATTCAGATGGCTAATGGCGGCGTCCCTGTAAATAAATAACGACGCTCGTTAGCGATAAGGGAAACTTTAAATACGGAATAATACCTAGTTAAAGCATCTCTCTCTCGTAATTAATAGTTCCGTATTAGTCGTCAGACTCCCACGTCCCAATAAAAATTTTACGCGTCACGTATTTTCGACCGTTTCCGCGAGATTTTTCTTTTAAAATTTCCTCTGGCCGCCCCCTTTACGGCCAGCTGCACGTTCCCGGATCGATGTATAATACATAAAATAATTTAAAATGTTTTGGCAGCCATACGGAAAGAAAAACTCGAACCTACCTAAACGGAAGACATAAACAAAGCGACCGCCGGAGCGTTCGGTAGATATTTCGTTATTTAACAAATCTGGCAAGCCGTGTAGAACATATTCTGAAAAATTACTTTTCTCGTCCATAAAATAACATTGTACGTATGTACGACGCGGAAAATAGTTTTCGTTATTGGCGGGGGGTGAGAAAGTGGGGCCGTTTTTCATTTTTAAATCAACTTCCAATAAAAACGCGTTCGCGTTTCGAGAACTTTGTCGAAAATCGTTTCCGAAAGTGCGGTTCGAATCGAATTTAGTAACGAAATCGAGTAAACTGTTCTAATTTTTTTTTTAATTAAAATCGAAGAGCTTTCGTTTAGTAACTGCGAGGGCGAATCTTTTAATTTTTGAATTTTAACAAATATCTCTCGCGAAATAATTATCCAGGGAAATTATTTAATCGAAAAAACTTTTTTTTTGGTTTTCTAAAAATTGTCTTGTTCGATGGAACGAGGAGTCGAAATGGCCGCATCGAAACGTCCAATTTTCGTTAAAGCTAGGCGTGCGACCGCTTCTATATATCGGTTAAAATTAAATGCACGCAACGAACGCATTTAATCTCGTCTTTACACAAAGAAAGCAATGCCCGATTATTATTTGTTAAATTAATTTTGAAAGAATCTCCTTTATCAACCATTGTTATATTATTCGTTCTTTGTGTACTGGTAAAAATTTCGAACGAATTTCAGGAGGCGTCGCTTCCGTTTGTGTTTTGTCTGTTCGTGTCGGTCTCGCTGCCATTTCCAGAGAGACCAAAATCATTTGTTTTTATTGAATGGCTTTTTGTTACTAATTAATCGTTGCCTTCGGCTCGAACTATAAAAGGTTGTTTTATTGTTTTGCTTTTTATTTAAAGTACTTCTACCTAACCTCTCCGCTTTGATGAATGATTTGTTTGAATTTCGTATTACCATTGCAAATAAAATACGGTTTCGAATAACCCGCGTCTAAATTGGTGAAATTTTGTAAAATTACAAATTCAAAACGTAGAAATACACGTCACTCCATTGAGAATCGAGCAGTTTTCGTTGAAGATCGGGATATATCCTGAAATGAAAGGGTACAGCCGGATAAGCATGGCAAAATGGCCCCTAAAGAAATCTACGAAACAGCCTATATTATTACATTGACAAGTCATATATACACGTTTTACTCCTTGACCTTCAGTAGTCCTTGAGAAAATCAAAAAAGTATGTACCGGGGTAACTATTTTTTAAATTCGTTTATCTACGAAACTATTATAGCTACGAACATAAATCAAAAACAGATTGTTAGAGAATACTTCACAATATAACATATGTTTTTTCTATTAGTTTCGACTAATAATAACTATTAAAAAATTAATGGAGAAATTTTGAAAATTGAAAATTTTACAGTTCGACCAGAGTGACAATCATCAAAAAAATGTCAAATATTTCTACTAATGTCTACTACTACTCCTAAAAGTTTCGTGAAAAAAAAATTGGTACAACACTTTGAAAAAAAATAATGTACACTCTATAGTCACTACTACTATATAATGTACCGCACCTACATAAACAAAAATATAAACTATAACAAAATAAAACAACAATTATGACAATATAAAATATAAACAAAACAAAAAATGCAAATAAGTGTCTAATATACAGGGATTTCAGTTAATAGAAAAGTTACAAATGTCTTATGTACATAAATATAATCGAATGCGATAGAAAACGTTTCTATTGTTATTAATTAATTCTGGTTATATAGTTGCCTGAGTGAGTACAGATGTTTACCTACAGTCAATATTATTAATCATCATCACTATCTTCATTAATGACAACAGAAACAGAATTTGTTGCAAATATTTTCGACAATATCTCTGCTGGTCATATATTACGCGGCATTTATCGGGTGAGTGATAAATAATATATTATAGTTGCTGCATGTGAACAACACCCAACTGTTCTATTACCGTTGGGACAGCCACAACAATAGGAATATAATCGATATAAATACGATATACTTTATTATTTTTATGTCTCCATCGTACGTTCAGTTTTATAATATGTGGTGTTTGCTTGACATGCTGCACGAGAAGATTATTCTTACTGTCCAGTATTTCTGATAATTACGACACAGCTTGGGAAAGTTGATAACTGTCTGTAAATAAAACTTTCAAGTCTTGCTCAGTTAAACGTGGAAAATCTAGGAGGTCTAGATGTTGAAAAAACGATTTCCGATGATTCCAATGATGATTATCAACATCTTCCCGCAAAGTATTTGTCGAATTCATTCTGCTTTCCATATATTCAATAATTTCGTCTTGTAATGCACCATCTGAACTCAACCTTTGTCCGTATCACAACAATCGTACCTTTGGAAGCAGTTTATTATCTAAGTTATGATGCAAGAGACGATATTTTTGGCTTATAGCACCACGTACAGCTTCGACTACACAACGTATTTTTGTTACTTTTCGCGATATGTTTGCTTTTTCCGTAGTTAATTGAGATTTTTTGCCTTTACAGGCAGGCATAAATACGGTAAAAGCCTTCATTATTCAGCCTTCAGTAGTTTATTACATCACGAAAACCACGATCAACAATGAACACGTCATGTGGTTGTAACGTAGTTCTTATGCGTACGGAGTCTTGTAATACGAGTTTCATAATCGTGGCATCATTTTGAGTACCATAAAAAGGCCCAACAATATCAAGAATTTAGCCATTGGTTGTACAGATTGTAAACGGCTTACACAAAGGCACTTTTTTTTGGACCTGAGTACGATTTTCGAATTTCTAGAACTACGTATTTTAATCGTCGAACATAAATATTAACAACACTGCAAGAATGTTAGAACTTGAACTGAATGTCCGACTAAAGCGCCGCGGCGGCGCTGTTCCCGTATGGTGATGGGTACTGACAATGAGATCGCTTTACACAACTACAGTAAGTAGTGAAACATTCTTATATTTTTTACTTGACCACTACTTCTATTCGCGGTTTAAACAACGTAAAAAACTTAACTTGTCGTCTTTGTTTTGACGCTACCAATATTTGTTTTTATTTTTTTTTCAGAGTGTTGTTCCAATTTTTTTTTCACGAAACTTTTAGGAGTAGTAGTAGACGTTAGTAGAAATATTTGACATTTTTTTGACGATTGTCACTCTGGCCGAACTGTAAAATTTTCAATTTTCAAAATTTCTTAATTAATTTTTTAATAGTTATTGTTGGTCGAAACTAATAGAAAAAACATATGTTATACTATGAAGTATTCTCTAACAATCTATTTTTGATTTATGTTCGTAGCTATAATAGTTTCGTAGATAAACGAATTTAAAAAATAGTTCCCCCGGTACATACTTTTTTGATTTTCTCAAGGACTACTGAAGGTCAGGGAGTAAAACGTGTATATATCGTTTCCTTATGACTTGCCAATGTAATAATATAGGTTGTTTCGTAGATTTCTTTGGGAGCCATTTTGCCATGCTTATCCGGCTATACCCTTTTCACCTCTATGGAAATTATAGTTTCCGCCCCCCACCACGTTTTCCCGCGGAAAATCGATTTACTTTAGGTAAAAAAAAACAAATAATCAAAAACGATATCCGCGAAACTCGAAATTTTAAGAATGCGCCGTTTTTAGAAGGTTGTCCTCGCGGATTAGCGCGCGCGTTCCTCAGAAACCGGAAGTATCCCGGAAGTTTGAATTTTTGCCCTAGTGAACCGCAACTTCCGTCTGTTACTTAAGACCGACCGCGACCCCTCGGCGCTCGGGTTAATTACTTAAATAGTTCCTGAACTTTAGTTGCGGAAAATTACGCCGCTGACCGTTAAATAACATCCACGATTACCGTATAAATAACGGAAAAAAAAACAATGTTCCGGCGAATTAACCATCTGTTGAATAAATAATAACGTAGCGAGCGCGCGTAAGTATACAAACATTAGAAAATTTAAACAAAAAGTAAACGCACCGAGCCCACTCGATCCATCAAAGGGGGCCGCTAATTAATTATAAAAAGCTACATAAATGAACAGCTTTTCTCGTGCATCCGAATTATTTTTATTCCCTTTCGCGCAATCCTTCGCTTTTATATTTCATTCGGCGGGGATAACTGGCGAGCGTAAAAATCGAGATTCCGATGGTTCCTTGTAAAGAGCGCTTCGCGCGTCCGTATAATTTGTTATCGAAATCAAAGATGATTTTCGAGCCTAATTTAAATTACTTCCGATCCCGGATAAAGCGGCTCTTTTTACCTAATGGAAATCCAGAACGTTCGAATCCTTTGCGATGATAACAAACCCTTTAGCCTCGCAATAAAACGTGCATAAAAAGTTTAACAGCAAAGCCAACGGAGCAAGCACTTTGCAAGCGGTACCGATCGACGTAATCGGATTGATTTTATCGAATCGGTACAGTCGCTCTTCCAACCGCATCGGGGCGACATCGTTACTAGCTCGTTGACACGTTCTATGCTGTCAATGTTTGCTGACGGCGAGGTTTCAATCGCGACTTATATCCGAATTGCTTTGGGTGATCACAAGAAACGTCAGACTTCGCTTTAGCGGACGAACTCGAGGAAATTCGAGATCTTTACAAGTTGACTTTTCTTGTTTTCTCGTAGAAGTTGATTGAGGGTTGTATTTTTATACTTTCGTTTCCGACGCGACGATCCAGGGATTGGAGTTCGCGCCGGATCGCACGGCCCGCAGGTAAAAATAATTAATCGACGAGACGCGCATTTCGATCCCCGATTCTGACACGTCCGTCCTTTCAAATCACGACCTTTTGTAAATTGATATTCCTCGCCGAAATGCGCAAACATATTCCTTTCATTAAGCTGTCTAAAATGTATGACAGATTACCTGTCCGCAGAATGGAAGGATTCCATCTTACGTTCGGCCGTGACAAATATCGTCCCTTTTTAAATCGGAAACGTTTTGCCGTCGTGGTCCTTCGAGCCGCGACGATTGGCGTTGGTACTGAAACGCGCCCGTCCACATAAAAATCAAATAAATTTAATTAAATCCGGGGCGAAAAATAAACCGCCCGCCGAATCAATTTAAATCCAATAATAACGCAAACTAACTAAGGGCCGTCGAACAACCTAAAGGAGAATTTGTATCGAAATCCCTTAGAATCTTGCCGATACTTCGACTTAATGGTATTGGCTAATTTGGTTTTATGTTTAATCGATATAGAGCGTAAACACCTAAACAACCATGAATTTCGGTCCTCTGGCGGACGGCGTGCGCGTTAAATTTAATTTAAATAGAACAGATTTTAATTGATTCTATACGGAAGCTCATAAATTTTAGCGACTAAAGTTAAGATCCTTTGTGTTCTTATTATGCTTTCCCACATAAGGGCCATTTACCCTGCGAATCTCCTCCACGGCCTTCTAGTGGCCTCTTGTGCGCACTAAAAATTCGTATAACTAGCAAACTAGGTTTAATTAACTAGAAGGACTTCGCCGTTATAACCCGGCCGTCTTGGAAGGATCCAGAAACATAAAAAGACGTCGTCGTCGTCGTCCTGGTTTAGTGCATTAAAGGGACGGCACCCCATTTCGAATCAATCGAATTTTGTTTCTCCGGCTTTTTTTTCCTCCGCCGGACTTTTCAGCAAGTCGTTAAAGCTTACAAGGAAGTTTGATGATACTTTTAAAGTTAAGCAAGTTGTTTTCTATTTCGTCCCTTTTTCTATTACTTCGCCGCGTGGCTCGTATTCAGATTCGGGAACGAATTGTTATACACGCGCAATCAAAGAGAGTGCCTGTTTTTGATCAAAAAACGGCGAGCGAAATTTGAAAATTTATTTAACGCGACCGACTTCCTTTCCTAGATCGTACGGGAGGTTCTCTCGTGCACACAAATAGGATTTATTGTGTACGTTAGAAAACGGCGCCGTTACTTTTGATTACCGAAAATTTCCAAGAGTTTCCGCGCAATTTACTCGAGAAAGTTGAAAATTGGTTGCGTAAAAGGATCGTGGAGAGGGCACTTTAATATTATAAAACGTAAATAGCGATTTTATGAAATAAATATGAATACCATCGTCGGGGTGTGAGAGAGTGGCGGTGGTGGTGGTGGGGGGGATGCATTTTTATATTTTCTCAATTTACTCCAGTGCAAACCGGAAGTTTCTTACGAAAACTACTTTTAAACTGACGACGGTATTGTCGAGTCGAACTTTAAATCGATAGAAGACTGCGAAGAATTGATATTTATTGTTCGGGGGATTCGTTCGAGCCTCGAAAGAGAGTTTTATGATGAAACGTACCTAAGCGAAGGTGGGCGGTATCAGGTGTGCAGTCGTAAATAGTTGGAATAGATTCGACGTCCGTTTGACGTTTGTCGTCGTAAAACCATGTATTTATCGTCTCTTCCAATTACGGTACAAGTGGAAATTTAGCAGTTAAACGCCGGTACAGGCTTGCACACATATACAAACATATATATATATACGTCGGGATATTACGGCGAGTTAGTTGTAGCTTGTAGTTTGTAATATTCATATCCACACTTTGCCGCAATGCATTAGTGCTTTTACAACTACGCGAACTAATTTAAGTGTTAAACTAAAACGATTTTAGTAAAGTAATGATTTGTCGAGTTGTTCTACGTAAAACGAACCGGGAGGGTGAATCGATAGTGGTGCAATTTAGACAGATATAAAGTGCGCTTAATCCAGAAATCCTAAAATGGATATAGTATGTGATTCGGGGGCGGTCAACCGGACATATCTGTAAGTCCACGTGATTGGAACCATCACTTACTCTAGAGGATTACCTCGAAACAAAATTCTTTTAATTTGTTCTGCAGTAGCGAATTTCAGATAGCTGCTAAACCTGGATTACCGGATAAAACTTACACGAAATGAATGGACTTTTATACACGAAACTGATATTCTCTCCTTTAGAACCCTTTAATGGCTTTATTTTCTGCCTCGTTTGAAATTTTAAAAGCCCGCGACCTTTTTGTAACTTCAGTTTATTTATACGATTTGTCGATCCGCATTTTTTTTTTAATTACTTTGCCGTACGACGGTGACTTGTTCGTCGATTCTATAATACTAAAGCTCGTCGCTCGACCGTAACGAATTAATGTTTACATTAATCAAAAAACATTAACTTTATGATTGATTTCAATAAACGAACCGAATAAAACGTCCACAATCTGATGAAAGTGGTTGCAGTAAATCAAAAATTACGAAGCAGCTTTCCAAAGACTCGGAATTGCGTTTCTTCCAACGAAATTTACAACCGCCGTATACCTTCTCGTTTTCAATTAGCAAGTTGCACTTTACAACATTTAAATTATAGACATAAACTCCGCAACACTAAGACGATGATTAACTGAGATAACGAACGAGCTTTCGAGCTCAACATCCTCGCAATAATCGTTTTTATGTTACCAAACAAAGCGCAAATCAAAATATGTTACACGTAAAACAATTTCAGGAAAAATTTGAAGAATTCAAACTAATACGTATTTTTGTTTAAAAGGTAATACTGTTTAAAAACATTTAAAATCATTATAACAACTTTTAAATGAAAAAAGAAAATTAATATTTAAAAACTAAAAATATACGTTATTCAAGATAGGTTCCAATACACGTCATCAATAAAACTTCGTATTTTTACAGCACAATTAATGAATTGCAGTCTTTCCTTACCATGGGACCATTCCATGTCAAATCATCACAATTTATATCTAATAGTTTTCTACTTCACCTACTTAAATTTTGATAACACTTGACATACTTAATGATCCTACGTATATCTTATCCAAACCTATATGATGTTCACGTCATCAACAAAAACTTACTAGATTGTTTATTTGTAATTCGGTTTAATGTTTGGAAAGTGACATATTCTATAGATGATTTACCTGCGCGCATATTAGATGGTATAAAGAAAGACTACAATTTATTAGAACTGTCAAAATTCGAGGTACGAGGTGACAGCACTGTGTGAAACGTCATCATCTAGTAACCTTGTATCGATGACGTGAACATCATATAGGTTTGGATACGCTATAGTTATGGGAAAAAAGCGTCGTTTTTTATTTTCAAGCTCACAGGAGAAAAAGAAATTTAAGACTAAATTTTCAAAATTTTACAAAAAAATATAGCCTACGAGTGATACTTAGGTTACTCTAGAACTTATCCAAGTCGAGCTCAAATGTAAGCACGACTCAAGACGGAAATGCGTTCCACCACGCTTTTCAAAGCACACCTTGGCTATGTTGTACGTAAAGATGACAACACTGCAAAACTTGCGCGTGATTGATTCTTTCCTTCAGTTTTTAAATATCCCGCACTGCGACAATAATACAGAACGTCAAAAAATGAAATTCCCTAACCTAACCTATCCTAACAAATTGCCCGTTACTGTTGCAACGTTTTGTTCTCGTTTTCATGTTATCCATATTATTATGGACAAAATGAAGCGGTGCAATTACACCAGAGAGGAGAAGCACCTTCTCACCTCACTGGTTGCAAATTATAAAAATGTAATAGAATGTAAAACCACAAACGGTACAACAAATAAAGAAAAATATGCGGCGTGGAGTAAAATAACGTCATTATTCAACGCTCAGGGGAAAAATGTGTAGTAATGAGAGTAATGATGTGGAGTAATGATTCGTTGAGGAAAAAATGGAGTAATATGCAATAAGAGGCGAAGAAAGGCAAAGCCAAACATCGCGCAGAGTTGTACAGAACTGGCAGAGGACCATCAACAGTCAAATCAACAGATGATTCGCAATATTTGATTCTCTCGGTAATAAATGTAACGGGACAGTACAACGGGACATGTAACGGGACAAATGTAACGGGCATAAATGACAGTAACGGGAATTATATTAATAATATCCACTTCCATAATAACTTTAGTAATCAAAGTAACAAATTCTAGTCACTGTGACAGACTTGAACAATGTGAGGTTATAAACATGATCTCAAGCTCTCATTATTCACGTCTCAGATGTAAGCTTGACTTAGCGAAGTTAAGGTCTGGTTTTACGTGGTGGAACTGAATTTTTCTGTCAAGTTCAGCTTAAGCTCTAAGCAGATGGTGGAACCGGGCGTTAGTGATACTTAAACACAATAGGTTTACATAAAAGAAATTAATTCAAACTCTGACTGAAATTTTCAAAATCGATCGTCTCGAAAACGGATTATTTTAAAGTTTTTGAAAAAATTCTCAAAATCAGTTCATACTGTAAATATCCATAAAACATTTTTTGGGATCATAAGATATGACAGGTAACATAAATGCAATGATCAACGTAAACGTGATTCAGATTTGCTATTGTGTACTTCAAACACGTTCCCCATAAATAATGTAGCTTTTTCGAGCAATAATGCTGGGTCGTATAATTAAGAAAACATATCAGTGAAGTTATATCATCAAAAATATTAACTCACACGATTGTTTTAGTTCAATCCTTTTTTGAATAGCTCGTTGGACTTCGATAGAATCCACAAAACATCTAGATTCTTAGGATAAGCATTTTAAGGAGATGGGCCTGTTGAATGAAAAAATGTTAATTTTATTTCATCCTTCTCTTCCCGTTTTTCTAAATTATAGGCCAACCACCAATTGCCATTGTATAGAGTGCATTGAAATAACCATATTTCACTAAAAAGCGGTCTATCCGAGCTTTCCATCGGTTAGTTCATTAGCTCAAGAAAATATTGACCGCTTATGTAAAAATTGATTGAACCAAAACAATCGTGCAAGTTAATATTTTTATTGATTTAGGTAACTGCGTATGTTGCATTTGTTTTCTTAATTTGTACGGCCCAACATTAAACGAGATACATAGGATCACTCTTAAAACTAATATGACAAAACAAAAACTATAAACTCTTTTATGGATAGTTACAGTATAAACTAATTTTGAGATTTTTAAAAAATTTAAAAAAAAATCATTTTTGGGACAATCGATTCCGAATTATTTTCTTTTATATAAACTTATTGTGTTGTATATCATACAAAAGCCCGTTAAATGAACTTTCAAACGAGACCACTTTCAGTTCTATATCAATTCGGGGATCCGCTAAAGCAATATAAAAAAAAACTGCCGTTTTTAACCGAAAATAAAAAGCTTCGCATAGTTCTAAAATTTCACATACCGAACATAGGCCCCTAAAAATTAGTATTTTCGCACTTCACCATAGGATCATTTAATACCCCAAATTTCGAAAAATATAAGGTGGGCCTGAAACAGTGTGATGACTTGACATGGAATGTCCCCCATATGTAACATATTTTATTGATAAAGTGCATACATAAATGCTTTGTTTAAAAATGAAACTTTCTATTTTATCAAGCAATAAACAGTGCAGGCCTGCGATAACCGATAAACGTGGGCAGACGTTCGAACAGCTTGCTTCAAGGCGAGGCGCAATTTACTTATCAATTACTTATCTAACAATAAATACATACTTAAATATGCACGTAAAATTCCATCCAAAGTGTTATTTTATTCGTGTAAATTACAGACAGTGATTTAGAAAAATTTAAGTACTCTCGCTTTAAAATGCAGACCGACACTATTTATTAAAAGAAAATTACCGTTAAATATCTTTTTTTTTGTTATAATTAATTCGGCAAATAAATAAAAATTAAAAAAAGTCCTTATACATATCCATAACATTAATATTATGTCACATTCAAAACTTTAAACTGAATATTACAAATATACAATTTAGTAACATATTCTATTAATGACGTGCATTGGAACCTATCTTAAATAATATATATCTAACTGGTAATTTTGAAACAGGTACCTATGATTTAAAAATACCAAATCTATTAAAAACGGATCCGAACGAACAAGCCGTCGACGGCTCATAATAAATTAATTAAATTAATAAAATTCTGACCTTTATATCGCTTCAATTTTCCGTGTAAGCGATGCACAATCCCATAAAGTCTACCGTTAAAACCAAGATACACAGAAAAATCACTTAAATCGCACAAAATCAACGCCAGCGTTCCGAATCCTACGAAAGTCAACGCGAAACTGAATGGAATTTTTAAAAACTATTAATGGGTGGTCCGTTACGCAAGTACAAAAAATGTTTTGTTTAAAAGCGAAAGTTTCTATTTTATCAAGCAATAAAACCGTGCAGGCCTGCGATAACCGATAAACGTGGGCAGACGTTCGAACAGCTTGCTTCTTATCAATTACTTATCTAACAATGAATACATACGTATGTACGTACAATTCCGTCCAAAATTTTATTTTATTCGTGTAAATTACAGACCGTGATTTAAGAAAAATTTAAGTACTCGCTTTAAAATGCAGACCGACATTATTCATTTAAAGAAAATTATCGTAAAATATCAATTTTTTTGTTATTATTTAATTCGGCAAATAAATAAAAACTAAAAAAAAATAGCGTTATGCGGGGTTGCCTAAAAGTCGCCCCATAACATTCATATCATTCGTTAGTGGAGAGATTCTGGGAAGCCCTCAGAAGTGTACGTGCAACATACACATATACAGGGGATGTTTCTAATAAATCTAGCCAAATTGGAAAAGGTGACAAAAAGGCCGAAAATAAGCATGTTTTCGGTCAAAGAACGTGGGTCCGTAATTGTCGGAATTTTTTTTTAAATGTCAAAAAACTCTCTTTTATCAGGAGCTCTAGTTCTTGGTAAAGCCCTTCAGACAAGCTACTCGGAACTGTCGAGTCTTGAAGTTGAATGTGAAGATGGCAACCCATTTTGAAAATCCAATTTTTTATGTTAAGGGGCAGAACTAGTTTTAAAAACAAGCCGGAACTCGAATCGAGTTACCTAACCCTATCCGGGGCACCAACTTTACACCCCCCAGCTGATATTTGTACCAACATCAAAAGCTTGCTATTGGGGGGTTTACAAGGAAAATGTGGGACTAAATAAAATATCCGCACTAACAATGTAAGCATTCGAACATGCATGTGAACATTCACGGACAGTCGACAAGGTTTTAAAGAAAAAGATGCTGAACCAGTGCGATTCGAAGTTAGTTATAAGGATAGGGCTCCCATATGTCCTTTTTTTAAGAGGACAGTCCTTTTATTTGCATCAGCGTCCTTTTTTAAAACCTGTCCTTTTTTTGTCCTTTTTTTCGCTACTTAGCCTGAAAAAATCTCTACACAATTACCGTCGCATCGGGTGACTGGCCATTCGCGAAGGATTTTGTTTTAAATTAATGTTGTACCGTTATTATAAGCGTTGCAGTTATATGATGGACGTTTTCTAGACTATTTTTTTTTCTTTCAGGTTAATATAGTTTTATTTACTGTACTTATTTTATTACCCCGTAATTTCGCATTATTCTGAACTGCTCATTTTGCCATAAAAAGTAAGGTGTTAAATTTTTCATGCTGCATTCAAAACCTAAAAAGTTATTAAGATGTGACATAAAAAAAATATTGTTGAAAAACGATAACTTACTTAGACAAATTCAATCGAGCAATAAGTATGTTCATTGATCTGATTATATTGGTCTTGTATTAATTTAGTTGTGTATGATTTCAGTAAACGTTTGTCAATTTAGACTTTTTGTGAAAAATGTCCTTTTTTCTAGCATAAAGTATGTGGGAACCCTATATAAGGATTAGAGTATAGTTATAATTTTTTGTTATATTAGAGCCGTGTACAAAAGAAATATTTTCAAATCAAAACTGCAAGGACGAATTTTCGGAATTCTTACTGTAATTTCACGTACAGTCTGTTCCACATGAAAGGAAGCGCGATAATTTGCTCAGTGGACTGCGTCGCCAATACTAATTCATTGTGTTCCACGTGTTCGCAACCCCTACGCCCTAAAGTTCACATGAAAAAACATATGTTGATCTAACGAAAAATCAATCGCGATTGGTCGAATGTCGTGGTGTCTGATAAAAAGCGACTTTTTGGACGAGCTTAATCTGTCCACGTGCACATTTGGCCCAGTGCACTACAAACGCCCTATAAAAATCAAATTTTTGACTATTTCGAGCTCTTCTACAAAAATGTGAACGCATAAAAGATTTTTATTTTTAATTTAAAAAAAATCCATTTTGAATTATTTTCTTTTATATATATAAACCAATCGTGTTGTATATTATACAAAAGCCCGTTAAATGAGCTTTCAAACGAGACCACTTCCAGTTTTATAGCAACTCAGGGGGGCCGCCAATGCAAAATTAAAAAAAAAACAAAAACAGCGAGCTCGTTTTTAACCGACAATAAAATACTTCGCATAGTTTTAACATTTCACATACCGAACATAGGCCTCTAAAAATTAGTATTTTCTCACTACACATAGGCTCATTTAATACCCCAAATTTCGAAAAATATAAGGTGGGCCTGAAACAGTGTGATGACTTGACATGGAATGACCGCCCCCGTGTGTGTAGGTAAATCAGCAGTAAAATATGTCACGTTCAAAACTTTAAACTGAATATTACAAATAAACAATTTAGTAACATATTTTATTGATGACGTGCATTGGAACCTATCTTGAAATTTCGAAATAATTTCGATCCGACGCCGCGCCGCCCTCGTCCGTCGTCTCATAATAAATTAAATTAAATTCTGACCTTTATATTGCTTCAATTTCCGGTGTAAGCGATGCACAATCCCATAAAGTCTACCGTTAAAACCAAGATACACAGAAAAATCACTTAAATTGCACAAATTCAACGCCAGCGTTTCAGCGAAAGTCAACGCGAAACTGAATGGAATTTTTAAAAATTATTAATGGTGGTCCGTTACGCAAGTACATAAATGCTTTGTTTAAAAGCGAAAGTTTCTATTTTATCAAGCAATAAAACCGTGCAGGCCTGCGATAACCGATAAACGTGGGCAGACGTTCGAACGGCTTACTTTTTATCAATTACTTATCTAACAATGAATACCTGAACCTACGTATATACGTACAATTCCGACCAAAATTTTATTTTATTTTATTTGTGTAAATTACAGACGTGTAAATTGATTTAAGAAAAATTTAAGTACTCGCTTTAAAATGCAGACCGACATTATTCATTTAAAGAAAATTATCGTAAAATATCAATTTTTTTGTTATTATTTAATTTGGCAAATAAATAAAAACTAAAAAAAAAGGATCGTTATACGGGGTTGGTTAAAAGTCGCCCATATTATTCGTATATCATATCATTCGTTAAAGGAGTGTAATCAGTGGATGCAACTCTTCAGAAGTGTACGTACACAACATAGCGATTTATTAAATCATCTACTGAATGTCACATCAGACAGATGTAAACTTAATAGAAATATATATCTCCGATCTCGACCTAGATCACGATATATATACAGGTCGTATCATTTATGAGTCGTATGAGTCATATATATATATATATATCATTCGTTAGAAGGATTCGAACCTTCAGCAATGTGTATCGTACACAAAGCTGAATTTTATAACGGCACCCAGACGTGTCCTATTGAATTTTTCGATCGACCTAGATCACGAAAATACGAGGTTCGTTCATTTTGAGTCGTTGAGTCCATATAATCGACCGATTTCGTTCTCAACAGGATGCCAGTCGATCAAAATTTTATCGTAAAAGGCTCGAAGTTTGATCAGTGTATTGCTTTATGAATTTTCGAGAGAACGAGCTCGTTAATCAGCCAAATCGACCGAATTCTTATTCAAAATGGCGGCCGATCAAAATTAAAAATTTTCACGATCGTTTTTTATAATTTTCGAGAGAACGGCTCGTTTTCAAAATAATCGAGGTTCTTGATTCTATGCGTAACATTATTTGAAAAATTGTACTTGAGGTTCGAGCGCGGTAAAATTTAAAAAGAGGTTTTTGACATGCGACATGAAAATTCGCTACTGAGGTTCGAGCGCGGTCGAATTTTTGTTTTTTAAACGCGAACCGGGAACGTTTTTTAACGCGATCGCCTCCCCCTCCACCCCCCGCACGACGCGGAGACGCGCATTTCAATTTCGTTACTTCCCCCAAAGCTGTTTATTATACGAAGCAGTTTTTAAGTTCGGTAATTTAGATTCAATTTATTAATTGGAACGTGGCGAAAGAATTTTATCGAACGGACGTGCCAAGAAAGTTTTAAATAAATTCCATCGGAAAGATTAAATACTACGGCCGGATCGGCCGAAATATTTCCGCTCGACTTAATTAAAACAAAACCGAAGACATAAATTTTTGTTTTCGCGACTGCTAATTGCATTAACTTTCTAAATCTCGCGGAAGACGTTGAAATTCAAGAGTTACATTTTACGGCGAGGCCAAAACCGAGAACAATTCCCCCGTTTTAATTAATTAAATACAAACAGCGGCCGAAGATGGCGATGGCGCGAAGAGATGTACATAAGTACAACTATCGCGGGGGTCGACGGGGGGCGGGGGGGGGGCAAAATGCATGTTGGTCGGACGTTAAATGAAAAATTCCCGAAATGATCGTCATTTGGGAAAATACAAAACAAATTGCCGAAAAAAGCTTATGCCGCAGCGTGTAAAAATAAATTTTGTTATTCTCTCGACGAAAATAAAATTTACGTTCGATATATTTTACGTGTATTCTAAGCCTCTATGGTCCATGCAACATTTTTATGTCCTTTGTGACCCTAGTCCGTTCCCTCAAAATGCTTTTTATTTACAACTAGGCCATATTGCTAGTGCCGACCTCCATTTTAAATTCATATCCCAAATAAAGACGCCTTTTATGTGTCGAAGGGGGGCATATTTGGCCGGTTTATTAAGAAGTTCCCTTCTGCGTGATGGATCATCCATTTGTCGATTTAAATATAAGGTTGTGTACCGTTTCGGGTTACGACCCCATAAATCCTAATAGATATCGGTAGATATCTGTTGTGCTTCGGTCGATATTGCGGAAATAAATTATTTATCTACGAAATCTAGTCACGATAAAGTTCGCCCTAACGGATTTTTAATAAGCGACCAATTCGAACTTATACACCGAGCCGAATCCGTGCGCGTAACGTTTAAAAGATTATAATAAAATGTGACGTAAAATAAAATATATCGTCTTGTAGTTCGAGCGAAATTCTTTTAATTTAAATGTCAAAATAAATCACCGTCATTCCCATACTCCACTATGTCATTTCTCGCCCTTTACCCAACATACATAAGCGCGGGGGTACGCGAGCTCGCGCGACGCGAGTGGTCGTGCGATCGACGCGAAATCTCGCTATTTTTCGACGGACCGCTTTTTTCGTATTTTCTTTTTTAATTGCGTTTCTTGTCGAATTTCCGAAAAGTCGATCTCGAGCCGGATAATTGCGCGCGAAACGCGGCGCTGCAGTAATAAATACGGCAGATCGCGTTCGGAAGTTTGAAATTTATTTACAACAAAACAAGTTCGTAAGTAAACAAGAGAGAGAGCACCTTCGAACTAAAATCGAGTTTTACAATATAGAAATACAAGTCAAACAATAACTGACGTCGGGAGTGTTGAGCAGAACGTGCTAATGCCCAACTTAACGAGTTCTGAGCGCTGGGTACACATTTCGTAACTTTCGTATTATCGTTAAGTGCCGCATTCTTATAACTCTGCTCAGTTTCAGTACGTATACCCTCTTGTTCGGCTTGTTAGACGTTGATATTCTATTTTTTTTTTGTAACGGCGACGTTTCGGGGCGCGTCGTCTCGCAATCGAATAAAAAAAAAACAACAACCAAACAACGTCCCAAAGCGTGGAAAATTCGAAATATTCAACATGGCGACGCCGCCGCCGCCGTCTGCAACGCGAAAAATATGATTGGAGTTACTTGAGCTTCGCCAGTTTCATATGCGGCGCGACATTTGCCGTATCCGAATTTATACACGTATTTCCCTGAACAAATCCGGATAGATTGGCATCTTCAAAATTCACGGCCCCGAATACATCGACATGATCAACGCTCGGTCCGATATCCTTCCTGTGCACTCGTTTCCCGATGCTTCCTTTTAACCGAACATCCGGCCACAGATTTACAAACTGCAGAGTGCCGCCCCACGATCGATTTTTGATTGTGATGTAACTTTCGAATGCGGTCGATCGTTTTGTTTGTTTTTTTTAATTGTTGGCACAGTCGGTGTGGCTGATCGCGAACTTATAATTGGTAATTTGCACCTACAGGCTTTGCACCTGCTATCTTATAGTTTAGTTTAGTTTAACCACGTCAGTTTATTCCATGTCAAGTGATCAGATTTTAGAAAAACGACCATCTCCGATTTTGATGAAATTTTGGAGATTGTAGATACATCATCCAAACTAACTTTGGTAAAGTATTAACTTCTACAAAGTAATTGTCGTTGAGCTACAGGCGCTTATACGAGGTCTGACCAATAAGTAATGAGACTGATTTTTTAGCCGCGCTTGTGGTAACACTGCGAACCTGAAACTTCGGTTGGTTAATCTCCCATCCCTCCTCTATCGATACATGTGCTCGCGACTTTCGTACGTTCGTTAGTTCTCCAGCTGCGTTGTGTTTTCGACAACGTGTTTGTAAGGCACGTCACGAATATTGAATATAATAACGACGTAATATTGAACAGCGGTACGCGATTAAATTTTGCATTAAACTCGGCGATTCTGTTACGGAAACGTACGGTAAATTGGTCAAAGTGTTCGGCGATGAAGCCCCGAATCGTGCTCGGGTGTTTCGATGGCATAAAGATTTTAAAAATGGTCGTGAGAGCGTCGGGGATGAACCGCGAAGTGGTTGAAGCTCGAACTGACAACAACGTTCAGCGTGTGCGCACTCTCGTGCATCAAGATCGGCGGCTAACCATTCGAATGTTGGCTGATGAACTTAATTTGAAACGAGAAACCGTCAGAAAAATTTTAACTGATGATTTGTCCATGAAAAAGCTGTGTGCAAAGATGGTACCGAAGAACCTTTCGGCGGAGCAAAAACACAAGCGAATGTCCATTTCACAGGAGTGTCTGCAACAGGTCGAAGCCGATCCAACTCTTCTCGATCGTGTAATTACTGATGATGAAAGTTGGTATTTTCAGTACGATCCCGAAACAAAACGGCAAAGTCAACAGTGGCTGTCTCCTGGTGCAGCCAGACCGAAGAAGGCGAGAATGAACAAATCAAAAGTGAAAGCGATGATGATTTGCTTCTTTGACAGCAAAGGAATCGTGCACAAAGTGTTTGTACCAGCTGGGCAGACCGTCAACCAACATTTCTACCTGAAAGTACTCGATCGGCTGCGAAAACGAGTCATTAGAGTCCGTCCGGAGATTGCCAAAACGTGGATCCTTCATCGTGACAATGCTCCGTGCCATCGTGCCTTCAGTGTGTCGCAGTTTTTGACCTCTCAAAACATCGCAGTGTTGCCGCAAGCGCCCTATTCGCCGGATATGTCACCCTGCGACTTCTTCTTGTTCCCCCAAACAAAATTGGCCGTGAAAGGAACGCATTTTGAGTCCAAAACTGATATTCGACATTCCAGTCGAAGCCTTCCAGAAATGTTACGAAAGCTGGAAGAAACGTTGGAACCAGTGTGTAGTTGTGGGAGGGGAGTACTTTGAAGGGGATCACATCAATGTATCTTAATTTTTAAATATACGTATTTTATGTCTCATTACTTATTGGTCAGACCTCGTATGACCCCATGTCGCGCACGACTACAGACAGTATCACTAAAAAATTTAGCAAAGTTTAAGTGTTAATTTTTCAGCCAATATTAAATCGAAAATGTTGAAACTATGGGGCTTTGTACAGTTTTTTGTGTTCTTTCCAATGGTGCCTGCTGCATTTGTAGCTTCTCAATATCCAATGAACTAGAGCAGCTTAAAATAAGCTTAAAAAATTAGCTGTGCGAAAAAACATAAGTTTTTTACACTTATAAAGTGTAGCCTACTATATTTCATGATGTACTGTAGATATCCGCTCCAAATTTTAACCATATGTTAGCATTACTATAAGGTCTTTATCCCCCAAATATCACGAACCTAGCTTGCTTATTTCTTTCACAGTGTAGCTTAGAATTTCTGATTTTTGTGAAAAATGTCAAAAATAGGGTAAATTCAACCGCATTTTCCGGAAGAGAGCCCTCTGGAATCGTTTTCAAACCACTTCCATTTGAAAGAGCGTATCTTGAATTATTATAAAATGTGTGTTTAATTATCTACCTCGAAAGGCTAACATACCAAAAATCGATTAGGTAATATTGGATTATGCGTATACCGAACGTGTGCACTGTGCGTACATATTTATTATATGTAGGCAATGTGCTATTAATGGTCTTTTAACACTTCAAAACAGACTAGCACTAGTAAGTTTTTGAAATCAAGAACGAACGTTTCCAAAATCCACTATTTTAGTGCCCAATACAGAAATTTCAAAAATTTTGTAAATTTGGCCCATCACAAAGAAGACTTTGGTATCGAAGCGAAATGGAATTTTTTTGGCACTAGTCATGGAAAGTCACCGTGTGATGGAGTTGGGGGAACCAGCAAACGTTTAGCTGCGAGAGCTAACCTTCGACGACCGTCTAACGACCAAATCCTGACACCAGAAGACCTGTTCGAATTCTGTGACAATGACATTCATGATATCATATATATATTCGTACCGAAAGAAGATATTATCGAAAGTAAAGACATTCAAGAGAAACGATGGCAAAATAGTAGCACGATTGCGGGAACGAGAGATCATCACCAATTCATTCCACTCGATTCGGACAACATTCGCGTGAGTAAAGTTTCAGACGACACAGTTTTCTTCACTATCAAAGTTGCGTACATGGTCGAACTCCCGGCGCTTCGAATGACAGATTTGTAGCCTGGTGTAACAAATGGTGGATCGGAAATGTCATCGAGGTTTCGTTGATTGAGAATGATGCACAAACCAACTTCATGCATCCTCGTGGACCAGCGAATTCGTTTTATTGGTCAGAACGGCAAGACGTGTGTTGGGTCCCAGAGGAGCATATAATTGCTAGTGTCTCCACCATCCGTTACAACTACTGGACGTCAATACCAATTCTCTGAAGACGTTATTCCGAATATCGAAAGAAAATTCGCTCCAAATATTTGACTGTTATTCGGACGTCATGACGGCTTGGGAACCATAAAAGCAACCCAAAAGCTGGCTTGGGAACCAGATAGAAATCCACTTTAAAGGCTTTGGACCCTTGATGAAAAAACCAACGACAGGCTTGGGATCCTGAACAAAGAAACCCACCCGTGGCTGTTTATTGCGCGGCTATCAGGACGTGACCTATGTGGCGATGAGGTTGTCAGATCAATATCTGGTATTGAACTGGCAGTGGATATTCCATCATGGACCAGCGCAATACACCTAAGTATATACGAGCATTATTTTACACACAATTTACTTGATAGGTTATACTATCTTAAATATAGTTCGTCATAAATATCACTAACACATTCCATGAACCTACATGAACCCGCCTATCTTGGATTCGATTTTTAGTAAATTAGCCGTTCGAGGTAGATAATTAAACACACGTTTTATAGTACTTCACGATATGCTCTTTCTAATGGAAGTGGTTTGAAGACGATCCCAGAGGGCTCTCTTCCGGAAAATGCGATTGAATTTGCCCTACTTTTGACATTTTTCACAAAAATAAGAAATAGTAAGCTTCACTGTGAATGAAATAAGCAAACTATAGTCGGGTTAACATATGGTTAAAATTTGGAAGGGATATCAACAGTACATCACAAGCTACAGTAGGCTAAACTTACAACTTTTTTCGCATCGCTAATATTTTAAGCTTACTTTAAGCTGGTCTAGCTCATCGAATATTGAGAGGCTACAAATACAACAGAAAGAAAGAGCACAAAAAACTGTGCAAACGCCCTTAGTTTCGACATTTTCGATTGAATATTGGCCGAAAAATTACCACTTAAACTTTGCTTAATTTTTTAGACATACTGTAATCGTGTGCGACATGGGGTCGTACAAGCACATGTAGCGCAACGACTATTACTTTGTAGAAGCTAATACTTTACCAAAATTAGTTTGGATGAGGTACCTACAATCTCACAAAATTTAATCAAAATCGGAGATGGTCGAGCGGGGAGCCCTTGATCACCTGACGTGGACTGACCCACGACGTTCTCAACTTCGAGGATGTGACGGACACGTAATTGCAAAGGTTAAACAAGGATAAGAAAGTACAGATACGTTTACACGGATCCAAGCAATCCGTTGACGTTTGCAATATTTAACTCAGAGCGCTCCGCACGCGTTTAATTCGTGCCCGAAACTCGATAACGACTAACTAAAAGACGTGGGGGCCGTTTCATAAAAAATAGAAGTTTAGAAATTAACAAAGTTTCCTTGATCGGCCTTCGCGACTCTTCCTGAAGAGTTAACTCCCATCATCACATTTTATCCGTCATAACTGATTCCAACAAAAATTATACAAAATTGTTTTATCGGATTTAAATAAAATGCACCATAATTTAATAACAAAAGACGCTAACAATCGCATCCCAATTACGACGAGGTTAACTAATAAGTCCGATAATTGCGGTTCGGATAATTGTACTGTCTGTTACCTAACTTCCGAGTTAACTATTTTGAGACCTAAATTTATGGCCGTAAGACTTTAGTAATTGCGTTTGAATTCCCGCAGTTGTTATTATAAACTGTAATTGTTGCTCTAAAAACGGTAAATCATCTGCCTTAAACATCGTAAATTTCGAATTCAAAAGTTTAACGCTATCGTAAGTTAGACATCGGATTATCGAGTGAGCGGTGTGTATCGTGATCAAAGAAATTCATCACTCAAGATCAGAACCAAAAAATCCACGTCTTCCCGAAAAAAAATAAATACCGAAAACTCAAAGTTCGAGCAATTTCAAAGAGGCAGTAGCGCCGTAAAAGCAATAACACGATAAGGCACAATACCACGTGTCGATTTTTTTTTTAATGTACTATGTATTATAACGTCGTCGGCATCGTAGAAAAAAAATTACAAGTGATTTTTCGTTTGGTGGGAATCAAAAATTTACAATACAGGACTACGTATAATTACATACAGGTGCTTTTAGAACCAGCCCTACCCTCAATTTATATGCAGAGACAAATCAACAACCTCTGAAATATAGACGTGAAAACCTAACAATAAATTACGCCATGTCAGTACTATCTAATAAAAACCACTTAAATTACAGTCTAATAAAAAATCCACAGAACCCTATGATCTATCAAAACAAACGAGAAACCCTAATTCCATTCAACATTAGAGCAAGAAACATATTAAAAAACTAAATATCAACAATATCACTATACTACCAACCTCGTTTGGAGTTCCGCCATGGCGCACAAACATCCCCAAAATCAATCTCCAACTTACAAACCACAATAAATCTGACACAAACCCTAAAATTTTCCAAAATAGTTTCAACCAAATAAAAGAAAAACTCCATGAATATAAATACATTTTCACGGATGGCTCAAAAATCAACACAAATGTGGGCTCGGCATATTCTATCGATCAAAATAACAAACAATACAAGCTTTCACGCTACAGCTCTATATACAGTGCGGAACTTTTCGCCATTAAAGAAGCGCTCAACGCATTAGAAACAAATACAAGCAGTAAACATGCCATTTTTAGTGACTCCTACAGCTCCTTAATGACAATTAAAAAACTATACAACAATAACCCGTACATCAGGAAAATTCAATAAGTAGTAACTAATATAGAAAAAACAGACAGGGAAGTCGTCTTCAACTGGATTCCATCCCATTTAAGCATGTAAAATGAAAATGTGAACAATGAAAATGAAGATGTGAAAAAATGAAAATGAAAATGGAAGAAAATGAAAATGAAAATATGGACAAAGCAGCAAGACAAGCAGCGGAAAGCACTACAGTAGACGAGAAGAATCCCACCAGTGACTATATTAAGATCTATATCAAGGGAAAAATTCAATACCTCTGGCAAGAGGAGTGGAACGGGAATCCCAATAACCACCTAAATAAAATCAAACCTAAACTGGGCACCAGGTGGACGCCAGACCAACCACTCAAGCGTAGGGAAAGAATCAAAATCACAAGACTTCGAATAGGACATACCAAGGCGACACACGAGTACCTGATGAGGGGAACGGAAGCACCAATCTGCGACGCGTGTGGTGTGAGACTAACAGTCGAACACCTCCTCATTGAATGCCCCAAATATTCCCTTGAAAGATCAACAAGTCGGATAAACAGTTTACAAGTGCTTGAACTTCTGGGAAACCATCCGACAAAAGTGCTGGATTTTTTTAGGTCGATAAGACTGATTCACCAGATTTAAAGTGAAAACAAATCATGCAGTAATTGTAATAATAAATATAACTTATGCCTAAACCCAATAGATGGTATGGCATATTAATAAATTAAATTAAAAAAAAAAAATTCGAAATTGATATTTTTTTTGAATTTTTCATGTTTTTTTTCCTCCGTGCCGTATCGAACGCGCCAAAACTATTTTAACACTTAGCGAAAGTACAGGTCGTGAGCTATTTAGGGGGACATTTTTATTTATTTTTTGTGACTGCAGTAGAAACGGGAATAAAACTGTCTAAAAATGGGTCGAATTTGACGCGGATCGACATATGGCATGGCGGATTTATCCGCGTATAATCTGCTCGAATGGAAAAATTAAAAATTCGCACGACATCCTTGTTAACCCTTTTGCGTGTTAATTATATTTATAATTATAACACTGGAATTCTCTCAGAATTATATCTGTTTATTTATCACTTGTTATTATTACTACAACAACAAAAAAACAATGTATTGTACATTTTAACAATCCTTCGCGCCCGAATATTCGAAATTATAAAGGCGCAGCCTTGAAGCGTTGTTAAGGGTCCGGCAAGTTGTTACTTTTACGTTTTTCATCCATTTAACTTTTAAGAATGACTAGATATAAAACTCGTCTTAAGTGATCAAAACTGAAACGTTCGACTTTTCAATTTGTTTCGAGTTCCAAATAATACTGCACATTTATTATTGAGCCTTCGAATGTTTGATAAATAGCCGAAAGACACGAAATAATAACGATTACGTTTTATATTCACATTAATAACCGAGGGTTTTATTTTTTGAATCACACGTTGATCGATGGATTTTATTAGAAAGCGGTTAGTCGATGATTTATCGTTATTCCTAAAATAAAAGCTTTCAAGACCGTAACACCGAAAATGTTGGCTTAATGTTTTTACCTATATTAAATGAAACCGTTGATGATAAAATTTGTTAAGAAACGAAAATGCCATTTTATCGATTAATTACGGGTAGGTATTTTTCTATTACGTTCGTACAATGACGTTCCACGTTCAGGTCAATTATAACTCAAAATTCTTAATTATCTATACGGACGGACTTGGGCGTCGTCGTGGTCGTGAATCAAAAATTAGACGGCCTTTTGCCATATATAAGGTTGTTTGGTAATGACTTGCCGCTTTTACAAGATTTTTAATATTTTATTTAATTTAGTTAGGATTAAAACAGAATTAGGTCAAATATGCGCCGTTTTGTTCGATAATTTGTTGCCATTTTGAAGGTAATTTCATTATGCCCCTCTCGTAGAATCCCTTCTCCCTATTGGCAAAAACTGAGACAAGTGGTTTTCACAGTCTTCTCTTGTGTTGAATTTAATATCACCAACAGAGTTTTGCAGCGACAAGAAGAGATGGTAATCCGATGGTGCAATGTCAGGACTATAAGGCGGGTGCATTAAAACATCCCAACCAAGTTCCCGGAGCTTCTGACGGGTCATCAAAGATGTGTGTTGCCTGGCGTTGTCCTGATGGAACACAACTCCTTTCCTATTGACCAATTCTAGCCGCTTCTGGTCGATGGCATCCTTCAAACGGTCTAGTTGTTCGATATACCGCTCAGAATTAAGTGTTTGGCCCGATGGGAGCAGTTCATAGTGGATGATTCCCTTCCAATCCCACCAAACACACAACAAAACCTTCCTGGGCGTCAATCCTGGCTTGGCCACCGTTTGGGCCGCTTCGTCTTTCCTCGTCCACGATCGTTTGCGAACAACATTATCGTAGGTGACCCATTTTTCATCGCCAGTCACCATCTGCTTCAAAAACGGCTCCTTTTCGTTGCTTTTCAGCAATAATTCGCAGATGGAAATGCGGTCGATTAGGTTTTTTTTGGACAACTCATGTGGCACCCAATTATCCAGCTTTTTAGTGTATCCGGCTGCTTTCAAATGCCTGTGGACTGTTTCAGTGCTTAGCTGGAACTCCCTCGCGATACTTCTGATAGTCACATGCCGGTCTTCGTGGATTTTTTCTATGATTTTGTCGACATCAGTGGTTATTGGCCGTCCACTGGGCACAGGGTCTGTTATGTCGTTTCGGCCGGCTCTAAAACGCCGAAACCACTCTTCGGCGGTTCGAATCGACACAGTACCATCTCCCACAACACCATTAATCTTGCGATGCGATTCGCGTGCGGTTTCGCCTTGCACAAAGAAGAATTTCAAAATAGCGCGAATTTCGGCATTAGTGAACTCCATGTTTCAGCGACTGCCACTTGTGAAAAAAAAGTCAAAACTAAACAAAAGACACGTCGTTTTATAGCTAATGTCATCACCTGTCAAATGACATACAGAGTTGCCAAATGCTGCTTTATTTGCTTGCCCCACAACGCTTCAAACTCCCTCTAGCGAAAAAGCGGCAAGTCATTACCAAACAACCTTATATATTGTAGTATATTATGTAGTTAGGTAATTCACGTATTCCCCAACGCCGGACGTTTGAAGCTAGATAACCGAGTTACTTTATTAAAATAGTTAATAGCTTTGCCTAACTAAAATTATGTCGTTTATGCGTACGCCTTCTTTAACAAATTGCAACAGGTCAGGGAGGAAATGAAGGGCGGCCGCTTTTGATTCAAAGCGGAAATGTAAATAGTGTAACGATAACCGCGGCTTCGATGAAATTCGGCGACCTAATGAAAAACGACGGTGGGCGGCGCGGCAGCGGCGGCGGCCCAACAAAATGCCCAACTTCATACCTATAAGGAAATACAACTATTACCTTCAAGCTAAGTAATATTTAAGCAGCTCGACGAAAACTTGTAGTATTGTAATGAAATTTCGCGTGCACTTCGTTTTCTGCAAATTTTCAATTTTAAGGGATTTAAACAGTTGAAGCGATTTTGAGTGATGCGCTTAGATAGCTCGAGAGCTGTTTAAAACTTTATGATTAAAATTTAATATTTAGAGGGCTACAATATTCAACGCCAACCGTTACGTGCATCGCGTATAATTGAATATTAAATTTTGTTTGTACGCCCGTTTCTTCGATTTCCCCTTTAATTAATTAACGACGGAGATGATTCTTTTTCGCGAAGTTAATTAAAGTAAATAATGTTATTAAAGATGTTGCGAAAGTGATCGCGCGAGGCCCTCTCGGAATCGTTCATCAACGGTCGGAGAGCACTAAACGAAACTCTCCTTTTATTTTTCCCCTCGGCCAATAAATACCTACGTGTATAGGACGGACGACGTACGTTGCAAATTACCGACATTTTAATTAATTACGACGTTGTATTCGGATTAAATTTTCCGTAGTAACGATTTTATAAAGATTTCGTTCTCTGTTTGTGGAATATCTTGTTTAATTAAATTTATAAGCGCGATTCGGCATTAAAATTTATTATAACGCGAAAAGCTTTGTTCGTATTTTCAACTGGAAATCGTTTAGATGCTCGACAACTAATTAATTCTATGTATAGGTAAAAATTTGATGACGAACAATTTGACGTGCGTCGGTCGATGTATTCCGAGGCGCGAAGAAAGTTAACGAGCAATTGAAACGCACTAAGGGCTTCTATAATTGGCAATTTCGAAATGAAATCGAGTAAATTTTCGCGAGGTTGTTGCGAAATCGACAGGGGGGGGAAGATTGAAAAATTGTCGCGTCCCCGATTTGAGATTAGCGGGTAGATTTTTTTCAATTGAAAGTCGAATCCCATTAAAATAATATACAACACTGATATGCTGGGAATGTATTAAAAATTTAATATCCTAAGAAGGCTTTAAAAAAACCTTTTTTGCATATAAATTGCATACTTGGCTTTCAATATATTTTCATTTTTCGTATACTTTACCAATCAATATCTGCTGCTATGTTCTTTGAAGATAAGTAAATACATCAACGAACGGGAGGATCGGGAGGATATTCTAAAACCGTGATCTCCTTCCATCCTTTGAATAAAATTGGGTATTACCTCATTCCTGAATAGGGAATGTGTATTGCTAGGGATTGAATTTAATTTTATTTCGAGTTTAATTTTAAACATCGCCCAACAAAAATGTATAAAGTTTAATCAAATTATCTAAAGAGGAAAATCAAAGGGACCTTGTACAGATTAAATTTTAAAATTTATTAGCCTTTTGAAGCTATTCTTTAGCGATTTTCATTCATTTCGATAGAATCGCGCGCCCCCGCATTGTTGCGCGCAGATTGAATCGCTCGATATCGAAACGTGTTCGGTTTCATAAAGCCCACTAATAATTTCAGTTACCTACAATGATATAATATTATTTGAGGATGCGGAACGTGTAATTAAAATGCAATCACTATCGCAGTCACAGGACGATTTATAAACGAGCGTAAAAATTTCCGGCAACTTATTGAGGAGATCATTCTGACGATGAATAAAAAAAAACGTTCTATGTACAGGACGTTTCAAAAAAATATGGCAATATTTTTAAAGCTGATAGAACCGTGAAAAATAAGTGGGGTTTGCTTAATACACATTTGTCCGAAGATCGTCCGTTTTCGAAAATTACCTACTTTTTGTAATATTTTTTTTCGACTGCATCAAAACTACGAACGACATCGTATTGTAATTTGTTATTCAAATGTTTTCGGGGGTGGCTAAAGCGTTTGTAGGTTCCCGTATGTCGTAATGGGCACAACGTCTACGACTAACTTACGTTCACAACTTGTTTTAGGCCAGGTTTGTAGGCACGACAATTGGAAAAACAATTCAAAAACAATTGGAAAACGTTACTCTTAGTAAAAGCCACCCAAGCGCACCGTGTCGACGTTTATTCATCAAAAACAAATAAATAATTAACAATAAATGTAGTAATTTAAAAAGCACTAATCTCGTGATATTACATCATTAATTATGAAATATCTCGAAAATAATGCGTCTGGGCGACTTTTACTAAGCAAACTTTTTATGTAAAATTAACTAACCTATCAGTTTTTCCAATTGTCGTACCTACAAACCTGACCTCAAAAAAGTTATCACCAGAAATTTGGCCGTAAACGTTGTGTAACTAGCGCAATCTATGGCGTACGGAAGAAATGTGAATGTGAATGTGTAAAACATTTAAAGGACCTTACGGATTTTTATAAGGAGCTGGGCCCAAATAAAGATAGCAATGAACCATATACCGTTTGAAAGCTCTCAATGAGTACTACAACGTAGGTCCAAGCATAAGTCACGAAAACGGAGTACAACATTTTTACGAGCATTCAAATGTTTTATGACGGTTTTGTAACTAAATACATTTATCGATAGAATTCATGAACAAGTACTCATGTGTTATATACCATCGGAAAGTGCGCTTCGAGATCTACACGATGGTGTCAAATTCAACGTCCTAACTGGTGGTACAAGGGCACTTTCAATGCCTTAAAAGAATTTTTATGCGGGCTCAGCAACTTGTAACCAGTCTAGGACACGCATACGTCGACGGACCCTCACCAGCCATATACCATCGGAAAGTACGCTTCGAGATCTACACGATGGTGTCAAATTCAACGTCCTAACTGGTGGTACAAGGGCACTTTTAATGCTTTAAATGGATTTTTGCCCGGGCCCAGCAACGCATATTTCGTTAAAGATACGCATACGTCGACGGACCCTCACGAACCATATACCACTGAAAAGCGCGCATCGAGATCTTTACGATGGTGATAAATTCAACCACCTAACTGGTGGTACAAGTACACTTTTAATGCTTTAAATGGATTATTTATATTATAGAATTAGTACATATTGCATAAGTCTAGACGAAAGAAATAATTGTAAACCAAAAAAGTACTTGATGTGATAGATATTACACGCTCAAGTTAACGTAACATTAACTTAAATTAACTGATTAGCGATGTTTATTGCTGGTGGTGCATACGAATTGGTCGGTAAAGCATGCGAAAGCAATCACAACACAAAACAAAAATCCATTTAAAGCATTGAAAGTGTGCTTGAACCAGCAGCTAGGTCGTTGAATTGAACACCATCGTAGAGATCTCGAAGCGCGCTTTTCAATGGTATATGGATCGAGAGGGTCCGTCAACATATGCGTGACCTAGACTGGTTACAAGTTGCTGGGCCCGCATAAAAATTATTTTAAGGCATTGAAAGTGCCCTTGTACCACCAGTTAGGACGTTGAATTTGACACCATCGTGTAGATCTCGAAGCGCACTTTCCGATGGTATATAACACATGAGTACTTGTTCATGAATTCTATCGATAAATGTATTTAGTTACAAAACCGACATAAAACATTTGAATGCTCGTAAAAATGTTGTACTCCGTTTTCGTGACTTATGCTTGGACCTACGTTGTAGTACTCATTGAGAGCTTTCAAACGGTATAAGGTTCATTGCTATCTTCAATTGGGCCCAGCTCCTTATAAAAACCCGTAAGGTCCTTTCCATACGACATGACTTGTAGTTTTTTTTAATTTAATTTATTAATATGCCATACCATCTATTGAGTTTAGGGATAGGTTATATTTAAATCTGGTGAATCAGTCCTATCGACCTAAGAAAATCCAGCACTTTTGTCGGATGGTTTTCCAGAAGTTCAAGCAGTTGTAAACTGTTTATCCGACTTGTTGATCTTTCAAGGGAATATTTGGGGCATTCAATGAGTTCAAATTCAAACTTGTAGTTTTGATGCAGTCGAAAAAAATATCACAAAAAGCTATCTTCGACGACTTGCGTCTCAAAAATGAAAGATCTTCGGGCAAATGCGTATTAAGCAAACACCACTCCACAATATTGCCATGTTTTTCGGAAACACCCTGTATACCAATTAATTACCGGACCGCGGAAGAATCAAAATTTTCATTACTTAAATAAATAGCAAATTCGTTAGTTTAATATCCGGTTGCCTACTATTGAAAAATGAAAAGACACCGTTTAATCGTTTTTTTTTGTTTTTTTCTTAATTGTAACTTTACTTACTACATATTATTAATAAAACTTTAATTTCTTGTAGCTTTATAACTAATGGATCTATATTTATAGTATAACATTTAAGAAACTGTCGAAATTTTTTACACTTGCGATTAATCACCCTGTGTGTAATGCCGCGAAAATTTGACCTAGCCCGACGATTAAGTGAACGTTCGTTTTTTGTTGTTGTTGTTTTTTTTATAAACAACATTGTGCGTCAACTATAAATAATTGTCAAAAATAATTTTATTTATACCGTAGGTAACAATTGAAGAAAAGATGCTCTAAAATTAAGGACGTGTTAGATGAAGAGGCTATTTTAATAATATTTATAGGCAATATAGGAAGAGGTTCCGTATAAAAGTGGAATCGAAATTTTCTTTTTATTTTTTTCCGACATCGAAATTTTATTCATGTAGGCAGCTTTTATTACGTGCAGTACATAATTTACTTAATTTTTGCGATCGGATTATTCGAAAGCAGAATTTTCTCAATATATATATATATATAAGAACAGCCTTGTAAAATCAACGACAACCAATCTTAAGTGCGATATTACAAAATTATTCACTTACCGACATACCTATGTAAACGTGTTCCAATAAACGGATTCGATTCAAATACAAATTACCTACACGAGGATCGGAGAAGCGGAAATTACATCACAAAGGAAACCGTCGCGGTAGTCGCAAAAGCAATTAAACTTTATAGTTTCATCTGGCAACGGGTAAATATGTTTGAATATTTCCAATGCACCCCGACATCGAATTTATAAATAAAACGAAAACTTGTTGCGGTGCCCAGTTGTGCTTGCGTTCAATTTAACACGACGTTAATCGATAAGGCCCGTTGTAATTTTGAGGTGGACGAGTTTTCTCTTCGGACCCCGTTAAGACATCTGGCAACCCGGGCATAAGTTTGGTAGGGGGGGGGTTCTTTTTCGTATAGGTTTACTTTGGTGTACAGGGTGTTCCGAAAATCATGGACAAACATTTTGAACGGTCATAGTTCACATGCAAAAAGTTTAAACGTCATAGACTTTTGCCGCGAGAGTGGTATCATTTTGTCAAGTTGCAGCTCTTGGACGTTTCGTATTTTAAATCGTTTACGACTTGTATTGACTGGGCGGTTATAAAATCATTGCGGCCGCACATTCAGCTCATATCAAGTCGCGAAGGCTGTTGGAGAAACTTTCGAAAATGCATCCAGCGTAACAGACTGCCGCAAACGGATTTCGAAGAAGCGAAAACTGTCCATTCAACGACCAAATATTCCAGGACTGCGTCAGAAAAAAAAAACAGAACACCGCGAAAAGATTCTGAAAACATTAAACCCTTTGCGGTCGTATTAAATTTGGACATAGGTGTCGTACTGGACGGAATGAATTTCCATTGAAAGAGCAGTGTAACACAACATGCAAGATTATGAAGGATAAACAAGATTTATTAATTCTTTTTTGAACATTAGATGTATGTTTAGACAATAATGTGTTTCAATAACATGTTTTTATGTAAAAATTATATTTTTCATTTCTCCATTGTGTGGTATCTTTGAAAGCTGTCTCCAATATGCAGACCTGGTTTTCGACTACATGTATCGCAAAAATAATTAGTTTAATTCCTATCCCTAATCTTTCTGTTCGAACATACAGAGCAATCTTTACTTTGCACACCTGCGGCATTCAAGGTGCCAAAATAAAACTCTTCATCGTTACTTTCAGATTCGCAGTGCACTTCCTTCGGTAACTTTCTTTTTGCCATTTTGGAGTATTATTTTGAAATATCTTAACAAGCGAGAATGCCTAATTGCAGTTAAACGTAATTTGTAAAGCTTTATTTGAAATTCTGCGAAGTATCTCCGAAGCTTGTCGATTTCTTCACTCTCAAAAGGCGCCTGACTCGCCACGGTGTTTTGCATGGCGAATGTGAAACGACCGCGTTTGTTTATATTGAGTTTCGACATCTCCGATTTGTCGGGGCAATGTTTTGGTTCGTGAAAAGGTCGCTTAGACACTCAAGAGCTTTCAGAGAAATTATGAACTGATACTGATTCGTACGGTTCCTTGTTGTGGTGGCTGAGAGCAGACGTACGACCGGAACGGTAAAAAAGCTTTGGTGGCTGAGAGTAGACAAACGACCCCAAAGGATTAATCCAACAGATGAAAATGTAGGAGGGCAGCACCATCTCATACTTTAGGTGTAAATCCATAACTACGTGGATCCTAGTCGTGCCACGCAGCCCAAAATAATCAGTCTAACATCTGCATGACTGATGGTGATAGTGACGCAGGTTACATCGTATGTGGAGATAAGTACACGGAGAGTGCAGAGGACTGGATACAACTGTCACGGATGCTCAATGTGGACTCATGAGACTTGCGGAGTCGTGAAATGTGATATCCTAACAGGTGGGCTGAAAAGTTCGTAGGCTGACACATAGATAGCGTTACTAGGATTAGATTCATATTATTTTTTGTTAGTACTAACCTTTGAAAGACACGTGTATAAATTTCACAACTTCCGGTCAATTGTTTCGTGAGATATAGCATTGTGAGTAAAGCAACTTTTGTTATTGTTTAAAAATGGATAAGAAAGAATTTCGTGTGTTGATTAAACATTGCTTTTTGACGAAAACAAATACTGTTGAAGCCAAGGATTGGCTTGTTAAACATTATTCGGACTCTGCACCAGGCAAATCAACCGTTGGGAAGTGGTTTGCTAAGTTTAAACGAGGCGAAATGAGCATCGAAGACGATGCACGCAGTGGACGCCCCAAAGAGGCTGTTACCGAAGAAAATATCAAAAAAGTCCACAAAATAATTTTGAATAAGTAATTTTGAAATGAAGTTGATCGAATTAGCTGAGACTCTAAAGATTTCAAAGGAACGTGTTGGACATATCGTGCATGAATATTCGGACATGCGAAAGCTGTATGCAAAGTGGGTGCCGCGCGTGCTCACAATCGATCAAAAGCAGCAACGTTTTGATGATTCGGAGCAATGTTTAGTGATATTAAATCGTAATAAAGACGAATTTTTCCGTCGATATATCACAATGGACGAAACATGGCTCCATCACTACACTCCAGAGTCAAATCGACAGTAGGCCGAGTGAACTACACGCGATGAACTGGCTCCAAAGCGTGGAAAGACGCAACAGTCGGCTAAGAAGGTTATGGCATCGCGAAATCGCAATCGCGAAAAAACGGCCCCATTTAAAGAAGAAAAAAGTTCTGTTTCATCAAGACAATGCGTCGTGTCACAAGTCAAGGAAAACGATGGCAAAATTACACGAATTAGGCTACGAATTGCTTCCCCATCCACCGTATTCTCCAGATCTGACTCCCAGTGACTTTTTCTTGTTTGCAGACCTCAAAAGAATGCTCGCTGGAAAGAAATTTAGCACTGATGCTAATCACCGAAACTGAGGCTTATTTTAAGGATAAGGAGAAATCTTACTTTAAAAATGGTATCGAAAAATTGTATGACCGCTATAATCGTTGTATCGCCCTCGAAGGCAACTATATTGAATAAAAAAAAATTTATCAAAAAAATATGTTTTACTATGTTAGCCTACAAACTTTTCAGCCCATCTGTTATCTTAGGTACCAACCTATCGAAATTTTGACGCGGGAAATTTGAAATTTTTAACAGCTTCCCCAACTAACAATTTTTAAATTTCGCGGCGGATTTCTATTGGTATCACATGAAAACATTTGCAGTCAGTGGCGGTGATAAATTAGGCAAAAGGAATTCTGAATTGTTCGAGTAACGAAATATTATACCTGTTGTTGCATATATAAATAATTACGTCCAGTTTCACGTATTTTACCACTTATGTTATTTTTGAACATGTTTACATTAAAATATTATTAGTTTAATTTAATCATTTACTGCAGTACGTCACTGCCTTTGTTATTTAACCTGATATTGACGTTTATATACGAGTAGTACCAACAGAAATTCGCCGCGAAATTTCAAAATTGTTAGCTTGGTCGTCCATTATTACCGTCGTCTTTTCTTGCCCCTCCGTTCCAAATTTTTAAAATTTAAAATTTTTAATTTAAATTACGTTCTTTTATGATACCTACTAGACTGCGTCCCGTGTAGAAATACGATCGAGAAAGTGTCGGCCGTGTACAAATTCGGCCTAACGACCAACGCTAACTGTAAGTATTTATCGTTTCGAACCACTCCAAAAAATCGAACGGCACAGCACTTTCTCGTTCGCATCTGATTTCGCAAAACGGGACATTTAGTATTTTTTTGAAATGTAGCAATTAGGCCTTTTGTTTATTTTTTTATTAAATTCATAACCACAAGATGTTTCTGTTTGAAATAAATGTTCACTTGCTTTAAGGGAATAGTAGTCGCTAGAAAATCAATACTTATATATTGTTTTTTATCGTTGGTAACGACTTTGAAAATTTTCTTGACGTTGTAAATTATGTATTTTTTATAATTATTAGATATTCTGTAATAAAAATTTATTGATCTTGTACGATAATAAAGATAAGTTTTTAGATATTTTCTCAAAATTTATCAGGAATTTGTAACATATTTTTACATTTATAAAATCTGTATTGGTTTATCTAGGTGATAATATCGATAAAAATTGAAACTTCCCTTTAGTAATCTCACAATTTTAATTTTTATAGACGTTTTATGATCACACGTCGTAAGTAATTATAAAACGTCTATAAAAATTGAAATAGTGAGATTACTAAAGGGAAGTTTCAATTTTTTATTTTAAGTTTTAATTCCCCATAGATTTTGAGAAAATATCTAAAAACTTACCTTTGTTATCGTACAAGATCAATAAATTTTTATTACAGAATATCAAATAATTCAGAAAATATCAGAAAACCGTCCCATCTTAGGTGTTACTCACCCCCTATTACTAACGAGGCTTTTAGTTTTTCGCTCTTCGCGCTCGAGGGCGCGTAGTTTTCTTAAAATAAATTTATGACGAACATTTCTTTCAATATCCGCGGAGCACGTTTATCGATTGATTTACGTAAATACGTGCAGTCCCCGCTAAAAAAAAATGCCGTCGCGGCATTTATAAGGTACTCAGCTGCTTGTTTTGATTTAAGGGAATTCTTACATAAGCTACAGCCGCTACTTCGGGAATCAAGTCCGGATGAGACTTGAATTTAGATGGCCGCGTCGTTATTTATGCATACGTGTACTCAGATGGACTCGGAAACTCGTGAATTAGCACAATTCTAGGGATACTCACGACATAAATAATAGGATATTTATGCACGTTCCGGGGGCGTGCAGCAAGCAGCTCCTCGACTCTTTCTTTGGTTAGCCTAATTAATGTGTATAAAAGTGGAATTTACGATTGTTTGATAATTAAAAGCACACATTTCGGCGCGTTGTAATCTCGCGATTTTACGCAAATAGCGAATGCGCGACGCCGTTCGAAACGAACCCTTCAACGAAAGCGTTATTTGTCTACGCGTTTCTTTCGTGCCGTGCCGCATTTTAAATTGGAACTTACGAAAACGGTCACACACTCTTATATTGTGTTTGGCAAAAAATAAGCTCGGCAACGTTTTACTAACGGGAATTAAGCGATCCCCTTAAAACGTTACATTTATTAAGTTCCCCAAGTCCGATCGATCATCGAACGGGTCGACTATCTGCTGCCTTAATCCTCTCCGAAAAAATTACCACACTAATCCGAAGCGAGTACACACCGCCGCGTTTGTCACCTTTAAAACGAAGCGTCGCCATTCGACGCAAAATTCGAGAATTAAAGACGGTCGGTCATCAGTGACCGTAGCCTGTTTATAGGTACGTAACATGGCCAACATTTCCTCGAGTAAATAAAATTAAAGCGCCACGTCTTAGTCGTACGCAAAAAAAATTGAATTCCTACCACCATTAAAATTCTGAATATGTATATAAATTTAAGCTTCGTAACATTTTTCCAACATAATATATCTCTATTACTCCGGTCTCAAATTCTGAGAGGGCAATATATATTTTTTATATTCACGCGAAATATAGAATGTCTGATACCCTACGAGATCTTAAATTTTTTTATATTATGTGTATTTCCGCAGAAAGGGATTTATATTGGTTTCGAGAGAGTCCTTTCGATTTCGGGGATTACCCCCGAGTACGTGCTTCTGAAAATTTGCAAAAGCGCAATCTAAAACTCTCGCCAACGCAAATTAACGAGTATATTACCCTGCTTATTATTTCCAAGTACCTACCCCGAAATCGATACGAACGCTTCTTTCAAAATGGCACGTCAGAAACATTCGAGCATTAAACTCTTAAAACAATTCATCAAAAAAAAAACGTCACGTTGGCCGACTACGGACCATTTCATAAAAAGCAATCTATTGTTTTGTATAAGACATTCATCATCGAGGGGTTCCAGGGAATTTATTAAACATTAAAGGGATCGAAAGAAAAAAAATTAACGACGTTCGCTTAATTACGTACCATTCTTATTTATTTCCATTGAAATTTTAAACGACTACATTGTCGCCGTACGCCGACCGGCGCTGGAAATGCCCCGCAGTGCTTCTTTATTTCTACGGTGGAAATTCTTGCATCGCGGCTCGTATTAAATGTGGGAAAATAGGCGCATTTCGCAGCACGTACTCTACGATCCACGTGCGAATTGCTTTCCTCCCGATTTTTTTTTTAAACAAGCAACAACGAATTCGCGTCGTTGCGCTTGACGTGACGCCGTACATGTATTAGGGGGGACCGGAAAGTAATGTCGCTTTCTTACATTAAATTCAAACGAATAAATTTTTAATAAGTCTTTATTTTTTAATCAATAATATAATCACCCTCGTTATCAACAACTTTTTGCCATCTGGCGTGCAAATTTTCAATCCCGGACCGATAAAAATCGATTGGTTTTCGAGTAAAATATCTCGAGATGGCATTTTGGACGTCGTCCAAATTTTCAGATTTTTCGCCACTAAGAAAATGTGGTAGGGATCGGAATAAATGGGAATCCGAGGGTGCGATATCGGGCGAGTATGGTGGGCGAAGCAGTACCTCCCACCCCAATTCATTAATTTTTTCCAGTGTTCGTCTTGCACGGTGCGGTCTTGCATTGTCGTGTTGCAGAATGACGTTGACAATCGATTTTTCGATTAAAGATTGGTTCACTCGATCCAATTGTTCACAATAAAGGTCTGCATTAACAGTTTGTCCAAGTTTCGGCACTTCAAAGTGAACAATTCCGCGAATACTCCACCAAACACATAGAAACGCCTTTTTGGGATATAAACCCGGCTTCGCAGTACTTCGTGGTGATTCATTTGGAGAGAGCCACTGCCTTTTGCATTTTGGATTATCGCATAGGACCCATTTTTCGTCTCCAGCGATCAAACGATTAAAAAACGGTTCTGTGTGGTGCCGTTGAAGCAATACGTTGCATGTAATGGATCGATTGGCTTTGTTCTCTTCGGACAGATTATGGGGGACCCAAACACCTGCTCTGCTTATTTTTCCAATCTGCTGTAAATGTTCCTGGATGGTCGACCAAGGCTGGTTAAGGGTGTTTGACAGTTCCTCGATTGTTTGACATGAATTTGCTTCCACTTCTGCCCTTAGCATGTCGTCGTCTAATGTTGTTGGTTTTCCTGATCGATAGGAGTCAGAGAGATCAAAATTACCGGATCTGAACTTGGAAAACCATCTTCGGCATTTACGAACGTCTAATGCACTTGGATAAAAATCGCAAATGTTTTTGGTCGCAACTGTTGCGTTACTAACCCTTGCGAAACTCAAAAAGCATATAATGCCGGATATGCTCTTCTGGTATTTGGTTGGCCATTTCACCCCAAATTGCAAAAAAAATGTTTAATATTGAATTATTTAGAAGTGAACAAGTCACAATAATCTTAAAATGACTTTGGCACGCCTTCGAGATACACAATGAGCTGACAAATGACAATCAAATATCGACATGCGCAGAAACGACATTACTTTCCGATCCCCCTAATAAAAGCAAAGAAAACGGCGGAAAGGACCTCGAAAGTAAAATTTCGCAATTCGCGATCCGCGACCTAAATTTAAATAACGACCAAACGGCTATTCAATCGAATGGCCATCAAGATCGTCCGACTTCAACCCGCTTAACATACACATGTGGGACACGTTAAAATTTTAATTGTGCTGCACTTTTGCAGGAATCATGCTCGAAAATCCGGCGTAGACTCTTATACTTTACTTGTGCCCCAAAAAAAAGGAGCAAAACGCATTACAAATTAGAAATGTACAGGTAAAACTTAAGGTAAGTATGAACGTTCAAAAATTATCTCAACAATCATTTTTTTGGCAATCATCAAACGGTTAACGACAGACTGATGATTGAAAAACTGACCGAAGCGCCAGTCTCGTACCGAATTATTATCAGATAAGCTTGTTGACATAGAGATTTTCATAAGATCATTGTTTTGAGAACTATCCGGCGCAAACTCAAAATTCGCCCGTCGATGAGAAAGTTCAGAGAAAGACAAACAAAAATTTCGAAGCAATATATTTCGAGTGGAACTAATTAGATTTTTTTTGAATTTTTTTGCCCGAATGGCCAATCGCAATCCGCAAACTTAATTAATTCGAGTGTGCTATGAAATACGTCCGATAGCGTCTAATACGTATGTTTAAATAAATTATCGATTTGAAGTTTACGAATGAATTTTTAATTCTCCTATATGCAGTAAACTCTTCATATTCCCAAATTCGCTATTCGCGAAATTCGTTATTCGCAGTCATTTTTTTTGTATAGGTACCCCAACTCTATACTCGCGGTTATTGGGCTCGTTATTCGCGGTTTGGTTATGCGTTGCGACACGAAAAAGATGTTCCTGATAAATCAAAATTAAGTCGTGCGACTTTTCGAGTTTTATTTTGACTTTTATTGAGTTCATTTATTTGAATCGATTTACTGCATTACATTTCCGTATTCGCGGTGTTTAATGGGAACGCATTATCCGCGAATATGGTGAGTTTACAGAAGCATAGCCTTCTACTCGCGTACAATAGTTATTATTTACACGAATCATTACGGCACTCGTCCTCGACTCGTGCGATAATAATCCTCGTGTATAGCCATCGTTATACGCTAGTTAAAAAATATAGGCGCACCTACCATTTTATCTTACTTTTTTTAAAAGATTAGTTTCTTATTTCGTGGTATCCAAAGTTGTGTTAATATGCAAAATAAAGAACCTTAAAAGAGTTTGTGGCTTTTGTGGGGTACCCACGTTACCACTACAATATTCAGCACTTCCGGACTCGACGAAGGTTACCAAGAGAGTGGCTCTCTTCTTGTGGGCCTTCGGCGATTTCCGGGGGTGCGGTGGTGAGAGCAGTCTCTGCAGTGCTGCCACAGTACTCCCCCGCCAGTGAATATCGTGAACGAAATTAAATTTTGATTTTAGTCTTTTAGTTTTTTTGGGGGTTTGATTATTCTACCCGATTTGGTTTGGTAGGGCTGTGGGGCAAATGAAACTTTGGGCTGGGTTTTCTTATGATCTTCGTTACTCTCTGGGTGTGTGGTGTCTGGGTTGTTTTCGTAGAAAAATGGTTTAAGTCTGTTAGTCGAGATGTTGAGGGGTTTGCCTTTAACGTCTACTGTAAAGTACTTGTCTGTCCGGTTTATTACACGGTGTGGACCTTCGTACGGTGGTTGTAAAGGTGTCCTGATGGCATCTTTGCGGATGAGGACGTGGGAACACGACTTGAGATCTTTATAAATGGATATACTTTCTTTACTATGGTTGGAGATTGGAACGGGTTGAATTTTTCTGAAATGCTTTCGTAATTCATTTATGAATTCGGATTGGGAGGGCGGTTCCTTGTTGTTTACAAGGAAACGACCGGGTAAACGGATGTTTTGGCCGTATACTAGTTCAGCCGTCGTTACGTTAAATTCCTCACGGTAAGTTGTGCGCAATCCTAGTAACACGATAGGCAGCGTACGCGTCCAGTCCGTGCGGTTGTGGCATATTATTGCGGTTTTTGATGTTCTATGCCATCTTTCTAAGAGACCGTTTGCTTGTGGGTTATACGCTGTCGTACGAACTCTTTTGAATCCGATTAATTTTGCTAATTCAGCGAATAATTGTGATTCAAATTGTCTGCCCTGATCGCTTACTATCGTTGTTGGAACTCCGAATCCACTCGTGTTGCAATCCACTCGTTGAGTATTGCATTGGCGAGCAACTACAAAAACTAGTAAACGATACCACCACGTCACTGAAACTTCAACAATCTCCAATATTCGGAACACAAAAAACACTGTATTGTGACGTTTCTACAGGAATTCCTAGACCTTACGTACCAAAAACCTTTCAACAAACCGTCTTCAACAGCGTGCACTCCCTAGCACACCCTGGTGCAAGATCAAGCATAAAAACAATCGCCCAAGATTTTATCTGGCACGCAATGAGACAGGAGATACGAAAACGGGTCAAAAACTGCAAACAGTGTCAGCTTTCCAAGATCACACGACATGTAAAAACGCCAATAGGTCAGTTCCCTGAAACACACTGTAGGTTTGACGAGATACACGTCGATATTATCGGTCCCCTACCAACATCACAAAATAGTCGGTATTGCGTAACGATCATTGACCGCTACACGCGCTGGACGGAAGCCATTCCTGTATCGGACATAACAGCCGAAACAGTCACCAATGTGGCTTTTGTGAGGTACCCACGTTACCACTACAATATTCAGCACTTCCGGACTCGACGAAGGTTACCAAGAGAGTGGCTCTCTTCTTGTGGGCCTTCGGCGATGTCCGGGGGTGCGGTGGTGAGAGCAGTCTCTGTAGTGCTGCCACAAGTTAAAAACATCGAATTAAAATTAAAGCAAAATATTGTCAAAAAATGACTCAGATGACTGCTAAAAAAATTAAAAATCACATTAATAAGTAATTTCTTTTTTTAATAACTGGTTACTAGATGATGACGTTTCACGCGGTGCTGTCACCTCGTACCTCGTATTTTGACAGTTCTAATAAATTATAGTCTATCTTTATACCATCTAATACGTGTGCAGGTAAATCATCTATAGAATATGTCATTTTCCAAACATTAAATTGAATTACAAATAAACAATCTAGTAACTTTTTGTTGATGACGTGAATTGCATATAGGTTTGGATAGGCCATAATTTATTAAATTATTAAGCGTTATCGCAATTGCACGCATATCTCCGTGAAATAATAAATGTTCCTGGCTCAATTATAACGAGTGATCGTTAAGTCTTGAATTATTGGTAGTAGTATGTTAATTTGTTCAACGCACACATTGTTATTTGAGAGTGCAATTAATCTAATATTGATTGTTTATAATATTTCTGAAATACGAGCCCGTCCAGGCCATTTATTTTTGTACGGGTTTTTAGAATTTTATGACGCCATTTAATAAGCACACGCGTGCAACACCGTAACGAGGGTACGAAGCGCCCGTGGCAAGTGTCCAACTTGCGCCCACCTAACCCACAAATAGTCCCGAGTAATAGTCTCAAAACCTAGTTGCGTGCGTTATTAATCAATAACGTCACTTAAAGAAACCAAAAAAAAACAGTACGTTTTCGTCGCATTCACGTGTACCGCACGCGCATTACAAACGTAGGTAACGTCTCAATTAGTTAACCCCTGAAATCTAATTACCGAACTCATGAATAACAAATAAACTATTGCGGATAATCTGGAAAATCGAATCATAACAAAAACTTTGACTGCTTAGACGTCCTACGCGAATAATCGTGTAGAGAGCTAGGGGAGTTTGGTAATAATCAAACTGAAATTATTGAAAATTCAACATTAAAGCTGATTAACATGTTACGCATTAAAATGACTAACTGGCTGCACAACACCTGTCACCCCGATTTAGCTCGCGTTTCGTTTTTCCTTTGTTGGCAAATCGCGGAGCGTGCCGCTTTAATAAGCCGCCCATTAAAAAATCTTCGGCGATTTCGACGATTCGACGAATAAATTGTCGATTGCGTCGTATACAAAAAGAAAAACAACAAAAAGAAACCGTTTCGTGGGTAACCTATTGGTAATAGAAGGCGGGTGAATTTCGTCGCATTAAAGAAATTACCGGGACACCTTAATATTATTACTTACATTTTACCGCTTTTCCTTTCGTTATAATTTAGTTATATGAAAAAATATGGAGGCTGATAAAGCTAATAACGTTAGAGCATGAAGTAGATTGATCGTTCTATCACGTGCATATAAATAAAACCTTTATTTCTACGACTTTCCATTGCGGGTTCTCACGCCACATTTTTCTTTATTATGAAAATATAACTAAATAAATTCTTAACGACAAGCCGGGCAAGTTCCAATTGCGCATTTTGCGGTCGCGAGCGCGGGCCCCTTTTCCTTCCTACGCCAGCAGATCGTTGTCGCGTACCCGCGCGCCCCCCTCCCCCTCACCCAAGAGGTGATCGAGTATTTTGCATCGATTTTGCATCTTAGTATATCTAATTGAAGATGACCTGTTTGATAAAGTCACCTAAAAAGGGTTCTCTTTACAAGTTGCTGAAGCGGAAGAGATAACAAAATACCGCTTAGACGTCGGGCCGTCCCGTAAAAATCCCGGATTACCAGATTAAGTTACTCATTGACCCATTTTCTTCCTTTTTGATAAACACTCGACAGAACATTGAATAATTCTTAATTCCGTTTATTGTTACCGTTTCGAGTTGCTTCAACTTGAATAATTACATTACCTTGTTTCAATTAAATTAAATTGTCAACTGTACCGTAATAAGAATTGTAATTTGCTCGATGGGAAAACAAATTATTTCCTTGGAGAATGGAAACTCAAAATTAACTCTCGAAAAGGTAATTTTAATAAATGTCGGCAATATCGATATTTATGTAGATATATGTATTTCGAATAACTCGCGTATTTTGCGGTCGACCAGTCGGTAGAGGTAGGTGGTAGGTGGTGGATATCGGCAGAGGTTGTTTACAAACACACATGTAAACGTTATCGAGCAATCAATTTAAAATCACTTCCCCCGCGACATCGACATTGCAATAACGGGAAATGAATTATTTATGAACTCGAATGGAAAAATACTTTTACCGTATTTTTTTGTACAAAGGTTTTCGAAAATGAACATCGTTCCGTAATAACGGTATCATTATATAAATGTTTCTATAGACACCACTTAGTTTATAGCGACCTTTTATTGTACCTATACATTAAAAAAGCGGTAAAAGCGGAAGCTTAAAATAATATACTGGTCATTTATTTGCCTACACTAATATAAACTAATTAAACTGTCTATATACATTAACTGTAAACTGTCTGCCAACTAACCAATTTATGTGTACTTTAAACTAAACTCCCCCTAAGTTCGTCGTATGCTATTTTAAGCTTAAGTTCGTAATCCTGGAATTCCTCGAGAAAAGTGACTCATTTTTAGAAAATTCCAGAGAACTCCAGTAAGCTTAATTATTAAATTATCGCCAGATTCGAGTCACCGTTCGTGAGTCATTTTTATACGACAACTCACTTCTGGGTAATTCGTGTCACACCCTACACATTACAATTAAGGGAGAGTCGCACTCTCGCCACGAAACGTCGTGGAATTGGTTTGTAAAAACTACAAAAGGCGTATTTCTGACCTGTTTGATACAAGAAAAGGGTAAAGTGTGTGTTCTAAAATCGTTTTGTGATTGGAAACGCGGAATCGTTACTAGAAAAACGCGTGGTCTGCTAAGTATTTTAACTAAATTTTAGAATATGACGACAAGAGCCGAACGAAAAAAAAACGAGAACGAATACTTCAAGTGGAGTTCGGAAGAAATGAAAAAAAAATGTTTGACCGAGTTGTCGCAGAAAAAGTTTGGGATCCCAAAGCCCATCGTACCACGACATCTCGGAGGATGCAATAAAACGGCAGCGACTGATGAGAAGTCAACGCGAAGAACTCGTCCGATCTACCGACGCCAGTTGAAGAAAATGCTCGTGGATTACGTTTTGTTGATGGAAGAAAGACTGCGTGGCCTCGCAAGTACGTCTCTTAGGCAATTTTCCTTCCAACTGGACGAAGCCGGAAGTCGTAACGCGTTTTAACAAAGAAAAAAAGATGGCCGGCAAACAGTGGCTCAACAGCTTTCCATCGAGGCACGAGCAGTTAAGTCTTCGCATCCTCCAACCGACTTCTCTGGCTCGAGCATCGGGATTTACCCCGACGCGGCGTTTCTGAATTCCCCGATTTATTGGAAAAACTTGTTAAGGGCGAAAATATCTGCAAGGTTTCACGATTAACGAAAAAAAGTGGCAAATCCCGAGTACGAAAAACACGAGAAAAGGTGATGTGGCGATATTTTCCAGAAAACGTACGAAAGAAGAAGTGCTCCTCCGATAACTAGTAACTGATAAAAAATTAGTTATGATACGACTCGTCGGACGACACAAATCAAACAATTCGAAGTTCTCAACGCCAAAACGCCGACTATAATAAAATAAGAACGCCGTTAATTGTTGATATTATGCTCGCGCTCGATTTCGCGCCCTTGTTTACTTTTTGGCTCGTATCAACGACGAACCCGTGTGTCACAATTAATTTCGAAATTGTTCGATTCCCCGCCGCTTGCTTATTTGTTCCGCTACGAACGCAACGACTCCCGTTTCTATTTTTATTTGTCGGAAGGACGCCGATAAACCGCTTTACGCGAGCTAACGCCAATAAAAAAATATTCGCAATGTCTCCGTTGCCCGTTAAACTCCCATCCTTTTATTTGTACGTAAAGCAGTGGACTTTTTAAACCGGAAAGCCGAGCTGTCGCGCGACTAGCGTGGCTATCCGAAACCCAGAATACCATCAATTGTATATTATGTTGCCTATCGCCTTTCAAAAGTACAGAATAGATGGAAGTTTCCTCGTTTGTTATACGATTCAGTCTTGTAGCTCGGTGTTTTTACGTTTTGCCTAAACGAGGCGACTGAAGTTCGAATCTCCCTTCAAGTTTGTTTTTTTTTTAAATACCTATTGAAAATTTTAATCAAAACCATATTCGGCATGAGTGACGAACATCAATGAATATGTTTACGGTATAAAAAATAATTATGTGAAATTATTAGTTGTGCTTAAACATAAATTGAATTTTGAATTAGTTAATCTAAACTACCAGATTATTTTTTCCTGAAATAGATTGTATTTACCGCAGTTAATAGTGTCAAATTAAAATAAGGTAAGTTAGTCCTTTAACGACGCCGAGGATAGCATTATTATGTTTATTATCATGCATTCAAATTGACTGTCCAGAAAGTCAAGTGCTGGTTTACTCTAATATTATTATAGCAAATTATAACTGTTATTTTCTGTGAAAGAAATACGCAATTTTTTACAATTACATAGGTATGTCATTTAGTTATAGAATAAGGAAACAACAAAAACGAAACAGTTTTGTAGAAAAAGGGCGGAGGTACACCTTCCGAATTTCATAACAAATTTCTGAGACAAACAACGACACATATCTTCAAAAAGAATTTTTTCTATATGTTATTATCTACGTAGTTAAAATAGAATGTGAAAGATAACCGACAAGGGGCTAGGGAAGGTTTCGGTATTCTATTCAAATCTCGAATGGATAAATACTCGCTCACTGCTTTATTTATTTTTACAAGTTTACGACAAGTTTACTTAGACGGTCTACATGATAAAAATGTGCAATTTTCAAAATACATACATATATCTAATACTAAACTGTATCATTACCTACACTTAAAAAAATATTTGTATGCTTAATTATAAATAAATAATATTTAGGAATCTATATTTTTAAACGTTAATTATGAATTTATTAAATTAATAATTTTTAAATGCTTAGGGCGATATTATTTTTCACATTGGGATTGCAGTTAAGTAAATGTAAATGACCCTTTTGCTAATAACATTGACATGTTTCAAGTATTGTTCAAAACAATTTATTTGTATACAATAACAATAGAGAAGGCTTGCTTTTGAATCCAATTATTTTTGAACAGAAATTGCGATCAAACGGTTAATCCAAAAATTGTTTTTTTTTTAAATCCAGTTATCGAGATCTTAGGACACTGTTCCATTTTAAATTAAATTGACGGTTTTTAAAAGATTTACATACATTTCAAAAAGCACATTTTTAATTAAATTTTTTGAAAGTTCGGTAACAGTATTCCTAAAAAAGTCTCAGATGAATCTAACCAAAAAAAAAATCATCTCGATAACCCAATGCTTTTTGAGATGTTGTTGTTCGAAAAATACATGCAATTTCCTTATCTCGATAAAACGGGAGTAATGTCCTTAAATCAAAACCTATTAAAAAATGGATCTTCCAATATACTTATAATAAATAGATATTTATAATTATAATTAATAATAATGTATAGGTAGCCTAGATACTACGTTACGTTCTCTAACCGTTTGAATGAAAGATAAAACAATATATACAGGGTGTTCCGGGACTCCACCGACAAACTTCTAGGGGTGGTCGAACACGTCAAGACAAATAACTTTTGCAATGGAACCTCGGGTCGAAATACATTTATTCAATCGGAAAACGAAGTAAGGACCGAAACAGCCGCAGGTCGCGGAGATCAGAGAAAATAAAGCACACCAATGTAACAGGCTATGCGAGCACTCACGGGACCCCCGCCATATGTTGCCCCTTCCGCATGGACTGTACTTACTGTTGCTTGCTTGCCGGTTCTCCCATTGCCAACGTAGTTTCATCCCTAGAAGTTTGTCGGTGAAGTTCCGGACCATCCTGTATATATATTTGGCGTCACGTTAAGTTGCCGTCTTCAAATAAGTAGAGGTTCTATAATGAACGACTACATTTTACAAAATACCAAAATAAATTCGTTTTCTTTTAACCGCGTGGTGATTCCTGTTAGATGGGGATTAAAATTATCCAACACTAACAACGAGTAAGGGTCAAGTAAACCGAAACAAATTGTGAAAAAGGTATCCTGTAATGTAACTTTCGTAGAATTATCGATTTTAAAACCCCCAATTTCTATTCTTTAACTTTTGTTTTACTATCGATAGATATAATTTATTAGATATGTCGTACACATTACTACTACAGTAAACATATTCATTGATGTTCATCTCTCATGCCGAATTTGGTTTTGATTAAAATTTTCAATAGGTATTTAAAAAAAAAACAAACTTGAAGGGAGATTCGAACTTCAGTCGCCTCGTTTCGAGGGGTCGGTAACTATAGTAAATTTTATACACAGTAATACTAATTCAAAGTAATTCAAAAGTAATTCAAGTAATTCAAAACTAATTCAAAACTAATTCAAAACTAATTCAAAAGTAATTCAAAACTAATTCAAAGTAATTCAAGGTAATTCAGTGTAATTCAAAGTAATTCGAGGTAATTCAGACCTAATTCAAACTAATACCATAGTAATACATGAAATACAAACTAATTCAGTCCAATTCAAACTAATACTTATTATGAATGTTTCATATAAAATAAGTAATACATAGAAATAGATATGTATATAGATATGTATATGTAAATGCAAACGTAGGTATATATATATATAAATACTTATGTGTTCTTTGCACTAAGGTACAATTGATTTTAAAAAGATATTTTAAAATATAAAAAATAAACTCTTAATTTTTAAGATATACTGGATTGTTTTGAAATTAACAGTATTATATAAATTAGGGTGACGATTCCGTTGAATAAAATAAATAAATTCATAGATCAAAAATATACATTTATAGAAACATGCAACGAGATCGTATTCCTAAACGGTTATCGAGACGCTGACTAAACATAAACAAATGAAAGATATTTTTAGCGTTATCTATACATGTTCCGATTTCGTAGGAGCTCGCCTACGTTTGTTACATTTTTCAGCAGATTCCTTATTAAAAATTAAAAAATAATAATGTACAAAGAGCTATAGGCCATTCAAATTTTATTCTAATGTACGACGTCAATAAAAATTACACAAAAATAACATTTTATCGGTGATTTACCTGCATACATGGCAAAGATAGACTACCATTTATTCATACTGTAAAAGTACAAGGTGGTACGGCACTATTGTGTGAAATAGCATCATTTACTAACTTTGTAGTGATAATATGCATCGGAATAAAATTTGAAAGGCCTAGATTACACCGAGTTGCACAGACACATTACCAACCAAATCGGACGTTCTGGAGAACGCTAATATATTTTATCAAATATTTAGTCTAGATACGTTATTCACGAAAGATTCCAATGTACGTCGTGCATAAAAAGTTATTAAATTGTATATTTGTAATATTCAGTTTAAAGTTTTGACGTGGCATATTCTACCACTGATTTACCTGGACACATGACGTAATGCACATTAAAGACTACGATCGTCAATGGTCGCCATTTCTCGGATTTCAGTAACGAATCGTAACGGATTTCTTTAACGGAAAATTTACTCGTTTCTGATTTCGCTTATTTTTCTCAATCAGTCTGCGAATTTTTATCATATTTTACAATTTCTAACTTGTTTCTAACATTGGTTTATTCACTACTTTATACTAATCCTTGTGTTCCGGCACATTTTTTGATAATTAAGTGCCGATACGGGCACGAGGTACAAGTGTAACTCCATACTTTTTTTTTATTAACACTAGATCCGTCAAATTCACGGGTTTCGAATTTCATAGGTGTAAAAGCAAAAAGTGTTGTTTACGTATAAATTGTTGCAAATTTATATAGACTTTTAGTGATTTATTGGTATGAATATTTTGTACTCTATTCATTTTCCACTAGCCACCCTAATTTCAAATTTCTGCATGTGGGATACCAATTTTTCCAAAGACCCGTCAGTATGACGGGTAATTTTGTACGTAAATCTAATGTTAAAAGACTTTTTAAACATAAATTATTTTTGTAATTTGTGATTACAATAAATAATAGGAGTACATAGTAATTCAGACCAATTTAGCACTAACTTATACTAATTCATATTAATTTTTAGCAGTTGACTCTAATTCAGACTTAATTTATAGTAATTCAAAGTAATTCGGACCTAATACAAAGTAATTCAAAGTAATTCAAAAGTAATTCAAAGTAATACAATGTAATACAACGTAATTCAATATAATTCAAAGGTAATTCAAGTAATTCATAAGTCATTCAAAGTCATTCAACGTAATTTAAAAGTAATTCAAAGTAATTCGGACCTAATACAAAGTAATTCAAAAGTAATTCAAAGTAATACAATGTAATACAACGTAATTCAATATAATTCAAAGGTAATTCAAGTAATTCATAAGTCATTCAAAGTCATTCAACGTAATTTAAAAGTAATTCAAAGTAATTCGGACCTAATACAAAGTAATTCAAAAGTAATTCAAAGTAATACAATGTAATACAACGTAATTCAATATAATTCAAAGGTAATTCAAGTAATTCATAAGTAATTCAAAGTCATTCAACGTAATTTAAAAGTAATTCAAAATAATTCAATGTAATTCAAAAGTAATTAAAGGTAACTCAAAGTAATACAAAGTAATTCAATGTAATTCTGTATTACATTCTAGAAATAAATACACACTAATACATAACTTACCGACCCCTCGCCTCGTTTAGGTAAAATGTAAAAACGCAGTGCATCTAACTGAGCTACAAGACTGCATCGTATAACAAACGAGGAAACTTCCATCTATTCTGTACAGTTGAAAGGTGATCGGCAACATAATATACAATTGATGGTATTCTGGGTTTCGGATAGCCACGCTAGTCGCGCGACAGCTCGGCTTTCCGATTTAAAAAGTCCACTGCTTTACCTATATAACTAAATTAGAATCAAAACGTAAATCTGAAATTAACGACAAACTTTTGCAGTTCCAGAAAAAAACTTGATGTTGAGAAAACTGGCGGGAGACGGCGAGGGATTCATACGGGTGCTGTGCACAGCAGATGGGGTTTTCCCGAGGCCCACGATGATGTTGAGGTCGCAAGAGAGGTGAGTTTAATTATTTATCGTTCGCCGTTTGTACAAAACAACCGTAAAAAATTAAAATGGCGTCCAAAATGAATGTCGTGTTTTATTACGGTCGCGTCTTAACCGTTACTGCTTATAACAATAAACAGACTTCCATTTCCGTCGCGAGGGACCACTTTCGTAGTACGAGGCACTACCCTTTTGCGCGACGCGATCCGTTCAGTTTCTCGCTGAAACCGAAAACGGCCGCGACCATATTTTAAGTCCTCGTTGACTGGAAATCTTTTTCTCTCGCAATCCGATGGAGATTTGTTTTATGTTTGCTGCATCTGACGTGCCACGCTCGTCGCGCGTCGCATTTGTATCGAATGCATAAATGCGATCAAAATTCAGCTAGCGATTTGAACAGCGCCGCGGGGAAAAACTTGCATTAGATAAAATATTTTTGATTGTTTACGTTTTAAAAACTAACCGATCTACAAATAGCTGTAATTTTTCAGTGAAACCACTTTAATGTGGACAATGTCTATATTATACAAGTGTCTAATGCACAATGAAGTTTGACTTGCACGTGTTTTAAAACGCTTTTTTTCGGATTTTCTCGAAAAAACTGTACATTTTATCGAAAATTTCATAGAAAAGTATTTGATAAAGAATTTGATTGGGAAATTCTCGAACATATTTGGTGTTGAAAGGAAATGGACGCGCTGAAAATCTTTGTCGATGGAAAGTCAGATTTAATGACTTCGTTTGCTATTAAAAAGCGCTTAAATGTACAAAGATGGTTTTATCAAAAGAATCACGTTCAAAAGATAATTTGATAATTAGGTACCTACCTACCTATTAAACTTAAATAGTAAGACAAAGAGGCGATTATTAGGGCAATTAAAAATATAAAGGCTAATATGGAATAAGTAGTAATTGAACAAAAAATTGAGGTTTTCATACCTACATAAAATAAACTAATGAGCTTTCGATATCCGAACTTATGAATTTAAAAAGAAATAGGGTTGAGAAATCGAAGATGAATTCAACTAATTGTAAATTCAAAATTAACATTATGTAAGTACCTATACTTCGTCCAAACCTATATGCAATCCACATCATCAATAAAAGGTTACTAGATGATGACGTTTCACACAGTGCTTTCACCTCGTACCTCGTATTTTAACAGTTCTAATAAATTGTAGTCTTTCTTTATATCATCTAATATGTGCGCAAGTAAATCATCTATAGAATATGTCACTTTCCAAACTTTAAACCGAATTACAAATAAACAATCAAGTAACTTTATTTTATTTATTGCATATAGGTTTGGATAGGCCATACCTACTTACTTTTTATTAAATTAACCATTTTAATCGAAAAGGCGCAGGTTTAACTAGTTAAACAAACTTCAAACATAAAATTATCATTGTAGACAGAAAATCGAGGGTTTTTAACATCGCACATTGATATTTTAACCGAAAACTCCTTTTTAGCCGAACCAAAAATTTGATTTAAAAAAAAACAAGTTTTTTTTTAAACGAGTATTCACAGCTTTAACCGCGAAATTCATCTGTTTAACCGAAAACAAACACTTATAGTCCGAAAATCGATGTTAAATCCAGTGATTTAGGGACTCGCATTCGGAAAATTACAGACTTAAAGAGGATTTAATAGCTTTCAAACGAAAACACCGAGCTTCTATTCGCGAAAGTAAATTTTTAATGGCAAAACCAAAGCTTCGACAAAAACGTCGACATTTTAACCGGCGGAAGTTCACGTTCGTCGAAACGATTTCGATTGTTAAAACCTAAAGTTATCATCACTTTAACATGGCAAGAAGGACCTTAATTAAAATTTTTTACGACGTAACGTGTTAATTGTTAAGTTGAAAAATTTTAACTTTAACCGAAAAATGTCGAACTAAAAATTTCAATTTGCGGCTGCAAATTCAAAATTCGGCACCAACTAAAGATTAATTCGAAATTTAATCATTAATCTAAAATCATTGCTTAAACGAAGAACCAACATATTGATGCTTTCGCACCAATTAATTAATCCCGCTTTAATAGGAGAAATTTCTTCGAGTCCCTCCTGGAGTTATAACTGAAAATTTTGAATGGTAGTACCTCATTTTTAAGTCGTGGAAACAGGAAACGTTTTGACGCAAAAGTCTAAACAAAATATTTGATAATCTGAAACGTATAGATGAGTTACGTTGAGTGCTCTTGAGCAAAATCGAGCAAGACCAACACCGAGCGAACTTATCTCCAAGACATCCCCCGTCTCTTTTTCGCAATTTGCACAATTTTTTCTAATCAGATGAAATGTTTAAAACATTTTCGAATCTGGCTTCGCCTGTTACATAACTATCAAGAAACTTGCAGTTCAAATAACTTCCCTCAACTTGTCTTATCAAAAATAAAACGTATAAATTTATGAAATTAAGAAGGCCAGGTGTGTACACGCTTTGTGAGCTAATCACTACAGAGCGTACCTAAAATTTTTCTATCGCTTTCGTTTAAAACGCGAGTTACAATACAAAATGATTAAAGTAGGTAACGTATTATCGGCAGTATATTTGATGTTGGTGCAAATATTAGGTGTATCCGAGAGATTGCGTAAAATTATGCGTAATTGTGTATTTACTAAACTACAATAAACATATTAACCGTGGGTAAAGGCGACGTATACTCATAGATAGACGAGGGTTTATGAAAACCATCGATTTCTAACACGAAATTAATTTTTTTTAATCAAAATTGTTGTCTCCTCGTTTTTTTCGCTTTGTACATACCTAAAACTTTTCCGTTTTTTAATATGGGCGCCCCCGAAATCTGTATTTTTGCCACGCGTAGGTTGTTAAGGAACGCTCGAGAAAAGGGCGACGTTTCAGATTTCTTAAACACACCACTTCCGACGTGCAAAAGATCAAATTTAACGCTCCTCCATTCGTCATCGTTATATTATAGCGTTATCTTTTTGTTTTAATTGAAATTGTTAAAAGGACACGACATTTACAACAGTCACGCGTTCAAGATATCGTATATTTATTTAAAGTACGATGTTATGTACCTAATATATCACTCATTTGTATCGATCTGGGTATTTAGTAGTTATTAATGTAATTGAGTGGTCGAGGCATTTTTGATAATAACGCGAAAACCGTTTTAGCTATTAAATTACGAAGAACGAGGTGTAATTTAGATCGATCGATGTGCTCCAATTTTTTTGTAGTATAATTGGAAAAAAACTCGTAATAACATTTTTAAACTATCATCCCGTAGAGTTTCTGTTATCGTGTCGAAAATAAAATGAATTCTCGATTTTCCAACATTTAAGTACCTACAGCGAATAATCAACTATCCGGACGTCTATTAAGCTGACACAGCCACTACGGCACAATCGAATGAAACCTATTTAGAAATTTAGTGCTAATTTGTTGCTCTATTCCCGATTTTGTTGCTCCAGCCGTTTCGCCAAAAACCATGGCTGTGCTAACTTAACACTTAAGCTAGCACAGCCACTCGCAGAAAATAAAAAAAAAGTAAAAACGAGGAGGTATTTCTAAACTACTATTTTGTTGCTAATTTGTTGCTCTATTGCCGATATTATTGCTACACCTTTAACACGACAAAACCACCCCCACACCAACTACAATAAAACAACTATTTAAAAATTTCGATTTTCTTGATAAATTTACTGTAATGAATTAGTTGCTTTACATTATATTATATCCCAATTTTGTTGCTCCACCCCTAATACGAAAATAACTACCCCTAGTACTTAAAAGACAGCACAACACCTTAAAACTTAAAAAATATCGTTTTTTTTCGATAGATTAGGCCTTTATGATTTAGTTGCTCCATATTCTAGCATATCCCGATTTTTGTGCTCCACCCCTAGTACGAAAACTGCCACCCCTAGTCCTTAAAAGCCAGCACAACTCCTTAAAATTGAAATTTTTTTTCTGGTTCCTAGTTAGGAATATGTGATCTTGATTCATATTGTTATACTGAATCCAAATCTGCTATTGGTTTTTCTCTAGCACGTATAGTTTCGGAGAAAACTTGATTTTGTGTCGAAATAAAACGGTCAAGTAATTAGATGCATTTAATGTTACAAAATGTTCATAAAACCCTTTAAAATGTTCTATTTGAAAGTTTTCTTTTGTGTAATAATCTATCCTGGTCTTCTCTAATCAGTAACCAACAGTAATCACCCAAAATGTTCACATCCCATCTTCCCTGATACCATTTTTGTTGTTGAAAGGTCTTAATGGAAACGCTCCCCATGCTCATCACTTACGTATCCCAAATTGTCTGGGAAAAAATTCAAATGGGAATGTAATAATGCATCTTTAGCGACATATTACATCCAATTTTATGGTAAGCTGTCGGCATTTCGTGGATGGGGGTTTGTAATTGTCCGCTTTGTTGTTGCCTAAAAAGTCGTTCACCACTGATTTGAAACAATTCCATGCCACCTTTTCTTTTCAACGAAAAACCGCATCGAAACTGTTGTCATTCATTAATTGTCGAATTTGGGGAACCACAAATATGTCCTCCTTTATCTTAGCTTTGCTGATTTTTGGAAATTTTTCTTTTATGTATTGAAAACTTCTTTCACCACGGTCCATACCTTTTATAAAATTCTTTATCAGCCCTAACTTTATATGCAAAGAGGGTAAATCGATATTGTTTCTATTCACAAGGCTTTCAATTTTTTTATTAAATTTTCCCAAAATTTTTTATAGCTAATCCATAATTACCTCATGTCATTATAATTACACTCTCCAGTGGAACTTCGTATTCATATACTTCAAAAACTCCACGTGATAGAAAAAATTTAAACGCAGATTTAAATTCAAGGTGAAAAGTTACATAAGGATTACCTAGTTTTGTTCAAGAACCAAAAATTCTGTTTAGCAGTGTAATTAATAATTGTTTACCATCGTTTGTATAATTGATACCACTGAAGCTAGCCTCAAACAAAGCCGAATTATTCATTTAAAGTTGTTTATATTGGCTTATTACCACTATCTTAGCAGAAGAAATAATACATTTATGTTCCTGATACTAAATAAAATAAATTGTTCATAAAATACCTTAAGTAATACATATTTTTTCAACATCTACATAACGTAGATCCCTATTACCAGAAATTGTTTTCGTACTAGAGGTGGAAATAACAAAATCAGGATATAGCATAACGTATAACCTAAAGGCCTAAACTATCGATAAAAACGATTTTTTTAAAGTTTTAAAGTATTGTACTGGCTTTTAAGGACTAGGGGTAGGTTTTCTCGTACTAGGGATGGAGCACAAAAATCGGGATATACTAGAACGTGGAGCAACTAAATCATAAAGGCCTAAACTATCGAAAAAATCGATATTTTTTAAGTTTTAATGTGTTGTGCTGGCTTTTAAGTACTAGGGGTGGAGCACAAAAATCGGGATATGCTAGAACATGGAGCAACTAGATTTAGTTTAGATTTAGTTTTATGATTATAAAGGCCTAATCTATCAAAAAAATAGATATTTTTAAGTTTTAATGTGTTGTGCTGGCTTTTAAGTACTACGGGTGGTTGTATTCGTACTAGGGGTGGAGCACAAAAATCGGGATATGCTAGAATATGGAGCAACTAAATCATAAAGGCCTAATCTATCAAAAAAATAGATATTTTTTAAGTTTTAATGTGTTGTGCTGGCTTTTAAGTACTAGGGGTGGTTGTATTCGTACTAGGGGTGGAGCACAAAAATCGGGATATGCTAGAATATGGAGCAACTAAATCATAAAGGCCTAAACTATCGAATAAATCGATATTTTTTAAGTTTTAAGGTGTTGTGCTGGCTTTTAAGTACTAGGGGTGGTTGTTTTCGTATTAGGGGTGGAGCACAAAAATCTGGATATGCTAGAACGTGGAGCAACTAAATCATAAAGGCCTAATCTATCGAAAAAATCGATATTTTTTAAGTTTTAATGTGTTGTGCTGGCATTTAAGTACTAGGGGTGACTGTTTTCGTACTAGGGGTCGAACACAAAAATCGGGATATGCTAGAATATGGAGCAACTAAATCATAAAGGCCTAATCTATCGAAAAAAATCGATATTTTTTAATTTTTAAGGTGTTGTGCTGGCTTTTAAGTACTAGGGGTAGTTATTTTCGTATTAGGGGTGAAGCAACAAAATTGGGATATAATATAATGTAAAGCAACTAATTCATTACAGTAAATTTATCAAGAAAATCGAAATTTTTAAGTAGTTGTTTTACTGCAGTTGGTGTGGGGGTGGTTTTTTCGTGTTAAGGGTGTAGCAATAATATCGGCAATAGAGCAACAAATTAGCAACAAAATAGTAGTTTAGAAATACATCCTCGTTTTTACTTTTTTTTAATTTTCTGCGAATGGCTGTGCTAGCTTAAGTGTTAAGTTAGCACAGCCATGGTTTTTGGCGAAACAGCTGGAGCAACAAAATCGGGAATAGAGCAACAAATTAGCACTAAATTTCTAAATAGGTTTCATTCGATTGTGCCGTAGTGGCTGTGTCAGCTTAATAGACGTTCTATCCGGACTAATGATTGGTGGACGTGATCCGGATAGTCATAAAAACGGTTACGAAACATTTAAGAAATAATTGGGTGGTCTGGGAGACCCGGTATATACGTACATAAATAACACCATGTGCGTTTTAGATAGCTTAACTTGCATGTACAATGAAAATTTGTAAAAAAAATATTCAAAAATGTTTTTAATTAAAATAAATTTGGAAAGAATGAAAAAATTCAGTAAAATAAACTAAAAATGCCAATTACGTAACAACTGAAGACAACTGTGTCCTTTGTGCGGGCCGCGGGTGTCGGGGCGCAAAGGGTCGCACGTCCGACACGCCTGCTATATAGCACAATTTTAGCCTATAGATTTTCAAAAATGCATTTTATAAGTACGTAAATTCCAAACTTTCTTGTCGATTATTCTAAACTTCATTTTGAGATTTTTAATTGAACACGACCAACGAAGTTAAATTGTTTTGACGTAGAAAATGTAATTTTTTAATACCCGACATCGATCCGGACGACCGCGAGTTCCTCATAAATGGAATTCTACCGTATTAAAAATCGTAGCCCGCAGAAACGAATTTCGTTCGTTTTATTAATGAAAGACCTTGGCGCCCTATCCGACGAATTTTACCCATATCGATAAGCTCGTCGATCTATCGTCGTTAATTGTCCCCGGATCGCGAAGCGAAGAAAAAAATTAATTTGAACCCCGCCGAGCGTTCGCCGACCCTCGATACACCCGGTACACAAAGCCGTCATTAAATTTTACCATTAGTTTGTGGCCTTTGCCGCCCTAATAAGTGTATATAATATGGTAATCAAGTCAAGATGCCTCTGGAAAGGTCCTCCGATGTAATCTTTAGGATCTTGACAACCCCCGAATCCGAAACCGAGTAGGTTGCTGATTTGCTAATAGCTTCATTTGCCTAAATTCGACGAATAAATTATTCCGCGGGCGGTTTAATTTCTAAATCGCGCAGGTTAAATCGAATTTTAAAAATCGAGGAACTGTCAAATATTTGCCGTTCGGTTACGCACTTAATTAATTTCTCGTTGCGCGGAGTTTTTATTATTTAAAACGTGCGCTTTCGTGGGGAGTTGGAGCTGGAGCCGGGAGCCCGGGAGCCGGTCGAAAATTTTATTAAACATTTTCGGTTGTAATATAAAAAACGTAGGTGTAACGATGATTTGTTTCCCACGCGGCATTTCCGCAGTTTTGTACATGACAAGTTTACCGCGAGCGTGTGCACCTGGCACATTACCGGTGCGCGTAAAATTAATTATGATTAATGCCGGAGGTGGGCTATGCTACCTACTTTTTTTTTGCGTATTCATCGCGCGAAAGCGTGCTAGTTCCAAACTATTTTTATATAAAAATGGTCGGCATAAAATTCTCTCATTTTATATTGAGTTTTTCATATTGCGAGCGACGCATTCATAAAATATGTAGCAACAAAGGAAGGATAGAATTTTCGGTGGAAATATCTTTAAGAAAAATGCTCGGACGAAGGCTCAAGTTATGATGTTCGAGGGCTCGCCATACAACACACAACATGATGACATTCATACATCTTATTGGTCAGAAAAATATGATATCCGAAGAAAAGTAAAGAGCGTCAGCACATTTCAAAAGTGGGATTTTCTCTTTTATAAGGAAAATCTATAAATTGAAGGGAAGGTACCGCAGATCCGCAACTGCTCGAAAACAAAATAAAAGGACTTTAAGCACTCGTTCGTCCGCGGAAAGTTCGCTAATGTCATAAAATTGAGAAAATTCTATTTTTTCCCTCTCTGGAGTGTTCTTGCCTCGGAGGGAGTCTTTCATTTTATGAAACCGAGAGTCAATGGTGTGTGAAAAGATAAGGTTGGCCGGTGGTCATCTAAACGCACCGCAATTTAGAGCGAAAGAAAAATAAAAATAGACGAATCTCTCTGCGCCCCATTCGTTTATAACCTATACGGCGAAAATAAAAACGAAATCGTTTCACTTTTCGTATATACCTTTATGCCGTGTTCGCACGAAATAACCCGATTTGATTTGCGGCTTAATTGGAAGGAAAAATTCCGCGAGAACGTCGTCACGGGGCGGGGGGGAGAGAGAACGCGGCAAAAATGGAAGCTGCGACACTTTCGACATTAAAATATTATGACTAAGCAGCTATGACTGTTTGGGGTAAACTGTAATCTCGTAATACCATTAGTAAACAGCCAACTTCGCAAAGTTCACAGTTCATAGCGGCTTCAAAGTTAACATTAGCGCATTATAATATACGATGCGATGATACAAGTTATTTAAAGCCTGGCGTTTGTCTCTCACGAAACCGTCGACGCTAAAAAGGTTTTACGAACGGCAGGTGCAGATACGGGGGCCGCACTATGGGGCGAACAATTCAATAATTTTAACAGTAAAACGTATATCGAAATGAAATTTGGAATGTACGCTACTGAATAAATGTAGTTTTATAATTTATACAGAGTTTATTAAATGCTACATTAGAAATATAACAATAAACGTAGGGAAAATGCTCTCTTAATAATCACTATTTAAATTTTCTTTCATTTTGAAATTATATTGCACAGACAATTGTTTGACAGTAGTACTTAACGGTATATCTACTGGTGGTATTATTATCTACTTAAATTGAATTTGAATTTATTTATATAGGGTTAGGCAAAATGAGCGGAATATCCAATTTCTAACTTTATTATGAGCTGGACTGAAAACTGACCTTAAGAAAAAGTTTTTGTATATTTTATTTAATATTTAATGACGTTTAGAGATTTCCGTTATGTCATATTTTTCAAGTTATGGTATCATCGGCTATTATTTTAAATGGAACAACACCCTAACTTTTATTATTGATTTGTATTTCCGAGATAATCGTACGACTTTTTGTTCCGATAAACGTTGCCTCTGAAATTAGCCCGTTTGGAATTATTTCATGTTTTGTAAAAAAAAATTGATAGCTGCAGGGTATTACAAATAACCACATTTTTAAGACATTATAAGACATGTACAAATTTAACATTTTGTATTACAAGTATTTTTTATTACAAATCATTAACTTAACAAAATAAAACCGGTTGAAATAAAATTTCAAAGGAGTTAATACATTTTCCAAAATAACTCTAAAACCATGACATTTAGATATAGGAAAGTAAATACAACCTGGCCCTAACATTCAACGTACAATGTAAGAGAATTGAGAAAAATGTAGGTTGGTATTTAAAATTACTAAGTTATTAATATTTTTCGGATAATAAGTTTAGCTTTTTTTTTGAACATCCAATGATATCATTGCTTGAAAAATGTGACAGATAACGAAAATCTCTAAACGTCATTAAATATTAAGAGCGCTAAGTAGTGGTGTCCATATTGGAAAAACGCGTATCAAATTTGTGACCTTATGGAATTAATTATTTAAATTCTACTTTTGCCAAAATGTTAGAAATTAAGTTAAAAATCTCGGAAGGTCCAAATAAGTAAAAAAAATAGAAGAAAAAATTGCTAACTTCTTTTATAAAAGCCGTGTAAAAAATCTACTAACCTTCCGAGATCGTATACGGTGAACTAAACACTTTCTCTAAATAACATTTTTTTGATAAAACTTTTAGATTTCTGCAATTTTAAACCGCAGTAAAATTTATTCCAGCTTTATAAATACCGGCTACTATACGTAAAATAAGCAATCTGACAACAAAGCTACGATATCTGCATTTACAGCGGGAGATTATGTTTCGCCGATTCAGAATAATTTGTTGATGAATTTATTAATTAGTGCGAGCAGTAGTTTTTTTTAAGTATTTCCGCCTCGCCTGCGATCTTTGGCGGCTTTACTATTCTGGCTCCCGCGACATAGGTATTCTTTTCAGTACGGATATAAGTAGCGTGCTTAAATAAGCGTTTTGTTTTAAATAAATTTACGAGACGCCCCTATTTCATAATAAAACTACGGCGATTTTAAAATTTAATGTCTGTTATTATTATTCTTCTTTTTATAAAATTGTGGTAATAAGCCAATAACAATAATAAGTAATTAACACCATATATTTCAACTCTGTTTAGAGTTATCTTCAAGTGGTAAAATTTTATAATTTCTGCAGTAATAATCAAAAATTTGGAGCAAGAAGGAAACTCCTGCTGGGTACTAATTGTATCCTTATTATATTATTATTATGGCTATTTATTAGGGTCATTGGCCCTAATTGTAAAATTGTAAGTGTATTAAATAACTACAAGTCGATCACCATTTTTCTACTACAGTATGTTAAAAGTGTCTTACAGATTAAGTTCGTTAACAAATTCGGTATTACCTATGTTAAAAATCAAATTTAAGTAACCATTACATTATTTTGTACATTAATTTTAACGATGTTCGAAAAATAGTAATACCCTTACCTTAAGATCATATTATCAAACTAATGTTTTGCTAAATTCATTACAACTACAACCACAGTTACCCGACGTAACCGATTTTGGGTGGAAAATAGATTTGTAAGGAAATCTGGTACCTATACGGTTCCATCATTCCCAAATAATCTAAAAGTGTTAGCATCGTGTGGTTGTAAAAAAAGTATTGTTCTAACATGCATTATTTGCTGATTCATACATTTCGTTTCATCATGTTTTTTAGACTAGTTTAGTAGCAAAGCGTGCACATGTAGGAAAAATCGAATGAGTTGCATTGATTCCTGTAGATGTATGGGACAAAAATGTACCAATGCAGTGACAATTGCAAATGTGTCAATGTATAATCAATAAGATGAATGTTAAATTATTAAGGGTGTTAATTTAAACTGCGAAAAGTACAATTTTTAACGAAGGTAATACCAAATTTGTTAACGAACTTAATTTGTAAAGCACTTTTAACATACTGCAGTAGAACAATTGTGATCGACTTGTAGTTATTTAATACACTTACAATTAATTAGAGCCAATAGTCATAATAATAACAGACGTTAAATTTTAAAGTCGCTGTAGTTTTATTATGAAATAGGAGCTTCTCGTAAATTTATTTAAAACAAAACGCTTCTTATATTATGTACTTAATTATTAAAATAACGGATAAGGTGTATCTACAACAATTATATTATTATATTGGCATATGTATTTTAGAATTACGTATAGAAGGAGAGAAAGCTCTGGCAAAAAATGAGATGGAAGCGCTGAAAGAAGCGACGAAACCCACAATCTCAGCGTGATTCAGAATATGCAATTTTCACATGTTTTCACTTTTAATTATCTATCTTAATTATAAAGCCCTGCAAAAATATAATTCTTGTGCCGTCGAATGCTATACAGATGAACCAAACTTTTTTAAAGAATAAAATTTTTCGATATGTTCCACTGTTTTGCAGTTATGACAGTATAAACGGAAAAAAACGCGAAATTGAAGTGAACTTTTTACCAGTTTGAACCGAGATATCGGCCCCGAAAGTTATTTTTCTCCATAAGAGCCCGTGTATTTCGGGTTTTTTCGAAATTTTTTAAACGATTAATTCCACAAAACCAATTACGAATTTTACGGCAAAAGAAAGTTCACCTTTAGTACGCTGAATAACTCTTTCGGTGAAGATGTTGCTCTTTATACTGGACGATTTTTGACGTCTTTTGGCTTTTTAAATAAAAAAATACGTTCTTTCGGTCTGTCGAAGTTTCATCTTGTAACCTCGACAGCTCCACGACAGTCATTTCTCAGAGCTTCGAGTACTCTACTATAAGTATTTAAATCGAAATACCTAGAACTTTTTAAGTAGTACCGGATGTTTACGATAATAATGTATCACCTTATAGTAGCTATGCCTAACAGTGTTGTCATTAAAGCCAATCGCGAAACAAAATTTACAAGCCCAACTAATAACGTACAAGGTCAAATTCGCTCTCATCAGCTGATACATATTGCTCTTAAATAAAATATACAAAAACTTTTCTTAAGGTCAGTTTTCAGTCCAGCTCCTAATAAAGCCAGAAATTGGGTGTTGCGCTCATTTTGCCCAACCCTGTATATGTTAAATATACCATAAATATAAAAAGAAACCGGTGCAAAATATTGACAAATATACAAATTATAATCTCATCATGACCACAGGTAAAATAATATTTTTCGAAGTTAATTGTTCTTATTGAAATTTTATTACGCAGCGCTCTGTTAGAAATCTAATATTTTAAAAAGGTGCAATTTGGTGCAAGATTTTATTGCTAATTCTTAAAATAAATACTTCGACGAATATAAAAATCGCAATTTCTAGACATCGGCAAAAAGCGCTAGTTACTAAATGTCTAATGCAAGTTTATAATTGTAGACAATTAAATCTTTGTGCTTCTCAATTTCATTTGAAACAACTATTAAATATAAAGAACCCAAATTAGGCCTTTAACCAGCAAATAGATTTCTTTTAAGCTAATAAAACAAAAATAATATCTAGATTCAACCTATAACATATTACGATAGGAGTTCAAAGTTTCGCGTAAAATGTAGCGATAGATCTGTTGTTTGTAAATGTTCAACTTTGAGGCCTTATAACAAATTAACGGAAAGACCTACAACAAATGTAATCACACAACAAAAAAATATAGGTTTCGATGATTTATAATTAATTTTTCTTTTACTTCTACAACATATTTGACAATATTCAATTTTGAGATGATATTTGCTAGTTCGCCCCATGTAGTGGGCCGGTTCGAAACTATCTGGGTCGCGTTCGCCGAAATAACGCAAACAATAAGCATTTAAATTGCAAAGTGGAAATACAAAAAATAGTGCGTTTTTTTACTGTACCGTGTGTTAACGGTATTCGATCGATTCTCTCGAACCTTGCGTTTATAAGCTGTTTACGAAACGACGATGACTCAATTGAAGACGGTGCTTCACATCGACGCGACATGGCGCCATCTCAATTTCCTAAATATTTAAATTCGAACTTGAAACCGATTTGCAATGTAAATACGTAGGTGCGTAAATGAGGGCAGTGTCGTTCGTACACTCGCTTGTTCGCGCCGAATCGAATTTTCCTCGCCACGTTTCCATAACAGAAATTCGATGAATCTCGGGGTTTCCCGTTTCCTCGTTGCAGCCGTGCCCGCCCCTTCTGTCGCACGAGAGTAAATTAATTTATAAAATACAGTGTCCGAACCCCGCTCCAACGAAAACGGACGTTACAACTTTGATTAGGTACAATTCGAAACTTTTAAAAATCTTCCTAAAAATTAAAACATTACGAATCCATATTCTAACGTCAATGACGCCCCTTAAAATAAATTGTTCGCGTTGCATTTCAAAGTCGAACGTGACTTTAGAATAGGTGGTATACGTTCAAAATTTCATTGTCGATTTGGCCTAGAATACGAAATTTCCATAAGAAACGCGGGAGTTACCTAGAATAAATTAAATGCACCCTATCGCATCGAATTATTCAAACGTATTCCGCAATTACTTTAAACACGGCCTTACGGTCAATATCGCGAATTGTTCCAATTCCTTTCCAATCGAGGGCCGTCTCGACGCGATTTTTAAAGATTTTAAGGTTTCGCTCTCCGAACACCCTCGAAAATAAATCGAACCTGCCTATCAATGAGTCACTTATCTATTTTCTAAATATCAATGTCTTTTTTATAGGGATATATCAGACGCAGAAGTTGTCGTAAGAGAAAGGGGACAGTTATTTGACATTTCGGCATCGACGTCGCTGCCATCCTTGAAAGACCCAGAAGAATTCTCTTGTGAGCTACGAATCCCCCAGGCCAACTACACGGTACGACGGGAAACCGTATTTTATCCCGGTAAGTCATCCCCTCGCCCGTATACGTACCAAAATAAATGTTTTAAAATTTCACGGGAAGAACACGTTCACGTTTAGCATATAATAACGCAATATTCCGAAAATCGTAAAAGGGGGGGCGGCGACGCGACGCGAGTCGCAATTAAATTTTACGAATCAACGCCATTACGCGTGCCGATAGGTATCGCATTCACGAGCAGCTAGAATACGCAGATAGTTAATTACCATATATTAACCCCATTCGCCACTTGCAACTGACGGATAGTTCATCAATGCCAATTACTATATGACACCTGTTTTAGTAATGAATCGCGTCAAACGTGTAAAATACATAACAAGACATTTTACGCGAGCTTCCCGATATATTAAATGTCGTATCGACGAGCAGTGAAATTACCAGTTGCGTTTTCATTAGGACGCCGCAATTTATCAGCTTAACGCCATTAATTTTAATAAGCGTCTCCATTTAATTAAGGTTCTGTTATGTTACCATTTAATAAATAACATTTAATGATGTCCCCGCCGTCGAATATTAAATTGTGTGTAGGTATACGGGGGACGTTTCGAACATTCGACGTGCGTGCGCGCTGGCGATACGGAACGACGATGCAAAACTTTGCGGTTTCGTTGCTCGATCGCAGAACTTTTTTAATAATTTTTTTTTAAGTTCGGTGACAACCGACAACTGATCGACAAAAATAATTATTTTACAAGTGATAAAATTAAAGGGTTATAATGGTTGTAGATCGTTATTTGAAGAAAAAAAAATCTAGAAATTACATTTTCGAACGATCGGCTCGGCGGCCGTAATTTTTTCCCTTGAGATCGAAACCCCTAACGGCTGCCACGTCTATATTATATGACAATAACGATAAAAAGTCATTAGGTTTCAAATCTCATAATTTCAAATTGACTCTTATACGCACTCACACGTCATTTTTGTGCCTCTTAATATTTTTTCAAGTACGATTCCAACTTTACGCCAGACATATTTGCTGAGAAGCGTAAATAGGTATTTTATTGCAGAACTTTCCAGCGTTAAAAAACGCGTTGACAAAAAAAAAGAGGAAAACAACAAATCACTAAATTGTAAGATACAAAAACTCATAATTTTTGACTTAACCGTAAGAGATAGTGAAATAAAAAAAAACTATAAAGCAATTAAGCAGGTACAGTACAGTCGGGTGCAAAATTAATGTCGCGAATGACGAGCACTGGGCGGTCAACTGATCACAGTAACCTAACATTTTTTTGTTTATTTAAAAACTATTTATCTATTGATCAATTTTGATTTTGTCGCCTTCAAAAATAGTTGCCATCGGATATAATGCACTTGTGCCAACGTCTTTTCCGTTGCTCAAAACACCTCACGAACTCGGTTTTTGAGATGGCGTTCAACTGATCCCGCGATTTTTGTCTTATTTCCTCTATGGTGTCAATAGGTTGTCTTTTCAATTTCCTTTTGATCGTGGGAAAGAGAAAGAAGTCGCAGGGAGCTAAATCAAGCGAATACGGAGGCTGTTGTGGCACCGGGGTCATGTTTTTGATCAAAAATGAACGAATAAGCAGTGAAGCGTGCATTAACCTGATGAAAAATCCAATTTTATTTACCACCCTAGTAGTTCCGAAAATTAATTAGCGCATTCGGCCGGAAAAGCGCTAAAACGGCGGTTTCAATTGATGAACTGCTGTTTATTTGCGTTTTTCTTTTTTTTTAGTTGACTTTTGTAATTGACGTAATCACCACATCAGTTGTGCTCCACCTGTTTATCACAATAGCTTAAAGTCCTTCAATCGTAGTCAGCTTACGTAGAGCTTACTTTCCGGTCTATTAGCGACGAGCCCGGCTGAATGCGCCCAATCATGGACTTGCTTGCTTGATCAAAGATAATGCAAATTTTTGACATGTACACTTAAGACATAAGAAAAAAAACTACCTGCCTACATTTAAAAAAAAAACGCCATTCAGATTTTATTTCGCGTCAAAATTGACAAAGCAAAAATTATTTGTCGCCCTCGGGGAAATTCGATCTTTTACGGGCAAATTGGTTTTTCGTATCTTAAAATTTTTTATCTCCGCCAGTTAGCGAACGTCAACACGTTCCGTTTATATTATTTTGAATTGTAAAATAAAGACTCGTGTGTCTCCGGATAGCGATTTCGCTAATGAAAAACCTCATTGTCGACGAACGGCTTTCATAATCAATTTATGAACAACGCACCGTTATATAGCTTTTTCGTAATAGGTACTAAATTTAATTTGTACCCACGCGAATTTAAAATAAAAGCACCGATCGTTTCGATACAAAGTCCACGCGTGGAACTAAAGGTAAATTTTAAAAGTAATCGAAATTTTATCAATAGTTGTTACTGACATATCGAGATTGATTCTCAGCAAGGAGCTTTAAAATTTAATTCCAAGTTTTCCTATTTATTCCTGATATGTTTTTGACGCTATCGTCTGAAATCTAAAAATGCTTAAAGATATCTTTATACAAAAGACATCGGCATCTACATCATCGTTAATCAAACACAAATGAAAATCAATTAATAGGGTAAACGTCAACTGCCGTTTTAAGAATGAGGCGAAGTACAATTTATTATATCGTTGATCGAGTAATTCCTTTCATCGCCTTTTTAGATTTTTCATACAAAAGAACATGCAACCCCCTTTGTATACGTATATAACAATTTATTTACAGTTGCCGATTAAACGATTTAACTAAATGACGATCGGCACGATAGTTTCAGTTTATGGGTTACCTAATAAAATCGGAGTCGTATTTATGATTGACCTCCGGGTCAAACAGAAGAACGGGCATTGCCTACCACCTCTAATCTATAGAGCCTCGACTACGTTCGAGATAAAGTTTGGATGATTTAGAGGCAGCCGTTTGAAAATGGCGTGTTTGAAGTTGATAAGCTGCAAAATGTAACTTTAAACTACAAGCTCGTATTATAATTTCTAAACTTTAATATTACTACTGCCAGTAGTCCCAAATAGTCGTGTGTCTCCTGTTAATACGGGGAGCGATTGAAAAATTATAGTGTTTTGTATTATCCGTCGTATTAGGTACGGCTATTGAACAAAATGAAGAAATATCCACCCACACGATGTCGAAGCAATATACTAGTACAAAACAATTGAGAATTTAAAAATAAAAAAATGTAATAGTTCATATTCCATTCGTGCTCTTAGCCAGTTTCAAAAGTGAAATCCACCCTTGAAAATTGGAACTTTTTTCGATTTGGCTTATTATCTGTGAAACGACAAGCGCTATCGCCAACAAATTATATATTTTTGTAAATGACTGTTCAAGACCTACATTATAATACAAAAATTAAGGGTGAAAATTGCAAGGGATGGTACTGTGCGTCCGATGTGGACTAATAGACGTTTAGCTTAACACTGCTGCCACTTGTCTGCAATAGACTATAAGAAAAAATTAGAAACTTATAAATTTTTCTTTGTATTTCCTACATTTTTCTTGTCGTCGTTTGTTTTCCCTCTATCGTCAATTTCCAACGTAGATTCTTCCGTTGACTGCGAACTTGTATTATCACATACCTATACCTACGTAAGGTAAAATTTCGTTCGCGAAATTGGACCGTTGAATGTGTTTGAGGGGAGCCCTAACCAAGTCCCTATCCAAGAGCCTAACCAAGCTCGATTTTCAGAGAATTTGTGTTAGAGCTTAAAGGTGTAAATAAGGAATAAGGTGCTAATAAGGTGCTTAATAAGGTGTAAATACATGGAGAGTTAGTCGACAAAGAAAGATCCTACCTTTCCTCGTCGTATCAATCCTTTTTATTTGTAATCCTTTTAAAAAACACAACACAACGTACAACACTCGCGCACTCACACGCAAAAAGGCCTTATTAACCGAACGAGCACTCCTCGCACACACGAACAATACGACGCCGTAATTTAAAATTCAAACTACTGAAACGAACACTACCGCTCTGTACCACTGACGCGAAAAATCTGAAACAATCTAGCCAGAATTCTACACACATATATATATATATATATATATATATATATATATATATATGTTTGCCGATGTAAAAATGTACCCAAGTATGGCAAAATTAGGGGTGAAAATTCGAAGGGAAAACACCCCGTAGGATTTTCATCTCTAATTTTTGTATCATAATGTATAGGTGTACAAAAAAGTTCTGAGCTTTTTTTTGTAAAATTCAATATTTATTTAAAAACAAACAAAAAGATATTAATCAACGAAATAGTCCCCGTTTGCATCGATAACCTTTTTGCCATCTTTCGGGCAGCTTGCGAATTCCCTGATGATAGAAGCTCCCTGGCTTCGAGGCGATAAAGTCATCAATGCATTTGCGTAGGTCTTCAAGTGCCACGAAGTGTGTATCAGCCAAGTGATACTGCAGCGACCGGAATAGGTAGTAATCAGACGGTGCCATGTCTGGACTATACGCCGCATGCGGGAGAAGTTCCCAGCCTTTTGAGGATTATACAGGATAATTATAATCTTTTGAGGGCGTCCAGCACGCGGTTCATCTTCAAAACTGAAATCTCCTTGGCGAAATTTTGTATACCACCTTTTACACGTAGCGTGACTTACAGCGTTCTCTCCATATGCGGCACAAATCATTTCAGTGGCTTCAGCAGCATTTTTCTTGAGATGAAACGCGAAGTGGATGGAAAATCGAATATGCTCTTTAGTTATTGCCATCGTAAACACTACTGATTTTTTAGGTTATGTGCATCAAACGTCAAACCGCATGGTATTTTCAAAGACCAAATGTCAACGTTGTAAACCCGCAAAAGGGCGGGAAACTTCATGAAATTTAAATTGTGGTTTCGGTTGTATGAAATCTAAAGCTCAGAACTTTTTTGATTGAACAGTTATTTACAAAAAGATGTAGTTGTTTCACAGATAATAAGCACAATAGAAAAAAGTTCCAATTTTCAAGTGTGGATTTCACCCTCTTAAACCGTGTAAGAGCACGAACAGAATACGGCTCTTGATTAGTGTTGACTAGTTACTGCAATCCTGCAACGTTTCAAATTTTTCTGAGATTTCCACCTGCCTAACCTTCCTCGTAAGTAAACTTAAAAACGTGTGCTCGAAAATTTACGCCATCGCTCGACGGAAACTCTTCAAAATGAAATTTTAAAAAATTTCCGGCACAGTACTACCGCTCCAAAACTGTTGTTGACTTCGCTAAAAAATGAACGACAGAACGTCCCTCGTAATAATAAAAAGGCCAAGAACTAGCTTCGTTGTGGGTGAAAATTTATAAAAGTTGGATGAAGTCTCCACCGTCGTCCCCTACCTTTGTGAATACGTAAATATATTTTTTATTCTAGTTTTACTATTACAGTTTATTAAGATCGCAAGCGAATAGGGATCCTTTTTTTAGCGTGCGCTCAAACGACGCTTTTTTCAAATTAGATGGGCGTTCACCGTCGGCATCGCACGTACAGGTACTTCACGAGCGGTTTTAGACTTATACTAAAAATTAATTAAGACGTCGGCGTCGCGTCGTTCGCCTCTTGCAACGCAAGGATCAGAAATTAGCTTCGTTAAGAAGTACGTTATCTACTGTACTTGTACCCTAGTGGACAGACATCTCGAGTTTTCTTTTTATCTTTACTGAATAAGTCTCGTGAATGAAACGTGCACTGAAATTGTTCAGGATGTTGTACTTATAAAAAATAAACCACCACTGAAAAACGATGCAATTACAAAAATACGACTACTACGTGAACAGCTAGCGAGATTTATTAAAATTATTCGAAATGGTTTAGATGCACGCCACTGATATTGATGCCTTTACAATTTCCAGAAGCTATATAATCATGCCCATTAGGTAGCATAAACGTAAATAATTCAACAATGCTCGTATTTAGAACGAAATCCCGTAAAAGGTGATGTAAACCCTTGTTCGCTATGTTTTATCTTTTTTATTAAGGGTGTTTTCCAAGTTAATGCGACTACGTAGCTTCCTTGGTTTGTTGCAAAAAATTAAAAGCGGATTAACGAAGCCCGTTAATTTGCAGAATTTCATGAGCTCCTTTAAACTTTAAATAGTAAGGTTGGAAACGTTTTTTTTTCCCAGACGACGATTATTCCGTAATATTTTATTTGATAAGGAATACACGTAGAAAGCTATTGCGCGCGCGTTTTGTTATACAGGGCGATTCAAAAAATTTAAATTTCGATTTTTTCAATATTTTATTTTAGAATGTGATATGTTAGTTGTTATTATTGGCGCTAAATCATTAGCCTATTTATTACGTCTCAATATATCTACGTACATTCATTGTTAACGTTCAAATTGTGTTGTAGCGTAGGTGAAAACAATAGTATATTGTATAACTAGTGCTGAAAGGCGATTATTTATTTAAATGGGCACGTATTATACATTATACGTATATCGCAGTCTAATTTTACTATAAATGAGTAATAAAATTGTTTGTGCGTAAAGACATTGCACGACGAGCTAAACAGTTATTTGATTGGCTGAATAGCACACGGGCCGCAACGTCTTCGATTGGCTAATGATTTTCTTTAGGCGCACTCAGTGCATTTGTTTGTAATGGTCAGCTTTCGGTAACATTTGTTGGTTTGAAATTATGCACTTTTCATATTTACATTACGTTCGCTGGAGCTTTTGCTAATTGGTAATTAGAAATTTTCAATTTTTTTCAACACCCCGTATCACGGTAACCGCATCGTTTTCAGACTCCTATTGATACGAAGAGCACGCCCTGTATGTAGGTACATTACGTAAGTCGATTGAAAAAAATAATATTGAAATACGGTTATAAAGACGTTTATATAGCGTAAGTATTGCACTGTCAAAATTTTATGTTATTTAAATTTTTTACGTCGAGATTTTAAACTGCCAGTATTACGATTACTCCATCGATAAAATGCGAGCGATGGGTGATAAAATTTGTAGACAATAAAGTACTAAAACAATTGATAATATAAAAAACTGAGAATTCAAATTTATTTATTTCCTTGTGCCTCTGTTGTTTTTTTTTAACGTTTTCTATACAGGGCGTCCCAAAAATGGACGATCAAATGAAGTGAGGTGATGGGGGAGGTCATCAGCAACCAAAATAACCGCATACGTGGTTGTTGATGGTTCAAAAGTTATTGAATTTCTATTTATAAACGGATTAGTTTGTTTGGTAAATAGTTGGTCACATTTTTGTAGTTCATTTTTTTTTTGTTTTTCAACGAATCGCGTTCACGAACCATTGTTATTGTTTGATTGACAATAGCAGAGTTGCTTAATAACAAACGGACAATAACAATTTGATTTATTATTCAAAAATTAGAAGTTATAGGATAATACTTTCATACAAATAACGTATTTTGTTTAAAATTTTACATGTTCTAAATGCGTATACTGGGAGATTTCGCAGAAAAATACAAATTTTGGTTGCTGCTGACATCCCCTATCACATCAATTCATTTGAAGGTCCACTTTTGGGACAGCCTATATACAGTCTGTTAGATTTTATGTGTCACAGCAAATATCTCGGCTATTGTATGAATTAGTAAAAAATGTTGTGTATGAAAGTTATTAGATTATTTATTCTTAATAATGTGGCTGTACCCTTTCTGGATACAAGGTTCGATGCCATTTAACATGTACCATTTACCATTTACAATAACATATCAATTTTTTCATTATTAGAATAATAATTATCCTCATTGTGTTTCACAAGATGAAAATTAACAATTAACAATTTACTTAGCCACTTTGACACGATAGCGATAACAAGTAAGCGCATATCACGGCCTCCTCGGCTCTGCTTAATAGAACGTGCAAGGGCAAATGTGTGCGTCGTCGGTACATTGTTTACACTGTACGCGTTCAACGCGTTGGGTTATTTATTCTATTTCACCTTTAATTAACGAAATAAGTATAACATGTGATATACCGCTGTAAAGATAAATTCTTGTAGTTTCAGAATACGTAATAATACTGAGTACGTTCCATTTAACCCAGATATGCCTAATGTACTATATTTAGGACGGAATAAACATTTTCACACCTGCAAAGTTTAAGATATACTTGAAAGTTTGTAACCCACGAAATCGTTCATTAAACCCAAAGCTTTGCGGGAAGTAAGATTATTCGCGATTTCAGAGTTTAAATTTGATTGTGTGTTAACTTCAAAAGTGTGAAAATTCAAAAATGAATAATTACAAAGTGCAATTTGAAAAGTAAGTAAATTTTAGATACTAAAAATTATAATAAATTTTTAAATTAGCGTAACAATAAACATTTATATTACTGGTTACTATTGCCGAATTTTCATTATTTATAAAATAAGTAGTAATTTATGAGGGGGAAAGAGAGGTGTACTATATGTAGTACATTAGGACAATATATGACTACCAACATCATTCACCATTCTCTTTCAGAGGACTATCTCTTCACAATGTTCTAACATTGTTAGAAGAGGATGACGAAGCCATTGATAATGTAGAAGAAATTACACTACTTCCTCCCCTCAATGCAGCCACTGAGTTCACAGATGAAGATTCTGGCGCTGAAAATGACTTGACCATAAATAATCTGCCTGCATCTCGACTTCAAGCTCTTGCAGAAATCCAAACAAAATACGACAGTGACTTTTCCTCGAATGATGATATACCGTTATCATTATTAACGGCAAAAATACCAAACAAAAAGCAAAAGAGAACAACACCTAAAAAAAATTTTACAATTGGATCAAAGAAGATTTACCTTCCCCGTCATCAGGATTTTTTAATGCTGATAATGCAAAAATTTCGTAAATCCATTAGAACCGTTTTCAATGTTTTTCGACGAGGAAGTAACAGATCTCATTGCGAACCAAAGTAATAATTACGCCCAACAAAAAAATCGCAAGCCTAACATAGACAAGCAAGAGGTCAAATCTTTTATAGGCGTTTTGATCCTTAGTGGATACATGCGTGTACCACGAAGAAGAATGTTTTGGGAACGTGAAAAGGATTGCCACAATGCCATGGTTACTGAAGCAATTTCCAGGGACAGATTTGAGTATTTGTTTTCAAATTTTCATGTTTGCAATAATCATCGGTTAAATCAAAATGATAAATTCACCACAGTCATACCTATTTTTGATTTGCTAAATAAAAGATTTTTGAATAATTCACCGGTTGAAGAGATGCATTCGGTTGATGAAGCTATGGTTCCATATTGCGGACATCATGGATGTAAACAATATATTCGTGGTAAACCCGTGCGCTATGGATATAAACTTTGGGTTGGAAGTACCAGATTAGGATATTTGAATTGGTTTGAGCCTTATCAAGGCGCCGCAACCAATATAAGTAAGAATTTTGCCGATCTTGGAGTTGGTGCAGGAGTGGTATTGGAATATGGGAAAAATGAGGAAAAATGGCCAGACAGGAAATTTCAGAAAGAAATTCGTCCAGGAAGTTACGATTTTGCAAAAATTGTTGATCAAAATGTCATTGTAGTAAAATGGCACGACAACAGTCTGATTTGTGTTTGTTCTAATTTTGCAGGAGTTAGACCGATTCATATGGTCAAGCGTTATTCTCGGGCAGAGAAGAAAAATGTTCAAATAGAGCAGGCACATCTCATCAACATGTACAACTCCAATATGGGAGGCGTTGATCGTGCTGATCAAAATATAGGCTTATACCGAATTTCAATTAGAGGGAAAAAATGTCTTTGGTTACACACTGTATTGACATGGCAATTCAAAATCCTTGGCAATTACACCGAATAAACGGTGGACAATTGGACCAACTTAGCTTTAGAAGACGAATTGCTACAGGGTTATTAATCCAAAATAAAAAAGAGTCGACTTACCGAAAAGGTCATCTAAGTAAAGTCAATCAGATCGATTTACGTTTTGATTGTATTAATCACTTCGTAATTCCCCAAGAGAAGCAAACCCGATGTGGTCACCAAAAAACCACTACAAGATGTAAAAAATGTGACATAGGTGTTCATGTCAAGTGTTTTCTATTATTTTATACAAATAAATAATTTCGCTTAAATAGAGGTGTATTTTCCTAATGTCCTATATATAGTACGGTATAAATTACTTACTTTTTGAAAAAAAAATGTATGTTTATAAATTTTCATGTTTTTCTTATATGCTAATGAATAATATTTTCAAAAAATTATTTTTGTTTTAATGTCAAAACATCGCTTAGGCCATATCTGGGTTAAAATGTTAAATTTATTTGCTTTACCCGAATTATTTGATGTTCGATTGTTTTTCTGATTTTGACACATTATTAAGAATAAATAATCTAATAACTTTCATAAACAACATTTTTTACTAATTCATGCAATAGCCGAAATATTTATAAAATCAAACAAACTATATATTTTCCATTTTTCCTATTTTCAATTACATGTTGTAGGTATAACTATATATATATATATATACACGGGAATTCCTAAACTACGAACCAGGACAAAAAGGTGTATAATGTAAGAAAGTAAATCTCTTGTAAATGAGTCACACGCGCTGCGACAATTGAATCACGATAATCGAGAGTTCAACTACAGAAATACCTACTAAATGTACAAATTACAAAGCCGACCCTTTCCTATCGTCACCCCCTTCTGCAACGAGAGTAAACATTCCGTCACGCCACATACCCAATACTCTCGCCTAACTCCATTATTTAACAGTTCAATTTATAAAGCAAACGAAAAAAAAACTGTCTTCATTTTTCACCAATCGGAATACGAACGTAAAAACCGCAAAGAGCCGCCGAACGAGAGCTCGCCGTTAGTAAGTACGTAGAGAAAAAGATGCGCACCCAATTACAAATTGTGGCGAGCATTTGCGAAGTACGACTTTATTTGAACAGTGCTTGAATTCTAATTAGTGCAGTTTCAATTAAATAAATCTAATCTGGCTTTAATTAAACTTTGGAGCGGGACGAGGTCGCTTGGCCGGTAAGGTTATCTCATGAATATAAAATACAAAATTGCAACAGTAAAAAGTGGCTTTAAATATGCATGTCCTTTAAAATGTGGACACGGAGCAAAACGACTAAACATCCTATCACGGTGCCCGAAAAAAAAAATATATATATATAAGGAAAACCGTTTTATATACTAAAAGATAAACTTTCTCGAAATTTGCATAATCGATAGCTGCCTGTAACATTAGCTACTTTGTAAAACGGCAGTAAAAGTTTCGTGAAGCCTGTTGAATCTATTAGCTACCTAACGGTTTTAAAACTTTTTACCAAGTATTTGTACGACGATATTTTTATGTCAATGGGAGTTTAATGGTTTACGGCTTATCGCAAACGGAAACGGGACCATAAACTTGAAAATTCTACATACGTATTACGTTTTTTACTAGGTACGTTTCATTGCCGATGTTTTTTTTTCACGTGCGCGACCTCGTCGCTCTTGTTTTGGGACAGTCTATGAAAATTTAACTACTGCTGTAACTTTAACAAAATGGAAAATAGGTTCGAGTACAAGTGTAAAAATTGTGTTCTTCCGCGACGAAAACCGTCGAGCATTAGACGTATAAACAAATGCAAATGTCCCTACGAATTTTCGGTGGAAGAATTTCCGGAGGCAAGGTGGGCACGCGGACAAATGAAAAACGTCGTGCTCGACATCGTCGTAACAAACGGGAACGACTAGTTTCGAGGGAGATGTTTATATGAGGATATGGCGCTTATTTAAAAGGCGAACGTACGTACGGCCGATTCGCTTCGCTACGGCGAAACAAATGACGACGTTTATCATTCGGTTGCCGATCAATTTTCGAAGCGAGAGTCGCAAGTTAGAACCCCCTCCTCCCCCCCTGCCCAATTCGCTTCGTTGCGGTAAAACAGCTTGTCGGGACGAACGGGACTTTGCGCGTAATTGCTGATGAGCATCAAGTCGGTTAGCACGAATGTCCTTTTTCGGTCGTAAAGAAAGCGATCGAATTTTGAGTACTGCGTAGGTTGTTACGATTAAACTTAAACCGATTATGGCGAAGTAAAAAACGCCAGTTCGAAATAAAACACACATGGGTCTGTCTTTTAATCCGTGACGGCACGTGTCAAAAACTATGAGCGGCTAACATTTTTTTTTTTGTAACCCCAGAGCATCGACGGATTTTTGGTGTACAAAAACCCATCTTAAGCATGTAGGGCAAAAACATAGTCTGTTAAGATCCGGTAGCAATGTTCTTGATGAAAAACTAAACGATACGTCCTACAATACATACATGAACATATAACGGAAAATATACATCAGGCCGCCAAAGAATCGCTAGGTGAGAGTGAAAAAAGAACAACAAATAAAAACTATATATGGTCTGGAAAAATAGAAGAACAGACGAAAAATAAGAAAACAGCATACTTACGATGGTTAAACACAAAAAGTGACAAGCATAGACAAGAATATAAAAAGATTCAAAAAGAAACGCGAAGAATAGTAGGGGAAGAAAGAGAAAAAATGTGGGAACAGAAATGCTCTGAGATAGACACGTATATAAGAGGCAAGCGAAGTACAGAGATTTGGAAATTTATTAAGAATATAAAAGCACCAGTAAGAGAAAAAGTAAAAATGAACACAATTAGCTTAGAGTCTTGGAATCAATACTTCGCAAATCTTTTTAAAGAAGACCGTCAAGCCTTTATCTCAGATATAAAAACTAATATTATGCCTATCAATATAGAAGGGGGAACATATAACAATAACACCAAAACAAATATCAACCACGATAAAGCTACTAAAAAATAGAAAATCACCAGGTCCAGGAGGAACTCCAGCAGAGCTGATCAAACATGGAACAAATAAATTATATCACATGATAGCCAAGTTATTCACAATGTGCATTAATGGTCAGAAGGTCCCGGATGAATGGAGATTAGCATATATAACACCAAAAAGGACGACCGAACGAAATGCAACAACTATCGAGGTTTATCAGTCACTAGTACTTTCAGTCGATTTTATGGAAGAGTTGTTAGAGACCTAATAGAAAAGGAATATAGCGATAAAGAATCAGAACATCAAAACGGATTCAGAGCCGGAAGATCATGCATTGACAATACATTCTGCATGAAACAAATAATAGAGAAGAGAAGTACATCTATTATTCGTCGATTTATCAAAAGCATGACACAGTACCGATTACAAAATTATAGGAAGCATTAACAAACACACAAATCAACCATACACTCATAATGGCAGTTCAAGACCTATACAACAACTGCATATCGAAAGTAAAAATGGACAATAAACTATCACAAGTGTTTACAATAGATAAGGGACTAAGACAAGGTTGTTGTATATCGCCTACACTCTTTAAAATATATATATATATAGAACACGCATTGAAAGCTTGGAAAAGAAAATGCGGAATGATGGGTTATGAAATCAAGAACGATACAACATTATTTACATTACAATTTGCAGACGACCAGGTAGTAATCGGACAATCTAAGGATGACTTAGAATATATGGCCAGGAAACTGATGGAAGAATATCAACAATGGGGACTGGAGATGAATGTTACCAAGACAAAGTATATGAGTATAGGAGCAAAATTAGGAGATTTAACACTTGAGAATAATATAACGATTGAAGAAGTAGAACAGTACAAATACCTAGGGGTAACATTTACAAATGAAGGTAAAGATACGACAGAAATTCAAAACCGAATCACACAAAGTCGGAAAGTCATAGGGGCTCTCAATGGTGTATTATGGTCAAAAAACGTTAAAAAAAGGAGCAAACTTAGAATATACAACTCTATAATAAAAAGCGTACTATCCTATGGCAGTGAAATATGGACAATGACCGAAAACGATAAAAGGAAAATATTAGCCACGGAAATGGACGCCATAAGAAGATCGGCGAGGATTTCAAGACTAGAACATAAAACAAATGAATATGTCAGACAAATAATGGAAGTAGAAAAGACCATTATAGAGGAGATAGAAGAAAAACAATTAAGATGGTACGGACATATCCAGAGGATGGACGAAAGTAGACTGCCGAAACAAATACTCGAGTGGACACCACAAGGAAGAAGAAAAAGAGGAAGGCCAAGGAAAAACTGGAGTCAAGGGATCTAAAAATCCATAAGTGAAAGACACCTGAATGACGGAGAATGGAATGAGAGAGAACAATGAAAATTGGGAATCGCAAGGCGTAAAACGCTACAACGCGAAAAAAAAGCAATATTCCGATTTTTTCCATCAGAAAAATCAATTTGCATTTCCATAAAAGGAATCCGCTTTAACGCGAAAACCACAAAATGTGCGCTCCTTATAAAATTTACTTTTTGCGGGTTACGTCGTTCTACCAAAACGTCGTCGATATGATAACGAATACAATTTTGAATCTCTATCCATACTATGTTCGTATAGTGACTCGTTTATCTAGGTTTTATTATTCGTAGATTTTAAAAATTAAATGAAAAACATTGTTATTTCTTAAAATTGTTAAATGACGAAAATGGTGAAAAAGTGGTGATGGAGTAATATTTTCAATCGACTCCTATCCTCTTCCGTGAGGGAGTGAACATTGCAACCCCTATTGGTTTCTTTTATATAATTTTACAATTAAAAAAATATCTTTCGAAAACTAGATTTATTCAGAACCTTTTTTTTTGACTCATTCATTCGACGACAAACCTACAGTTTCCGAAAATGAGTAAAAAAATAAAACAGGCGATCTTATCTACACCGAAACTTGGAACATATCAATTTTCACTGATAATTTATTGGTTTAATAGCATTGTCAGAACTTGCCAACAACTGATATTACGTTATTCAACTAAATATTTAGCATTTATCATTCATTAATTCAAGAACATATTACTGTTTCCCTTTCGAGGGGGGTAACTTCAAAAAGAGACGTTTTAGGAAAAATCTTTACCAATATAAAAGGCTTCGCTTAATTTTCGACAAGGAACCGTCCCATAAAGTTTTACGCATTATTTACGTATAGGTAGGTATTTGTCGTAAAATGAATCGCAAAAAAAATTCGGGTTCTTCCTCACGATGGCGGCTGAAGCACAGCCTGGATTTATGCGGACTTTCAACATTTTAATCGGCAAAATCCAATTAACAACTGTAACAAGTCTCCACGTGTTTCATACTAATTACATAATATTTAAACAACATTAAACGGTCGAAATTCGTCAAATTAATGTTTAATCCATTATTTTAAGCTTGTTTTACGTATAAATCGATATTTTTGGACGTGCGGAGACGAAACAAAACGTTTTAGGTTGGGTCAAAATTTTGTAAAAACCACGAACTAATAATTACATTAATATTAGTGCTTTTTCAATTATAAGGAGTATATAATAAGAACTGTATTTAACATGGACGGTGAAACGAACACAAATTTTGAAAGGACCATTTCTATAATAAAACTGAAGTGAGTTTCAAAATTAAAATCAATTCCAACCACAATCGAAAAATTACAAATTATCTGTAATAGGTGCCTAGGTTTCGATAAATATGATTAAATAAGCAAATTCTCCAATTTGAAAAATTTCTGTAATACCACGGTTAGTCATGCAGAACAAATTAATAAAACGATGGTAAATGTGCTAGTTAGATGCTAGTTAGATTGCTAGTTAGAATGTGCTAGATAGTTCTTTATCTCGTTAAATGCGAAACAATAAAAATAGGTAATATTTCAAGAGAATAATTGGAACTCTTAACTTATATGTTAATAAATTTAATAGGCTATATAGTCGCTTAGAAAAATTACGTAAAATAATTTCGTACTTGGCTATAAGCTGTTGTTTTATGATTGTATATTTTTAACTAAAACTCTAAATAATGGACAATCTACCTGGATTATTATATTACTAAAATGAGTGTTTTTTTTCAAAACCTACCGTAATATTTGAAATACTTATATGAAATAATGTAAATGCTACGTTATAACTAGATAAAATGTTAAGTGGGTACCTTTCCGAAACTTTTGTCGAACAAGAATCCCTCGCAAGTAACACGAAAGTTCACAATTTAAACGTCTACTTTCGTTGCGACGCAAAAAGTTATTACACGCGAACCGAAACGCACGGGCACACGCGTAATACGCGATAAACGCAAAAAAAATTAGTTAATAACGTAATAAGAATCGCCGAAGACCATAACCGTCCACGTTAAAACAGTAAATCATACTGGATGCATAAAAGATTTTCTGGCCCCCCCATATTGGGAAACACCCGTTATCATATTGTTAGGTAAAGCGCACATGTGTACGTCGCTCGCGACGACGTTGATGTCCGCCTATTGTGTTTATCGATAACAAATTCAATTTTAATTTTCAATTAATCTATTCGAAACGGTATTTTTAAATAATCGATTTAAATCGTTTAGTCTCTAGGACTTGAATAAGTTCTCGCTGTTTTTTCGTAAAAATAAATACTTTATTTAAAAAAATTAGTAAAGAACATGTCATTGAGAATATTGTCCATCGCTAGCCACTACTTCCTCTCATCTTTCTAGCAGCATATGAATACCATGTCGAAAGAACGACTCATCTTTTGAGGTTATCCACGAATCGACCCATTTTTTTGGCATCTTCATAAGAATGAAACTGCTGCTCAACCAGGCCATGAGTCGTCGATCGGAACAAGTTGTAATCAGAAGGAGCGCAATGTCCGGTGAATACGGCGGGTGGGGTAGGACTTCCCATTTAAGCGTTTTCAAGTAGATTTTGACCGGTTTTGCAACATGTGGCCGAGCGTTGTCGTGCTGCAAAATTACTTTGTCGTGTCTCTCCTCGTATTGAGGCCGTTTTTCCTTCAGTGCTCGGCTCAAATTCATCAATTGTAATCGATAGCGATCTCCCGTGATCGTTTCGTTTGGTTTGAAGAGCTCATAATATACTACACCCAGCTGATCCCACCAAATACAGAGCATGAGCTTGGAACGTCGATGTTGATGCATGGTCGGGCTTACCCCACGATTTTCTACGCTTCGGGCTATCGTAGTGTAACCACTTTTCGTCGCCAGTCACGATACGATGCAAAAAAAACTTTCATTTTCTGCCGTTGGAGCAGTTGTTCGACGTCTCTCGGTTTCAATTCGTATGGCACCCAATTTCCTTGCTTTTGAAATCATTCCTAATGCTTTTAAACGTTTGGCAACTGTTGCGTGATCAACTACTAATGATTCTGCAAGTTCATTGTGCGTCTGACATGAGTCTTCATCGAGTAATGCTTCTAATTCTTCGTTTTCAAACTTTTTCGGTGCGCCAGAAGCGTTCTTTATCTTCAACATCAAAATCATTATGTTTAAAACGTCTAAACCAGTCTCTGCATGTTGTTGCCGACAGAGCGTGGTCGCCGTAAGTCTCCACAAGAATTCTGTGTTTCAGCTGCAGATTTAAAAAAAAAGTAATGCAGTAATATTCCCCATCTTTGGGATCGGCGTTCTTCTTCAGAAATGTCACGATCAACGTAAAGATATTTACGCATGTTTCATAGACTACGAGAAGGCCTTCGACAGAGTGCGCCATTCTAAGCTAATAGACATGCTGCGCCGAATTGGATTAGATAGTAAAGATATTCAAATTATCGAAAATCTATACTGGGGCCAGACAGCAGAAGTAAGGACAGGGAATATAAGGACATCAAACCTAAAAATACAACGAGGGGTCCGACGGGGCTGTGTTCTTTCACCCCTCCTGTTCAATCTTTATTCCGACCAAATCTTTAAAGAAGCCCTAGAATATGGAGTAAAAATTAACGGTGTCTTAATAAATACAATTAGATACGCAGATGACACCCTTATTTGGTGCGATGACTTAGATGGTCTGCAACACCTAATAAATAAAATTAGTAGAACAGGTATAGAACTAGGACTCGGCGTAAATGTTAATAAAACAAAGTTTACGGTATTCGGTCGAGAGCAACACCAAAGCGCGACATTAAGTCTAAATGGCGCTACGATAGAACGAGTCAACCAATTTAAATACCTAGGCAGTATAATAACGGAGAAATTGGACCCCGAGGTGGAAAATCAAATGTCGAATTGAAATAGCAAGAGCAACCTTTAAAAGAACGAGAACTCTCTTTTGTAACGATGATCTGAACTTGAAATTGCGCCAGTGTATGGTAAAGTGCTATGTTTGGTCAGTGCCGTTATATGGCGCAGAGTGTTGGACCTCGAAGGTAAACTTACTTAACGGACTGGAAGCATTCGAAATGTGGACTCATAGAAGAATGCTCAGAGTCCCATGGCCAGACGTATTAACTAACGTCGAAGTATCGAGACGTGCTAGAGTGAAAAGACAATTAATAACAACTACAAAATGCCGTAAAATCGCTTATATAGGTCACATACTACGAGGTGAGAAATATCGACTCCTCCAGCTCATAATAAAAGGCAAAATGGAGGGTAGGCGCGGAGTGGGTAGAAAACAGATGTCGTGGCTGAAAAACATCAGAGACTGGACAGGCATAAAGGGTGCTGGACAGCTCTTTAGAATGGCAGAAGATAGAGACGCACTCTCCACAGTAATCGCCAACGTTCGGGAGACCGAACGTGGCACCTAAAGAAGAAGAAGAAGAAGTAATATTCCCCGCAAATACTCGATTTGTGGCACGAAATTCGACATGTTTAACGCTATGAAAAAATATGTTGTTTACGCTTCGGCGGAATAACATATACTGCCATTTCGAGCCTAATGGTGGATCTACACGATGAAGTTGGCTGTAGTATTGCCCGATGCAAAAAAAACTAAGATAACACCATCTGCCCGGAAACAGCGAGAACTTATTCAAGCACCTTATAGTGTTCGTAAATTAATTTTAAGAAAACATTTAGGTAATTCGATATAGGTACTTATTCGATAAACTACGCCTTTTATAAAAAAAAATATTTTCGAAAGTGAAATTTAAATACGCAGCAGAGTATCGGTAATATAGTGAACGGGCACAGTCGCTCCGCCGAGGTTGTTCGTTATTTCGAGTTTTAGTTAAAAATCTACAAAGTGGAAAGTCATTTTCCCGTTATACAATACACTTATCGCAATACAAAATACAAAGACAAGAAAATATGATTCGTGCGAAAAGCGCTAATTTTTTTTTTATTTATTTATTTTCGCATCAACCTCTAAGGGTTATTAGCGTAAAAGATTTGGTGGTTTGATTTACACATTGATTGGAATTACATTTTATATACATGATTATTTTAAATTGTGATCTGAATAAATTTAATAAAGCTGACGGTGGATTCAATGTCGTCGTTTAGAGCAGCGTGAATATTGTCTGGAATGTTGTTCAGTGATCTTGCTCGGGCGTACTTCTTGCGGGATAAAATTATATGTTTGATGGTGATGATGGTGTGGCAGGTGTCGCATATCGGTGGTTCTTCTTGTTTAAGTAGGTGTTCGTGAGTCAGTTTGGAGTGTCCAAGTCTAAGACTTGTAGGACGAGGAATCTTAGGAAAGGTTCGGGTGGATGGTTTTATTTCGGAAAGTTTGTGATTAGTTTGCGACCAGATATTATGCCAGAAGTTGAATATGTGACGTTTGAGGTGAAGTTTTATATCGGCGTGTTATTCAAGTTGGTGAAATGTTGAAGTGCGGATTGCATTCATTTCCTGCTATTCCGATGTGTGAGGGAATCCAGATGAAGGTGATGTTTTCTTTCGACAGTTGAGACAGTTCGTAAAGGATAAGTTCATGAAATGAGGTCTTGGGGTAAGTTTGTTGGAGAGTTAGGATTGAACTGAGAGAATCGGTGCAAATTAAAATATGATGCTTTTGGAGTTTTTTGGATTAGTGCATAAAGTTCGCCGGAAAAGGATCTGAAGGAGTTAGGTAACTTATATTGAAGAGTTTCGTCAGGTGCGACGACGGCACATCCTAGGCCAAGTTCAGATTTAGAGGCATCGGTAAAAATTATAGTTGCATTTGGATAACGGTGGATGATTTCTAGGAACTTGTTTTTTATTAATTGGTTGGTTTGAGATTTTTGATACTGTAGTAAAGATGTGTCATGATTGGGGAGGTTGAGCATCCAGGGAAAGGGGATTAAGTTGCAGTTTAGTATGGGAGAAGGAAAGTGGGTTTTAATTTCGGATAAGGTTGTTATCAAACTTTGTTGCTTTCATATATGGAGTGATATCTGCTGGTGAAGACGTATTTATGTGTAGGATTTTTTATGTATGGTAATATGGTGGCGGCGAATGATAGTTTTAGTAGTTTTCGTCTGACGTAGGAAGGTAGTTCATCAGCCAGGCAGTATAAGCTTTCAATGGGTGTTGTATAGTAGGCTCCGAGTGCGATTCTTATGGCTTTGTTGTGTACTGTGTTTAACGGTTTATGTACTGTTTTTGAAGCTGAATAATAAGCGATTGATCCATATTCTAAGCGTGCTCTAATAAGTGATCTGTACAAGTAAAGTAGTGTGTTGGTATCGGCTCCCCACTGTTGGTTCGATAGTAATTTGAGCAAATTTATGTCGGTTTGACTTTTGGCTTGTAGATACGAGGTATGACAATTAATTACCCGGAAAAATTTTATTTACAAAACAAAAGTTAATAATTAGCAACATCAAATTTGTCCCCTTCAAAGTACTCCCCCCTAGCTTCTATACACTTCGCCGTACGATGTTTCCATTGCTGGAAGCAGCCTGAAAACTCTTCTTCAGAAATCGCTTTCAAGGCGTCGGTCGAATTCTTCTGAATGTCCTCTATCCCCGAAAATCGATGTCCCTTGAGGACATTTTTCAGTCGAGGGAACAGAAAAAAGTCGCACGGGGCGAGATCCGGCGAATACGGCGGATGATCGATTACGTTGACTCGATTTTTGGCGAAGAAATCGCGAATTTTGAAAGCTGTGTGCACCGGTGCGTTGTCTTGATGAAACAGCCAAGAGTTGTCTGCCCAGAGGTCAGGCCGAACTCTTCGAATTCGTTCTCGTAGACGCCGGAGGATTTCACGATACCGATCTGCATTCACTGTAGTCCGCCGAGGCACAAATTCTTTGTGTATGATGCCTTTATGGTCGAAAAAACACGATGATCATTGTCTTCACTTGCGATTTGGACATCCGTCCTTTTTTGGGTCTTGGCTCACCTTCGCCGACCCATTGCATGCTCTGCCGCTTTGTTTCTAGGTCGTATTCAAATATCCATGACTCGTCGCACGTGATGACTCGCTCAGAATGTTTTCAGATTCAATTTCAGCTAGCCAATCGCGGCAAACATCAACACGGCGCTGCTTCTGTTCGGCTGACAGGATTTTCGGAACAAGTTTCGCACACAACTTCCGCAATCGCAATTCCTCCTTCACAATCAAACGAACGGTCTCGCGACTGATAGACAGTGTATCAGCAACATCTCTAATGGACAAACGGCGGTCAGAATCGAGCAAATTACGCAATCGTTCAACATTAGAGAGTGTGCGCGTTTCAATGTGCCGGCCGCGCCCTGCATCGTCGTTCACATCTTCTCTACCGGCTTTAAAACGCCGTATCCACTCATACACCTGCCGATTTCTTCATGGTTTGCTCTTTGTAAACGTTGTTTAACATCGACAAAATTTCCGTAACTTTTTTTCCGGATTTAACCAGAAATTTAATGACGATTCGTTGTTCTTTCGACAAATCCTGCGACATTTTTCAACCGACGACCTCGTACTGTTTTATTCAACACGCTCGTATTCGCAACACACTGCACCGATCTGCACGAAACTTGTAACGGTAACTCGCGAATGTTTACATTTTCACATGCCAACATTAACGGATCGCCAGTGTTGCCACTTGTCGCGCTCAAAACATTTTCCGGGTAATTAATTGTCATACCTCGTACTTGATGTGCGATTTCCAAGTAAATTGCCGGTCAAATATTAGTCCAAGCAATTTAATTTCGTCGACGAATTGAAGTGGATTATCGTTTATAGTAAGGAGGGGGGGGGGGGTTACTTTCTTTTAGAAAAAATTATGCATTGGGTCTTCACCGATGAGAATTCGAAGCCTGTTCTTTTGGACCATCTTTCTAAGCGGAATATGGCTGTTTGTTTAAAATATTTTCGAAAGTGAAATTTAAATACGCCGCAGAGTATCGATAATATAGTGAACGGGCACAGTCGCTCCGCCGAGGTTGTTCGTTATTTCGAGTTTTAGTTAAAAATCTACAAAGTCGAAAGTCATTTTCCCGTTATACAATACACTTATCGCAATACAAAATACAAAAAGACAAGAAAATATGATTCGCGCGAAAAGCGCTAATTTTTGAATACATCGTAAACCAATTTTACAAAAAAACCATCAGCGAATAAGTAACGTAAGTACTTTTACAAACTTTCATTTAATAACTAAGAAAGTTATAGCACATTTATTATTAGCGAAGTAGAGGGCTCCGTTTGATTAAGTAGTGGCCTCGAAAAGTTTCTTAATGTATCTACGCTTTTACGTATTTCTAGAGAAAGCTAATTTTTTTCGAAAATACTTGTTTAGCGTTTGTCTCGTATTCGTTTGTCTTCCTGTTTGGATTACGAACCATACAAACGCCGAAACATTATTTAACGATATCGGTAAAAGAACTAAATTGACTAAAGGCAAGACGTTACGTAACGACAGATAAAATTAGCAACGCGTCACATCGAAAACCCGCACACTCGAGACGTTCGCGAACGGGAAATCGTTCCCTCGAATAAAAAATGACAATCTAGTAAATTCATTCCCTTTCAAGTTGTCAACAAAGTAAGTTACATAAATCGCGTTTTTAAATTGCCCCCCTAAAAGTTTTCGTACGAATTATCGAAGTTATTTGTTGAATTTTCGTATCGACTAATGCGCCGCCACTTACTTACTTACTTACAAAATTACCTATTTACAATGTAAGTAATTCTGAGGAGATTTCGACGAACGAGCTGCAAGTTTTACAATAATTTTCGGGCTCTTCGAAACCGGGGAAAAATCAAAACTGTGGGCGAACGCTTTTTGCGCGGATTAGGGGGGATGATTTTTATCGGCCGTTTTTGGGACGCCGAGATTTATCCGAGACCATTTAGAGAGATGATTAATGCCGGGGCCAAATTAAGCCATGTCCAGTTATACATGTTAATACCTACATTACACCGGACGTTTTACACTGTAGCTTTAATATTCATGACTAGTCACGTCTCCGATATTTACCCTCGTTTAAAACATTTAGTAATTTTTGCTCGGCTTCGTTCTCGTCTAGTTTCCCTTTCGTTCTAAATCTGCGTCAATTAGTTATTAGTGCTTTAATTTGAAATTCAAAACAACAATACGTTTGTTTATCCGCCACTAATGAAAGATCACAATAAGTTCGGGCTTGACGGTGCTATAAAAACGCAAATGAAACGAAACGAAGCCACGCCGAAATGCGCCCGTATTAACCAATTACGCCATACAGTACAGTTCGCAAAAACGGAGGAACTTAATTAAAAATTGTCGGCGTTCAGGATTAACCAGAAAGGGGTAAAAAATAGCCGCTACGCTTCGCTGACCGCTTACCCGGCCGAACTAAATTTGGGGTATTGTCCCGTGATGCATCGCGTCACTGCGTTATCTGCCGGAATTTGACGTACAAAATTGAAAATGGAGCCAAGCTAAACTACTGGAAAAACGACCACCGCCGACTCGGCCACCATATGTAATTTCTAAACGCTTCATGTAGAAGAAATTGCGCCCTCGACAATAATTTACGAATTTAATTACTGGTCGCTTCTGCTCTTCCGAAACGTCCGTCCGTCCGTTCGTTCGAATAAAAATAACAATCAAAACGTCCGAACGTATTTACGCTTTTGCGGTTTCTTCTCGCCGAAGATCAATATTTGTTTGTCAAATGTAATTTTTCGGGACGAGCATCTGACCCGCGAGCGATACAAGCGCCTCGCTTTCGTTCGTATAAAAGAATCGTACGCGCATCGCGCCCAAATCCTAGACTAAATTTCGTATTAAAATCCATACTTCGAATTTATGTCGTCTCATTTCTCGTCCGATAATCCCTAATATCTCAACTATTAGATAGGAGACGCGTATTAATCACGACGCCGACGTCAGCCGCCGACGGACCGTTTCGGGTCGGTATCGTTAAGGGGGCGCGTTACTTGAAATATCGCCTTAATGTGTGTACGTAGTCGAGTATATAAACCTGCATTTTTCACTGTCGTCTAAGTAAACGCACCTTTAACCGCCAGGGCCATTATATATTTTACCCCATCTCCGGCTGGTAACTTTATTTTAACGACCCTCGCACTTACTCACGCTTATTGTCGTAATTCACGTGTTAAAGTTTACGAGACGCGCTCCACAAGTTCGGTTTCGGCGCGGGAAGAAAATGTACCCCATACGCGAGCGACGTCATCTAATTTTATTATCGCCACGTTTACGCGATACACGATCGGAAGTGTCGCACGTTCCCTATACAACGACCCCGACGATTCTAATCACGAAAATATCGAGGTCCAAAGGTGCCATTTTAATTACCTACCCTCAATAGCCGACTCTCCACTTGATCAAACGTCAAAATGCAATCGTGACATTTGCAGTCACATATATCGAAAAACTTTGGTGTGCAGTCGACCAAAAAAGTAACGCGCGCGCGCCCGAGGCAACGGATCCCGGTTACCTTGTCGAGCTCGGATTTTTCTTTTAACGATACATTTTACGAGCAACGCAAACGCTTTGAAGAGCTCCGATAGTTCTAGTAGTACTTCTATCATTTGTTACGACTATTATAGTCTTAAGAGCTGGTAAACATTTTCACATCCGAGTTTGTACCTCTTGAAATTTTGTAGGAAGGTAGTTTTTTTAAGTCTGGCTAGGGAATGGACCACCCTTTTAAGCAACTCCGGTTTCGAACTACCCCACAATCGTTTAAAATTGCAAAAAAAAGGGGTGAGACATTGTCGTTTGTACCTCTTGAAATTTTGAAGGAAGGAAGTTTTTTTAAGTCTGGTTAAGAAATTAACAGTCTGGCTAAGCAACCCCGGTTTCGAACTACCCCACAATCGTTTAAAATTGCAAAAAAGGAATGTGAAATTGTAAGGAAAATTGTAGTGGGATTTGAAATCAATCTATCTCATGAAATTTTATAGAAAAGTAATCTTTTTTTAAGTCTGGAAGAGAAATAAACCACCTGATTAGGTAACTCCGTTCGTGAACTAGTCCTAATAGTTTAAAATTAAAATATATTCGAAGTTTTCATTTGTATCTCTTGAAATTTTGTAGGAAGTTAGCTCTTGTACGTCTGGCTAAGGAATGCGCAGTCTGGTTAAGCAACTCCGGTCGTGAACTACCCCTTGGTCGTTTTTTGACCCCGAGTTCGTCATCAGCAACAACATCTGTACGCGAATTTTTGTAGAAAATGAGACATAACTTTATTTATCGCCACGGATTCGGGAATTTCGACCACTATGCATAATAAATTTAATAATATAGGTACGCTCGCCACAGAAAAAATCGGGACAGTAAGACAGAATTTTAAAAATGTTTTGTTGTGAATCGAGTTTTAAATAAACTGTTTGCAAGTACATAAGGATTAAGCCATCAAAGCATTGTTTCCTACATAGATGAGGTTCTAAAGATGTTAGGTATCGGAAAGGTTGAAATAGCCTTTTGCATTTTAAAACGAGCCCTACCTTCCAGTAAGCTAACAAACTTCAATGTAAATCAAATGAAAATCCACATTTCGCTCTTTTTATGATTTTGAATATTTTTTTTATTATATGACGTTTGGTACCAAAATCGTCAGCACAAAAAAAGAAATCATCCCAAATCGACGAAATTATCTTACGACGTCAAAATTATATAAAAAATATGACATTTACTAATTCGTAGTAAAAGAATAGAAAAGGGTTACAAAGAGAACAATGTATTGAATTTACAGGTTTTACTTATTGTTAGACGAGAACGTAACAGCAAACTTCACCCAACAAAGTTGCGAATTATGATTTATGGCATTACTTTACTAATCTTCTTAAAGTTAATTTAGAATGTGATCGTTACCTGAAAACAACTATGATTTCGACAACCATTACATATTTTAAAATTATATCCTTCGATACTGTCCTGATTTTTTGACAATATGTTTCTACAATAATGTCAATCGGTACTTGAATTATATATTGCATATAACTTCCTCGACAATTATCATAATTACTGATGAAGTCTAAATTTAATACATTATTCATAAGTATGTTGTGATACATCTCGTAAAGATGAAACAAAAATATCTTGTCGAAACTCCATTATACCGCTCTCGTCTAGAACCTGCAGATTTATCCATTGTTCTGTTTGTAACTGTTTTATTATTAAATGTACGAGATTTTCGATCAAAAATTCTTGACGTCTTACGATAGATTCTCGTCGCTGTAGCATAATTTCTTTAATTTGTCCACTGATGTTCGATACCAAATATACGTAAACAAATTTTCTAAAACATAAAGTGCGAAATCTTGATTGCACGAACTTTATGAACTTACTAACAGGTAAGATCGCCTTAAAATTAAAACTAGATGTACCGAATCAACTTACCGTTTTACCTATACTTCTCTTAAAAGATTTCCGTAATAAGCCATCTATACAAAACTTGAGAACAACTAACACCATATATTTACGCGTCTGGTTAGGAATATCTTTAGTGCTACAAATATATAAACGATGGAAACAATTAATCTAATATATAATATTTAATTCGGCCAAAGAATTGTATCTTTATTACGGATACTATTACACAAAGAATGATTACATACTTTACTTTCGATAATTATTTTATTTATCGTTTCTTGTCTTGGCATATAAGGTTCGTAGGTTAAATAACACTATAGTAATTAATGTGATACATACTTTAAGGTGTCCCGAGAGAGAATCTGCCAAACGTTACGGCAACTTTCTTCAAGTACGGATTTTAAGCAAAAAGCTGTAGCAATGTAAGGTCCGATTTGGAAAAGTTATGACTTGTTAAAGAAATAGTCAAGGCAAAATCAAAATGCGATTTATTAAGTTTAATTGCAAAGCACGGTATTAACAAGACGAAATACTTTTCAAGCTATATCAATTTTGAAGTGTGTGTAACCATTTTAATCGAAATCTACATGTTATCGGTCGATATCGACGCAGATTTTCCAAAAGGCGTAACCCATAAAAGTAAATTTTACAGTAGAGCACGTCAGGTCGCCGCGTACTATAACAAGATACGTTTCGCGGAAATATAAATCGATCTTTTCGGTGAAAATAATCGAAATATTGTTACTAGATTTATCAGACGATGTCTTTGCTTTAAATGCGTAGATAGTCTGAATAACTCATTTTCACAAAAGTGTGAGTTACGATACTTTTGGCAATAACGCGGGATCGATATATTACATCGATCGATAAATTTTAAATTTACAGAAACGCATAAACTAAACCTGCCTACGTACTTGCTTCTAAAGTATTTTGTTGCAAAGAGTTGTCCACTTTGTAGGTAACAATGATGATTTATGGCTTACAATAATCCCTTTTAAAAATAAAAGCATTTTACCTAAAACCCAATTCACAACCAAACATTTTTAAAATTCTATCCTTCAACTGTCCCGATTTTTTCTGTGACAAGTGTACCTACAAAAAGAAATCGGTACTTTAACATCTCTTGCATATAACAAACGAAATTATCATAATTTCCAATGGTAAATTTAATAATTATTCATAAGTATGTTGTGATAATCTCGTAAAGTAAACAAAAATATTTGTCGAAACTCCCGTAACCGCCGTGGGCGGCAGATAACATTATTGTTTATTTTAATACAGACGAGATTCGATCAAAAATCTCGTCAAAGATTCTCTCGTAAGCAAAATCAAAAGTCCACTTGGTATTCCATAACGTACAAAGTAAAACATAAGCAGTCGTTGCACGCGAACTTTTATTACTACATAAATTTCATATAACGCTAGATGTACCAATCAACTTCCGTTTTCCTTTTATCTTAAAAGATTCCGAATCCGCTATCTATACGAAAAGAAATACCCACATCTAACTCATTTCCTTACAGCGTACCGCTTAGAATTTATTTTTCATAGTTCGAAAGTTATCGAGAAAGTTTCCTTTTGAAGCGCATCGGCGAACGTCTGTTACGGAATATTAAAATATGTTAAACTTTGATTTGAAAAGAGACGTCGAGATGCGGCCGAAATTTCGAGATAACTATATATATATGTATATGTGTATATCTCGTTTAAAGTTTCCGAAAACGAGAATCTGCCGCCGGCTAATTTTTCGAGAGACGCGCGATTAAAAAAAATCGCAATTCGACTCCCGACTTTTTACTTGGAAGAACTTCGTCCCGCAACCAACTTCCTATAACTACAAAGACGGAAATTATACAGGAAAACGATTTCGAACCGCCAACTACTGAAGTGTTGAACTTCGAAATCCTCGGTGTATTCGCTTCCAATAAAACAAACTTTCGATGCCGGCACACACAAAATTACCGGGTTCGCTGGGGGTACACTTCAATAATTCCTTTAATTTGTCGCAGTTCGCGCGGAAAATCTTGCAAACGTCTCCCCCCAAGGGGGCCGAGGGGGCGAATGAAATTAGGCGCAATAACGCGGGACCGAAAAATATCGCGAATTATTTTTAACGCCCGCGACGGCGCCTCGCACGTAGTAGCGTGGCATTTTAAAGTTAGAGATGCGAATAAATCTTCCCTTTATACGTGTTAGTCCGCTATATATTTTTTTTTTCGCAACGCGATTATTAATTTTTAATATTTTTTTATTAAAAGTCGACACGCACACTTTTGCATTTAAAAGTACTTTAAATAATTATTTCTCGATTGTACGCATTAAAAAATTTCAAGAAATAATTTAAGATAACGCGCTGTACTTATTTTTCGCGTATACGAATTATTCGTTTGCTAGTTGTTTAAGACTTGTAAGATGTAAATAATTCGGTGACGATTCCCGATTAAGGACTAAAATTATTTAAATCGGACTTGTTCGACTCTATCGCTCGTCATATATTTAATTTGGGCAACGATAAGCCGACCGTAAGAACTACAATCGAAGCGCCTCATATACAGGGTTGAGTAAAATGGAGGGGGAACACCCAATTTCTGACTTCATTACGAGCTGGACTGAAAACCGACTTTAAGAAAAGTTTTTGCATATTTTATTCACTATTTAACGACGTTTAGAGATTTTCGTTATCTGTCAGATTTTTCAAGTTGTGACATCATCGGCTGTTATTTTAAATGGAACACCCTAATTTTTATTCTTGCGTCCAAAGGACGCACGCACGACTCTCGCATGTGCTTTTTTTAATTAAATAAGCTTTTGTGTCGAAGTCGCGATATGTTCTTAAGGTAAAACTGAACCGACGAGTAGTGTGTTTCTCAAACGTCATATGGCGATAATTTCAGTAAAAAAAAATTACGAATGTTATGATTCATATAGATTTCTTGTAGTATATCACTAACGCAGTAGTTCACACTTTCGTTTATACTATTAATTGTTAGGTGGCACAAAATAGGATCAGCGGTAAACAGTACTTGTGGTTTAACACTCGTCTACAATATTAATGTAGTGGAGGTAGCGCGCGTAGGATTCTTAGTCAAGGTTATACGGATTCGTAGAATTTAAAATCTAACATCGATAATGAAACCAAAAGATAAGAAATTAAAAGTATATATTTTGTAAAGATGTTCATTGCATACTGTAGTACCAGGGCCATTCTATCTATTATACTTATTAGTTGCATATAAATAATAATGGAGTTGATTTCATAGAAATCGTCTCCGTTACCATAAAACACCCATTAAATTACAATAATTTATAGCAAAATTGGTGGCCCGGCGGAAAAAGAATATAGGTACCTATCCTAAGTCCAAATGCGAATTTCCGCGAACCTTACGCATTCTGTTCGTAATTTACTAAAAAAACATGATACATTTATTTGACATCTATTCAATCTTATAGATTAAGAAATTGGCTTTATCGTTTTTAATACATTTAAAAATGTGTAATAAATAAAAGTGTATATCTAACTTTTCTGCATAATATTATGTATTTTGCATTTTTAAATTTATATAATGTTATATCCCGTTTCCAGACGGACCGCCAACTAGACATTCGTAAGACATTCTATAATGCCGTTGTGAGAAAATGATGCGGATCATATTACGCAGACACATGAGTTATTAGAATAAATTTAATAAATGTCTTATCATATCGGGTCATTGTATATGCAATGAAATAATCCACAAATCAAAAGATTTTCTATAAGTAACAAATAATAAATAAAAAATTCGAAAGCAATTCATAGTAAGTGGCAATTCATAGTATGGCAACTTATCAAGAAAAAAATAATAACTTTTTAAATTAGTTTTAAAATTTCCATGCAGTTTTATTAAACTATTGTTTCTATTAGAATGTTCACAACACAAGTTTATCAACTTGTTCGTTTTCCACATTTGGACTCGTGCGATAAAAGCATGCCTTGTGAAACTTATACTTTAATATAATATTTCGCGTTTTAAGTACAAAAATAGATTTAAGATTTTCCTTTATAGTTCGGGGTTTATCTTACATCAACAAAATATCTAATCGTGCATATAAGTTTCTTTAAAATCAAAACTTTACTGTATCAAAAATATACTGGGTTGTAAGAAACCATCGCATCGTCGCGAACAATCAAGTTTCATTCATGAAACCGATACTCTATTTATTTCTCTTTTATTTCATCTATGTCGATGTAATTTATACAACATTAACAATTATAATATAGATACGTCTAATTGTATTGCTGTTTTCGTACCTATCGCTTATTCATATTTTGTTTAGCATTTTTTTTCCATTTTCCGTAAGGGTTCTATGGCCTTAACCCTCTGCCGCGCCTCGCTAGTACGACTAAATATGTTCTGTAAAATGTGAAAGCATCATAAAACTACCTTATCTTTTCCCAATATTCTTTCAGTAAACTTTTGTCCTGTAATAAGCATGATTGTTTAGTCTTTAGAGATTTTATCAGTGTAGAAATAGCTCGAATTCTGTTATTGTATCAAGTGCCCCTCGCGATAGTCATAGGTACTACTCATACCTACTAACTCATTTCATGATATTATTATTCTTATTTCGTCGCTTATTTAAAATTTAAAGTTCGATATCTCGTAGGGTCATTGTCTTTTGATCTATCAAAAATTCATCAAACATGTCCTAAGGACTATAATTACCTTTAAAAATTCGTAAACCCCATTAAAATCTACCGAGTAGTTTCCAAGATACCGGTTTTGGCGTTAACCATCTTTTTGGACATTCGAAGAGTTGTTACAAGGGGTGGTAATGCAAATTGGGCCTAACAATAATTAATGTTACAACGTTTTATATAATAGGCGCATCTACCACCACATCAATTTTTATCAAAATTTTTATACATTTTCAAACACATGCTTATTTGTACTTCCTGCGTTCCTCCAATTATTCGAGTCACCTTAATTTTAAATTAAAAAAAAAATTCTTAGTCAACAATAATTATTTTTGTCCAACAACGACACAGTTTCCAACACAGTATAAATTCTAACACCAATAAAGATTATCTACTACTTAAAAGATGGCAGCAAAACTTGTCATGAAAGATTAGCGTTTCGTAGTATACAAAACTGCCGTGAATTGAGAAAGGCGATACTTTCCGGTTCAACAACATTTTAAACATTTTTACATTTCAATTTAAAGTATCTTGAAAAATATGCACAAAATATCATAATTTTTGATACAAGGCGTTTGGTAATACATTATTTAAAAGAAATATATACTTTTTACAGAATTTTGTATTTGCGAAAAAAGAAAATTCGATAATAATTGTTAAAAGGAAGATTTAAAAAAAACTGTACATTCAATGTCCTTGTAAAACATAACACCATTAAATATTAATCATTTCCATCGGTACACTAAATTAGAACAATATCGTATGTATAGTTTTCGAAAAAATTGCTAAAAACATGTATTTTTTAATGTTTTTTGTAAATTACACAAAAACCTAACATACGATTTTCTCCAAAATTTGTTATAATAGTACTATCACTCACACCGGTTTCTGTGAATTTTTTCAGAATTTTTGAATGTACAGTTTTTTTTGAGTCGGTACAGTTTAACCTTAAGGTGAGTTAACAGTTACTGTAAATATTGTAGATGTGTACGTTTCACTTAACCTATGGAGTTACACGTAATAAACATCTCTTTAAAGAGTAGACATAAAAGGGGGCTTTCCGTATCGGAGGGAGGTCCCTCTTTCGCCCACTCCAGTGCGAAGTGCCCGCAGGACACGAACACAACTCCGGCACGTCTGGTTAGGGTATCAAAAACAAAGAACGGCAAGTGATTCGAGACCGTAAAATGCGTCGAATCGCAAACGGGCATCCATGATATTTTGAAGTAGTCGATTTTAAACTGACAACTTAAAATACGGCACCGCCAGTTTAAATATTAATTCGTAACGTTAATGAGAGTTTTGCGGTACCCGAGATCGTTTTATGAAATTAATTGCCCGCTTTAATTTAAATAATGAATAATAAATATTTTTATCAAGTCTAAATGGGGGATTAGTGCGTCGCGGTCGGTACCCAACAAAGGTGGTTCGTGCTTTACCTTAACAAAAATGTAATTCGGTTAGGTTTATAAAGTAGAGTTATGCGGCTGTTTGTTTAGTTAAATTAATACGAAATGGGCATTTCCACTTTATGAATTTGCGTCACGAACGAGACATTTTAAAATCGTTCAAAGACGTTTAGCAGAAAAAATGCGAACCGTAATCCACAAAACACCGAAGACGACATTTCCAAAAAGCTTTTTAGTAAATTATAAATTACATCGCAGCCGTGCGCGATGTCGTGACTGGGGGTGTTTTGTATACATTTTATTACATAAAGTCAAAGAAAATAAAATTATACTTCATAACCCGCAATTTGGGAAATTGAAAACCTTTTATACCATTTCTAAATTTGTTCGTTCCGAATATAACTGGATCTCTCTGATGTTCGTGGACTTACTACATTACATTACTTTATATTATATTATGCTAAAATATATTTTACATTTTCCTATGTCGATGTCGACTTAATTTAAAAATTTACTACGGGAAGGGGGCAATCGAAAGGGCATTGTTTACGCGTCATTTTAAAAGATCAGGTGCGCTTTTACCAGTTTTTATTTAACACAGAAAACTTGGTATTAATGTAGTTAATTCTGAAGAGTAAGCGCAATATATGATGACTCTCCGAGGCGTAAAAGCATAATAAATATTAACGGAATTCCAAATTTTTACTGCAGAGCAGTAAGAACAAAGTTTAAAAGAAAATTATCAAGTTTCTTTTAGACTTTTCCGTACAAATGAAGACGTATCCTAAAACTTATATAAAATATGTCCGCGACGCTTAGCCGTACTTATGCTTTAAGATGGGCGCGGCACGCACCACCTCGTAAATCAATTGATTAAAATTATATCTTCGCTATCGTTGTACTTTAAGGAAGGAAAAATTGAATTTTAGCTTATCGCCGGCGATATCGAGAGTTATTATTATTTAATTTCGAGAGCGACGTAGTAGACGTTTCGACTTTAACTAAATTAAATGCAGGAATTAGGTCCGGGAGGTCGAACTGAGAAGTGAAACGTTTCGTATCGCGCCCATCTTTATATAGTACGTGGGGAAAACGTGCTAAAATGTCTCCCGGATCGGAACTACGACGCACGGCCTAAGTGTTTTAAAGATAATGAAAATAAAACCAGCCAAACGTCAGCTACTTTATGCGAAATGTATATAGAATATATTAGCCGACATCCTTATGGACACCCCGAAAAGGGTTTCGTCTTCGAGCTCGGCCACGCGCCGCCGATATAAATTCTGTTAATGCGCGACAGTTCAATTCGTGACGTTACGGCGGTTGTCTATTAAAAAAAAAATGGGGATGTTACGCGCGAAGTGCCCGAAAGACACGAGCAACCGTCGCACGGCAACTAAAAAATCGTATCGTTTAAAAACCACAAGACAATAATGCCAGCTTCGCTTTTACGCAGAAAATGCATTGTGCAAGTTAAAAGAAAAATAAAAACAAACGAATGTAGCGAAGAAAAGCACAGAGCAATAGGCAGGCACCGGATACTACTATACAGCGGAAAATCCTTCGGAGCAAACGCTCACCAAACTGTCGACGTCAATCTTGCTTTACGAAAGAAATGGACACGACTCCGTAGCGTTAATTAAATTACAAATTTAAATGCGACGTGCATTTTTGCTATGGTTAATTGAATCAAATATTTTAATTTAAATCGCCATTATGCGGCTCGAGACACCAACAAGATGAAAGTCGACGTCGCCATCTACACACACATATATAGGTACCGCTTACTAATTAACCGATTAAAATCCATCCGGGAATCCCCAAACATTTATAACGGGGACCGGCTGTTGGCGGGACGCCCGTTCATTTAAATCCCATCGGTACGAACAACAACGGGCAACCCCTTACTCAAAATTGAAGTTTGATGTGGTGCCAATGCGGCAGTTTACGCGCGAGCCGTGAATCGACGTATTATTCCGATATCGTTGAAATTTAATTAATAACATTTAACAGGAATTCGATATAAACACAATAATAAACGCGCCTCACTTTATCGGAGTGCCATTTAATTAGGTAGGTACCTAACGAAATCCATCGAACAATCGGAAGGTAATAGAAATATCGAGGAACTCGTTCGCCGACGAAAGCAACAAAGAGTAATTAGGTGTAGATTCCAGTGTTTAAGTAGTCCTTAATCCAATAAAGCTCGTTCGCCAAAAACAACTCGGCGTAAAATAATATAATGTTTTTGAGCCAACAAAACGAAACACGCCACGCAACACTCTGCCAATAAGAAGGAATCGCTTACGAACGAATTAAGAAAATTGAATTAAATAAAAAAAAAAACAACCCCTAATAAGTGGCAAGGGAAATTCGTCTAAAAGCCCCGTTTTAAGTAATTGAACAAGTTAAAAATCGAAACGCGCGCAATTTTTCCTTTCGTCCGGAGAATCCCCAGATTTAAGGGGGATTACGTCCTACGACGCTCCATTAATTTCTAAATTAGCAAACGCCCTGTTTAACACTTAACATTAATTAGGTAACAGAAACCAAAAAAAAAAAGAAATCAACAAAACAATCAAACGGAATGCCGCGTAACGTGACGCACACGTTCGCGATTATCTTTAGACGACAGCCGGTCGAATTACACCTCGTCTAATACCTGAGGACACCGCAAGTTGTAAACCTAAACTTCGCTATGCGTCTTAATTATATCGCAAAGGTTAGGTATCTATGGGAGAACGCATTCGAGGCAGCCGCGCTACTAAGCTGATTACTTGACGCTAATCTCGTATTTACTTTGATGTCGATATAAGTTACTCCCGTTGTCTATGCGAGTACGTAATTTAATAAGTCCTTACGTATGTACGAATTAAATTGAACCCTCGTTAAAGAAAGTTTTCGGTGGCGTACCTAAAGCCGCGTCCAGATTGCTCGTGCTCGTGCTCGCGCTCGCAACTCGTACTCGTGCAGCTGAAGTTCTTCGTTACGTAGGCAATTGGAAGTCCCGCGAGCGCGAGCACGTGGCACGAGCAAAGAACAAGATTATGACATGGTTGTATGTAACAAGATCGAATCCACAGCCGAGGGTGCACTGGGAAAATTTTTCCACTATTAATAGATGGCAATTTGATTACAAGTATCGGTGGCTTAAATTTACTACCACTGTGTAATGTTACAGTTCGAGTGAAATATTATACAAAGAATTTACTCATTATAAATGAAATTTTACAGTGTAAATTTACTTTCATATTGTGTACATTTACACTGTAAAATTTTGCTAATTTTGCCACAAGTGTAATTTGGCAATGTAATATTTTGCTAATATTGTGTAATTTTCCACAATTTAAGTGTAATTCTAAGTTGCAATTTTACAGTGTAATATTTACTCATAATTTAGTATATTTTGTTTATAGCCAATATTAACCAATAACTCGGATAACTGCAAATAATAATATGTATACTTACCGTATATTTCAATTCCATTTGGAATTAACGGTAGAGGTACAAAAATATACCTACGTAAATTAAAGAATTTAAAATTATTTACTAAGAAAATTGTCGAATAACTAAAAAATACACTTTAGAATTTGTTTTCAATATGTGAAATCTTTGACAATTTTCTTTGTAAATAATTTTAAGTTCTTTAATTTACGTAGGTATATTTTTGTACCACTACCGTTAATTCCAAATGGAATTGAAATATATGGTAACTATACATATTATTATTTGCAGTTATCCGAGTTATTGGTTAATAATGGTCGCATTCAGGGAATGATAGCGCTGTAGCGTTTTATTGAAGCGATGCTCTGAATGGTGTCTGCTTTACTCGCAGTGCTGCAGCGCTTTAGTAAAGCATTAAAGCATATAAATATTCCGCTTTAACGCTTTATAACTAAATAAAGCAATGACGCATCCATGCGTTCTAACCTAACAAATTATGTTGCTTGTGTATGTTTTGGTTTATGCAAAAAATAAAGATGGCTTATAACGTTACAATTCGGAGACGAAGTCATTTCCCTTGCAGTAACGTAAGAAGAAAGGTTGAAGATATTACAAGGTAAGTTTTACATAAAAATTTGAGTGTTTCACAAACAAAATTGCCAACCTAAGAATTAAAAGCTGAAAAATAACTAGTACCAAAAATGTTTATTCAGGCAAGATAAAGCGTTACAGCGTTGCAGCGTTTCGACGCTACAATTCCCTGAATGCGACCATTGACTATAAACAAAATATACTGAATTATTATCAGAAGCCAAACTTAATCTTTTTAAATGTTTACTCTTACACTAGGTTCGTGCACTATACCTACCGATTTGCAGTTTACGGAATATCATTTGTATTTTGATTGGTTTAAATAAAATGTATGTAGTTTAAATGGTAATTCAATTTGAAAAAATTGCATTCCACAAATCGAAAATCGCTAGTGCATATTATGAGTAGTTTTTAACATTGCTAAAAAAATTACTTATTAGCTATCATGCGATTATATGTCTAATAGGGTTTGTATATTTAGTGTTGTTAAGAAAAAGAGTGCATCGACAAAAACTAAGTATATTTTAAACTTATAGGTATACAACTCAAGTTGATATAAAATATAAAATATATAAATCCGTATAGATGCATAAAAAAGTACAAAACAGAAAAATAAAAAACTACTCGACTTGGTCTCGATCATCAAGAAACATCCTTAACTAGTAAAAAGCACTTGTTAATATTAATAAGTATACATAAATTATTGTTTCTTTTGTTTTTCCTAAAAAGAAACATTTTAACTATAATTTCAGTAGTAACACAACTCATTTACCATTGTAAAATATGACGGGGATGTCAAAAATCGTATTACGGATGTTTTTGATTTTACACAACTATTGGATTTGGTATCGCTGGGATGGGTTTTTATGAAATATCTTTGAATTAATTCCAAGGTCGAGTTGACCGTTTTTCCGGATATTTCATATTGAAAATAAAAAATGCGGAATAGTGTTGTAGCGTTTCTATAAACGAAACGCTTCCCTCATTTATTGGAGTTTTATCAACGACAACGTAGTATTTATTGTCAGCTAAATACAAAAAATTAACAAAATACAAAATGAAGAGTACTACAATTTATGAAAAATACCTTTAACGAGTACTATGCACGGGTTTGCCGAGTTTACGGTTAACGTCTTGTCGAGATTCTAAAAATATTTACAGTACGATATAATATTATGTGAAAATAAAATTTTAAGTTTATATTACCGGTATATCCTTTACGATATACTGAAAAGACTCTTTAAAATGTGCGGTTAAAGCTTTAAGTAATGCTACATATTGTTCGGCTTTATTATTTGATATGATATTAATTACTTTTTAGAAATCAGAAACTGGAACATATTCAAATTAATAGCAGTTTCCAATTGACTTAAGTCAAGTCAAACAAAATATGTATGTATGTATATAGTAAATGCTATTGGAATACCGCGGCCACGTTAGGTACTGATTAAAACCACTAAACTAAAATTAATAGTTTAGAATTTCGTGAAATTAAGCCAAATTCTAATTTGCAACGCAAATTCATCCTGTGAAAAGTTATAGGTTACGATCTAAAGTATTAATTATAGGTTATGCTAATAACCTGCTTATGTTGATTAATTTACAATCAAAATTGTTATTAAAAAGCTGGTTATAATAAATTAGAATAGCAGAAAGAAATATAGGTATTACATTCATAACTTACTCTGTTTGCTTATTTTATATTACGTAAAGAGGGGGCTGGAAAAATCAGCTTCTACCATGTTTCCGCTAGTAACGCCACAGTGGTATTTTTCTAATTATTTTAATTAATATCAAACGGTTTAATCGTAAGATGGCGCGATTTTGGCATCAGCTATTTAAATGTTAATTCCTGTTTTCTTATATTTTCTTATATAAGTTACAGAATATAAAGAATGGGCGTTTTGATGAGATAAAAATAACACAAAAATAATAAAGTGCAAGTTAACAAGCTTAAAAAAATATTTAACTTGCAACCAGAAAAGTTACCAAGTTATGGGAGCGAAAAATTCAAAATATTTCTCTTAAAGAAAGTCACAATGATAACGATTATTGATTTTTAAAATTTATTTTTTGTGTAATATGTGAGAGAAGTGCCATTATTAATACAAAATAAAAATTGTAACAATAGGAAATCCAATATTACTGATATATGCCCATACGTAATTACTATGTATATATTTCAGAATAATAATTATTATAGCATGCCATTAATTGCATTAAAAGTTAAATAGTTACAGATTCGTTCTCAAATACATGTAGATATACGTTATTCACGATAGGTTCCAATGCACGCAGCCATGCACAAAAGTTACTAAATTGTATATTTGTAATATTCAGATTAAAGTTTTGAACATGGCACTCCGATGTATACCGATAATTTACCTGCACATGGCAAAATAGACTAAAATCTATTAGTACTGTAAAAATACAAGGTTTTATTGATGACGTGTTGGGACCTATCGCGAATAACGTATGTATACATATCTACTTATTTATGGGAAACGTCCGCCGCATTCTCGGCATTTCTCAATAATTCACAGAAATCATAAACAACAACACGTCGAAATGCAAAATAATTGTGCTTACTATCTAAAAAGAAACCGAATGAGATTCTATCTTTTATAGAGTGAAAACTTGTAAATAAATAAAACTGTAGGTATGGCAAATGTACCTATATACACACTTAATGGTGTTGAATCCAACCGACACTGCCAGAGCAATTGCTTTGATTCAAGTTGGGCGTTCGCAGTATTACGCCGCTCGAGTGTGGTGCCTTGGTGTTTCAAGGTGTAGTATTCAGAGAGCTGTAGAAGGGTTTCGGGAAACTGGAGGCTACCCCAGGAGAGTGGGATCAGACAGGAAAAGGTGTACAACTGCTAGGGATGATCACTTCCTTACATTAAAAGTTCTGAGAAACAGAGATACTACTGCAGTTAATGCACGTAGTAATGAGTTTCAAGAAGTACGTGGTGTAAGTGTTAGTGAAAGAACTGTAAGAAGAAGGTTGCAGGAACACAAATTGCTAGCAAGAAGACCCGCAAACGGCCCACAATTGACCAGAGAACATCGAGTGGAGCGGCTTCACTTTGCACGACAACACCAAAATTGGGATAATGATGACTGGGGTCATATTCTTTTTACCGACGAGTCGAGATTTTGTTTAAGATCTGCGGATGGCCGTCAAAGAATATGGCGCAGGACTGGAGAAAGATTCTCCCAATGTAATATTGTGCCAAAGCTTAGTTTTGGTGGTGGTTCAATCATGGCATGGAAGCTCGCACCCAATTAGTAGTAGTAAATGGAGGAGGCGATAACTGCTGACAGGTACATTAGGGACATTATAGAACCACATGCCGTACCTTTCGCCCCATTTATTGGTGACAACTTTATGCTAATGCATGATAATGCCCGTCCGCATGTTGCCCGACTTGTTTGTGAGTACTTGAGAGAAGTAACAATCCACCGTATGATGTGACCTGCAAGAAGTCCCGATCTAAATCCGATCGAACATGTTCGGGACATGGTGGGGAGATGAGTTCATTGCCGAGTCCTGCTCCTTCTAACTTGCGAGAGTTAAGTGTAGCAGTAGTCCAAGAATGGAACGAAATTAGCCAAGATTACAATCGTTGCCTTATTGAGGGTATGCCAAGGCAATTCGAGCACGGGGAGCTACTACACGCTACTGATTTTTTGCTTTTTCGTTTTTTTTTACTTGTTACGTACAATAAATGTTGTTTACTGTTTTATCTAGTTATGAGATGTTGCCGTAATTTTGTTGTTAGAGCAATAAAAATGTTCCAGTCGGTTTAATTTCATTTCAACATCTGTTTTACACACCCTTTAAACTATGTGTAAATATAACCAATTTATAAACTAAAATAATTACATCAATTAACCGCATGGATCGAATTTTATGCCGGTGAGTGTATTTGCGTACGATATAATATTATGTGAAAATAAAATTTTAACTTTATATTACCGGTATATCCTTTACGATATACTGAAAAAACTCTTTAAAATGTGCGGTTAGAGCTTTAAGTAATGCTACATATTGTTCGGTTTTATTATTTGATATGGTCTTAATTACTTTTTTAGAAATCAAAAACTGGAACATATTCAAATTAATAGCAGTTTCCAATTGACTTAAGTCAAGTCAAACAAAATATGTATGTAAATGCTATTGGAATACCGCGGCCACGTTAGGTACTGATTAAAACCACTAAACTAAAATTAATAGTTTAGAATTTCGTGAAATTAAGCCAAATTCTAATTTGCAACGCAAATTCATCCTGTGAAAAGTTATAGGTTACGATCTAAAGTATTAATTATAGGTTATGCTAATAACCTGCTTATGTTGATTAATTTACAATCAAAATTGTTATTAAAAAGCTGGTTATAATAAATTAGAATAGCAGAAAGAAATATAGGTATTACATTCATAACTTACTCTGTTTGCTTATTTTATATTACGTAAAGAGGGGGCTGGAAAAATCAGCTTCTACCATGTTTCCGCTAGTAACGCCACAGTGGTATTTTTCTAATTATTTTAATTAATATCAAACGGTTTAATCGTAAGATGGCGCGATTTTGGCATCAGCTATTTAAATGTTAATTCCTGTTTTCTTATATTTTCTTATATAAGTTACAGAATATAAAGAATGGGCGTTTTGATGAGATAAAAATAACACAAAAATAATAAAGTGCAAGTTAACAAGCTTAAAAAAATATTTAACTTGCAACCAGAAAAGTTACCAAGTTATGGGAGCGAAAAATTCAAAATATTTCTCTTAAAGAAAGTCACAATGATAACGATTATTGATTTTTAAAATTTATTTTTTGTGTAATATGTGAGAGAAGTGCCATTATTAATACAAAATAAAAATTGTAACAATAGGAAATCCAATATTACTGATATATGCCCATACGTAATTACTATGTATATATTTCAGAATAATAATTATTATAGCATGCCATTAATTGCATTAAAAGTTAAATAGTTACAGATTCGTTCTCAAATACATGTAGATATACGTTATTCACGATAGGTTCCAATGCACGCAGCCATGCACAAAAGTTACTAAATTGTATATTTGTAATATTCAGATTAAAGTTTTGAACATGGCACTCCGATGTATACCGATAATTTACCTGCACATGGCAAAATAGACTAAAATCTATTAGTACTGTAAAAATACAAGGTTTTATTGATGACGTGTTGGGACCTATCGCGAATAACGTATGTATACATATCTACTTATTTATGGGAAACGTCCGCCGCATTCTCGGCATTTCTCAATAATTCACAGAAATCATAAACAACAACACGTCGAAATGCAAAATAATTGTGCTTACTATCTAAAAAGAAACCGAATGAGATTCTATCTTTTATAGAGTGAAAACTTGTAAATAAATAAAACTGTAGGTATGGCAAATGTACCTATATACACACTTAATTTTAACTGTAACTTTGAAATTAGACCTTTTTATACAATATTATAAATCACGTACACGTACGTATTTGTAGAAATGGTTGGAATTTCACTATTTAGAGTATAAGAAAATACAGGAGTTCAATTTTGATTTTAGTTTATATGTATAAGAATTACGAGTTCATTTTCGGTATAGATACGTTGAATATAAATATTTCACAGCGAAATATGCCACCAATTGCGGTTTGATGTTTGTTTATCATACGCGAGATTAATGTCCACGAATCAGCCGGCAAATAAAAAAAAATACCACTATAGTATTTTTACAGCACCATCTATTCAATAATAGTTGGACAATTTTGTTAGACAAATCCTTCGAAATCAAGTAGGTATCTGTAAGATAGCTTTATACTTGAAAATGACGATTTTTTGGAAAACGGTTTACGAATTCTAGCAACAATTACACCCTGTACTTTCGTATACGTATTCACTGAACCTTCTTCTAGTTGCTCCTTATAATATTTTAGTCATATAATAGCTAAATATCTTATAATTAGAAGTATTCGAAAGCATGTGTACAACTTGGCAAAACTGTTTGTTCCTTTAACTTTTTTAGGATAAAAATATAGAGAGCAACTAGGTAATTGAATTAGTATTTATTGTCAATTAAATTTTTTTAATAAAATTTAATAGTTTTTTAGTATCGTTTCCTGAAATGAATCTACCATAGCGACATCTGTTGATTTTCGCTTATCGAACCCCCCTCTTAACAACCAATATCCACTAACCAACTCGAACTTAGGTAACGTATAGGTAACGAGAATGAATAAATCGGCAGGGAGGAACAGTACCGATTATGCATCCAACTATGGAATTTTACATAGGTAAACGAAAATGTAGAAGAGCTTAGAGCTGAATATCTCAACTACAGTAGACATTTGTATAGCCAGTTGTAATTTTTCATTGGAATTTTAATCGTTCTGTGTAAAATCGCACTATTCGTATTAGATTTACTGCGTATGTATTAAAACTTCCACAACAGAAGTAATTTTGCATTAAATAGAAGGTAATATTATATTTTGGGAATTAAAAATGCAACGCAAACTTCCATCTTTTTTCCCAGCGTAGTCAAGCTCACTGCGCCACCGCGGCTCCAAGGGTGGGGGGGAGAGATATTAACGTTGTATTTTGGTACGGCTTAGAGATAAATAAGAGAACCACTTAATCTGAAGCTAATTGGCAAGTGTTGTCTCCGTTAGTAAATGAGAAGACGTGATTAGTCGCCCGTGATTTACCGATTAGACCGTAAGAAAATGGTAGCCCATATTTGGTCCTTCTCTACCTATATAATTAACGGTGTGCAGACAATTGCTCGAATCATATAAATATTATTCACACTTCGGGAGCGTAAATTACGCTCTATATGAGAGTAAACCATTGTGCCACTAAACACGTTCATGTTCAAAAGTGGACGAAAGGGGGGAAAAAAGGTTCAGTGTTTGTCTATTGTCTAATAGAGTCAAGTAAGTCAGTGAGCTTAGGTTAGCGAAATTCGAGCACTTAATAAGTTTGCCTATCCCATAAGGCTACCGGCGACGTTATTTTATGGACATATAGTACCTAATTATGTGGTTTTCGTACGTACCAATTGATTACCACGCACTCGCTTAAAAAATTAATGTCCGCTACTAACTAGACAACTTGTAGGTTTAAGATTTAATTCAAACGGCGCCTTCGGTTATTTTAACGAAAATCGAACAACTCCATTAGGGCATGAATTTAAATCAACAATTGCTCGGAACATATACATTTCCAATATGAATCGTTATAAAATTACCCTTTGGCCCGTTAATAATTTATGCATAATAATATACCAGCGACTGTTTCGTTAGGATTGATTAACGCCGCCAATTCCAAATCTAACTGTAAAACAAAACGAGTCTGCATTTTTGAAAAGTATTCACGCACCCTTTACGATCTCTTTCGATCAGAATATTCTAAAATATACAAACTAGATCTTGAAACTTCAACTGAACGCAGTTAAATAAAATTAGTTGTCCGGAATTTTATCGAAGTTATCTGTTCAAACGTCGTAATCTCCAAGAAACGGTACTGATTGGCAATTAAAGTAAACAATGTCTAATTTGCAAATTAACAAATATCGCGGTTTTTCAAAACTGTACAGCCCGTAATTACTAATTTAATTTCGTAAACAACACGATGTGTTAATTGAAAATTTGTTTTTCCGATAATTTCACTTTCGCCTGAATATGAAATCAGATTAAAATATTGTTGGGAGCCGAGCTCCTTAACTTATTAATTTGTTTTGAATAATTAAGTAACGTTTCTTTAAGAAGCATTAAAAGTTTAATACGACTTGCCGTTTTCGAAATAAGTTGGAAATTTTTATTATCCGTTTCTAGAAACTTCATTATGCTTATTAATTTATAATGAATACAAGCTCATTATATTTATTAAATGCGAAATTTCCTTAAAGCACCTTCGTTTACTCTTAAAATGTTAAAAGTCGTCGCATTTGTTGCTCTTATCGAAACAATTTCGAGGGGGCGGGGGGGGGGGCGACTTCAAACGTTTTTCAAAATCCATCATTTAAAAAATATTATAACTAACCTATTAAAACGCGAGAGATGACTTCACCTGTCTATTATCATAAGGAAATTTTCTATTATTAGTTATATCCTACGCGGAGACTCACGTAATCGAACACTAGCGATCATTCAAAAATTATGTAAAATTCATCGTCGTATTCATTTTATATGTAGTGCTAATATATTTTAAATGGCACTTTATAATAAAATTAGTCGTCTAGTTTCCGATAAAATAAACAAACGTAATCATTTCAACTGTAAAATAACAATTTTTGAGAAAATCAGACGAGGATCGAAGTCGACCTAGTCGAGATCTAAAAAAAAAAAACGACCTTGAAACAGCCGAAGCTCTAAGTCCCACGAAATTGGAAGATAAGATCCTGAAAGCCCTTCATCAAGAAATAATGGACAAGAGTGAATGCCGAGGCATGAATAAATAACGAGATGTATTCTAGTTGGCGTCTTGATTAGCGAAGCAGTCAGTCTGCAAGCAACGCGGAATCCCATTATCCCTAATTTTCTAATTTGGCCAAACATAATACCAAACTCCCGTGCAATTATTACCTAGCGATGCAGAAACAAGAAGTTGGAAAGCGTAAAGGCATCCGTACCCGCATTGAATTACAAATGCTGCAGGTAACATTCTAACACCTGTCAGCTTCGTTATAGTGCAAATAGCATCTATTGCAACCATCCTATCAGCGTTTTAGTGCGGCGCAATAAAATGTCGCCGTTTCAATTGTATCCGTTTCAGCATCTAGCGAGAAACGATCTAGAGAAACGACATTGGCGTACGTCGCTATATATATATCGATGCACGGTTACCAAACGAAACTAACAAACAAGCTCTCGTCCTATTCATTATTATTTATTCTCTTCTGTAAATTTACAATAGGGAAACTCGAACCACCGGAAAGAGAAATAAATTAGGAATTGCGTGGTTTTAGGAAACGGGCACAAGTTGACTGAACAAAAGCAGCATCCTCTCTATTTGCTTATAATTTTGACATTGTACTATTTGTTCCCGATACCAATTACACGAAACTCGTCGAACGGTGAAAAGAGAAGTTTCGTTTTATATTAAACGCGCGGCCATAGTTTTGCGTGGCGGCTTCATTTCGATATTCTTTTGTCGCTTAAGACGCTCGACTCCACAGGTTTTTCTGAGTTACTTCGCCGATTTTAATGGGGCGCGATTTTATTGAAATAATTCGGGTTGGGGAGGGGGGGGGAGATTTTTGGACGTTGTTCGGTCAGTTCGACTTCTTCTTTTAGACACGTGGACGCGTAAACATTAGAAATAAACAAGTTGTCTCTAAGGGAACTTGGCGAAGGAGGAGTCTACGTAATTATTACAGGTGACCTCGTTGAACCATACATTCCTACATGTTTCCAACGGTTTCATGAGAATTTCTCGAATTACGTAGTGAACGTTTTATTCACACTTCGAGAGCACAAATTGCGCTCTATTTGAGAGTTATTGAATAAAAATTGGTAAGTCAATGTGTTTTAAGACAATTTCCCATGTTAAACTAATAACTAAACATTTTTTTTTGGTCTATTTCATCTACACTAACACTTACACCTCATCAACATTATTCTAAACTAGCCTCATCTACACTAACCTAAGCTCACTGATTTACTTGATTGCTTTAGATAATAGCGAAACATTGAACCTCTTTCCCCCATTCCCTTTCCCCCTTTCGATCACTTTTGAAAATGGACGTGTCTGGTGAAACGAATGTTTACCCTCAAATGGAACGTAATTTATGCTACAGAAGTGTGAATAAAACGTTCACATCTACATGATTCGAGAAATTTTCCCTTCGAGCAATTGTCTGCACACCGTTTTCAACTACTATCGAGTACCAGGGTTTTTAAGGAAATGATTGCTGTCTCAAAGAAACTCCTCACCCCTCCATCGAACACGCATTTCAAGGGCACACCTTCTTATAGCTAAACTTGAAATGTGAAGAGAATACATCATCGATTAGAGAAAACAAAACACCAAACACCCTGTACGCTCCGAAATTTAACTGACACCAAAAATGGACGAGTTCTCGGCAAAAAGAATGCCCGAGACGACAAAATGTCGAAAAGGGCGCGCGGTAACAAGTTATTTTAGAATCCTTCATTATAAATATTTGGTACCTAATTATTTTAATTTCATATTAATTTTAATCGTGTAAGGGCCGAATTTTCAATCGCCAGTTAACCCTGACCATCAGTCAATTGATTCAGTTGCGATTGACTTATAATCGGAGTTAATTAGCAACTGAAAAACCGACCCTAAGTGTTAGAAAATCGAAAATAAGAATGTAAAACGATCGTTTTTCCTAAATATTTGGTCCCGTAAAAGTAAAATTAGCCCCATGGCAACGCGTGTTGCATCACGACATATCACGTTGTTTGATCGGATAAACCGCGGGTGGTCTTTATGCAAAATTTTGTTTAGAAAATGAAGCCCGAGCTCCTCCCATCGTTCTACATAAAACAATTTTGATCAAGTCGAGACGTTAATGTCGACTTAAAATTTCTCATTCCATTTGTCAAGATACTCATGTCATGTGTAAATACTCAAAACGAAAATTATGATGATATTTTAGATTAGCCAAACGTTATATTTAATTAAATTAAAAAAAAAAACATTTGCCTTCGTTAAGCTCGCTTAATTAAGCAATGCTCGCTTACAATGTTGGTACCTAATTAAATTATACATAGGTATATAGGTATAGCTTCGAGAAACTATACCTCCCTCAAGACGCGGCGATTTAAATTACCATTGACTGAAGATTGCCGAACGTTCGCGAATTATTTTAATTAAAGCGACTCGAAAGCTGCCCCGAGCAAAATCTCCGAACCAGAGACAAAAAAAAAGAAAAAAAAACTGCATTAAAGTTATGTACGGAAAACTTTCGAGCGATAAATTTCCGAACGAGATCGACCGCGTAAAAAAATCGCAGTTCCCGAAAACAATTTTCAACGGCGATTTACGCAAAATCAATTTGTTATTAAAAAAATTGGAGTTTTGTGTACCTACTCGGCGAGGGGTGGGCCGACGAGCTTTTTACGAACACAGTAGGGCATTTGTTTCGCGACTGAAAACCGCTTTAAAAATACGTTTTTATCAGATTTATTTAGGATCCTTCCTGGTCGGAAAGATTTCTTGGGCAAAAGCAAACATTTTAAGTATGTAAAGCCTATTTGGAGGTCTCCGGGGAAACATCCCTGTCACTACGAGAGAAAAATATTGCCGGAAATGGCCAGGAAAAATTTCAAGCTGTAAAGGAAACCGTACGTCTATGAAAATCTGATTATGGTTTGCTTATTTTAACGCCGAATTTCAATTTTGTCTTGAGCGTTTTTTGGGTGTGAAAAAGTGTGTTTTTAAAATTATACGGGGGAGATGCACGAAAATAATGCGCGCACGTGGAGCGGAAATTATTAAAATTTCTCGTAATGATGATTGCAAATTTCATCTGTCGTCACGACTAAAATATAAATTCGCCCACTATACTCATTTTCACACCTACATTCAACGCGATTTCTTCGTAAATAATTGATCGAATGCTCAGTGATTCATGGAATGATGAAATATAAAGAAAGTGCCTAATGCTTTAGAAGCGACATTATACGTACAGTCGGCTCCTTTAATGTTGACAACCCGTTCGAGACGATGTACGGGCCATCCAAATTTTATTCCGCTGCACGTCGTCACTCGTACCTCGTAGTTTTACGGTACTAATAAATTATAGTCTTTCATTGCCATGTCGCATGTGTGCAGGTATCGAGTTGGCGAGATTTCCTTTGTGTCGCCGACGATATGCCACTTTCAAAACTTTCAAACTGAACAATTATGTATAAATATAAAACTTAAGTGCTAGTAACATTTTTATTGATGACATGCATCGGAATAAAATTTGAATGGCCATAACACGTAAATAGGTAACGGCAATAAAATGACCTTTTACCGATTCGAGCGGGATGTCATTAATTTACGAGCCCCCTGTACTGTATTTAAATAAATTATTAAACACGAGCTTTTCCGCGGATAGCTAAAGCTGCGATTAAATTCCATACGAATTCGAGGTCCTGTCAAAACAATATGACGACGGATATCAAATAAAATATTTGATCGGAAAAACGATTTTTTCTACTATATTATTTGTGTAGCCGAGATTGTTTATTATTCCGCGTGTAAATCGGAACGTTGTTATACACTTCGCGAAATTTTAAAATCATTCGTCGCCCCTAATCGACCGGTCAAGCATAGTTAATCCAATTTTACGGTTGATTCGAGCTTCTCGATATTATTTTGAAGATTCGGGCCGTAGGGGTCCGCGTTCAATATTATCTGACGTCAAATAATAATGCCTAATTAGAATAATCTGCCGCGCTTAGCTTCGACCAAATATTAGATCTATTTTTCACGTTGAATAATTGCGGTATTAACGAGCGCCTAATTAAAATTGCGGAATAATTGTAATATTTAATTTTAGTACGTTAAAATTTTAGGAAGCTTCGTCATTTCAACAATTACACATAAATTGCTCGTTATATTACGGTTTGTTCAAAGTTTATTGTTGATGACGTCATACACACTTTATTAAATATTTGTAATTTGTCGTTGTTTGTTTTATTTAACTTATACGGGGTGATTATAAAACGGCGCACAAATTCTACAGTACGTTGTAGGGGATCGTTTAATGGAGTCCAGGATATAATAATAAAAAAATCTTGGTCAACAATTTCAGGACTAAACTTCAACTGGCGCCATTTTCCATAAACGTGATGCGCCCCTTATTGCCGTTCAACGTTCAGAAAAAAAGATTCAAAACACTTGTTTTACGCGTAATTTTAATTTTGAAAATTGCAATTTTTTCATGCAACGATATTCTAAAATTTTGAAATAGCAAGTACCTATTTGTCATTTTTAACGACAATTTAATGACAGGTAATTATTTGATATGTCTATTTGACGATTTAATTTATTTTTCTAATTGGTTTCCATAAAAACAATAATAACGGGCGCATTCGGCGGGGCTTATCGCTGAAACAGCGGAAAGTGAGCGCTACGTTGCCGAATGACCTCAAGCTATTGCGATAAACACGTGACACAACTGATGTTATACGTCAACTATAAATATAAAATTAAAAAGTCGCAAATAAACAGCGGCTCAATTGAACCGCTGTTTCGGCGCTTTCCCGGCTGAATGCGCCCCCCAATGATTGATTTACCAGATATGTTGCCAAATTTATAATTCGATTTTTTACGAATAAATATAAAAATAGATATCTACGGTAGATAAATTTTTTTACTATAGTTTGTCCGACGAGAAATTGCAATGGGAGGTGAAGTGGGGAGGCGCGCGCTTTTTCCATTTCATTTCGTTAGTTGCGGTGGCCGCCCGTTATACACGATGAAAAACTAATTTTTATCGTTCAATATCGTTTTTAATTGTCATTTTAGTTTGAAAAACGTTAAAATTTTTGTTACATTCTTATCCGTTTCGTGATTACTATTGTTCTATTGACGTTTCCGCAATCTACCACTATCTGATCACCGTAAAATGTTTTTTTTTTGAGTCCTGAAAATTAATACCTATGTTGTGAGCGCATTCGAACCGTAGGTCGTTTAGATTACAACGCACTGTAGAGTTGCAGCGCAATTTTGGAATCGCCCAGTATACCTACCTATATATTTTTTATTTACGCCTTCAAATGCGCGAGACGATGACGTATTTTAATACGTCAAGAGATCATTTTTAATTTCATTTCATCGTCACAATTTAGTTGCGTTCTAATTTTTACCTAAATTGTAACATCATCTAAGGGTTAAACAATTTCAACCCTCACTTTGTATGGAAGAATTCGTCATCTTCAACTATTATATTTTTAAAATCGAAACGGGTTTATCCAAGACAGCTGTTTTATAATAAAACGGGAATTCATCGACTAATATCAGAATAAAAAGAATCTAAAAAAATATTTTAAAAAAGTACCTAACGCAGGTACCTAGTTAAGTTTAATTTCAAACACATATACCCTTATTTACCTAGTAATTTTCTCAGTAAAAACGAATATCTGTGAACTATTTCTATTTTAATAAAATCTTAAAGCGCGCTTTCGATTTTAGGTACTACTAAGTACTACTTATGTTCAAAATTTCCGCTTCGTGATTTTACATCAGTAAAAAGAGCGAACGATCTCAATCTGTTTTACTTTAAGTAGAAACAAATACAGCAAAGGCAGCAAATTATATTTAAGCGAAATATTGACTTACCGAATTTTTCACCCCCTGCCATTTTAACGACCAATTGTGTCCAGTTATGTCCGTTTATCTGAAACGTCAAATTGTATAGTACATGTTAAATACAGTAGGTACAAGTTAAAATTAAACTTGGACATAAACGTCTAATTAAATGACAATTGTAAATTAAACTATACAGGGTGTCTCTGAAAGGAGTGTCCGTAACGCTTGATCACAGATTACGAGCTGAAAATATGCCGATTTGTCACAACTTACCTATATCCAAAATTGCCTGATTTTCGAGATTTTGAAGGGGGACAACTTATTAACAACTTAACCTAAAAACTTTAACGCACGGGGGTGTTTATTTTTAGCGGTCATTGCCTCATTTTTTTGTATTGAGTTTTTAGTATTTATTTATTTTTTTGAAAGATAGGTTAGTTTAGAAACTTTTATTAAACTGGTGGCGGACAACGAGCGATAAATAAATTTAATTTAAATTATATTCGAGTAGTATGATATATACCTATTATATCACTCGAAAATAATATTATATTATAGCTCGTAGTCCGCAGCCAACTTTACTCTTGTAAAATTTAATGTGTTGCATGGTTTCTCCATAAACGGACAATTTCGTCACGATATACTCGTAATGACAAAAAAATTGCAAAAACAAATGTTTAAAACGGCTACAAAAATTCGGCGCAAAAAACTTGAACTGATGAACAATTTACAACATTTCAGCATCGACTTTTAAAACTTGAAATGGTCAAGTTCAACTTTTTGCACAGAGTTGCTCTATGCGAACGTGTTAATAATGACGGCCATTAACACACGTCTGCTTTGAGAATTACTTTTGCCGCGGTCACCTAAATGTTGCAGCCATTTTTGTTATGTCATTGCAATGCGCATCTAGACAAAAATTGCCCATTCACGAAGAAACCACGCAAGCGTATTAAATTTTTATAAGAATAATTTAAGTTTCTAAATAAAATTGTTTTTCGGAAAAAACTTACTAAAAGTGTTGAAATGAGGCTACGGCCCCCAAAAATAGACATCCTGCGTGTTAATTTGAGTAAGGCGCCGTGCGCTTGTTAATCGTAGCTGCAGCAATACGTGAACCGAATTTAAAGTTTTTAAGTTAAGTCGTTAATTAATTTGATACATAAAGGTCATTCAAATATTATTGCTCGCGAAATCTTACCGTTTGTTTTATTTAATTTAAATATCTACATTTGCGCCTTTAAATGCGCGAGATATTAAACCTATTAAACAAATATCGATCGAATCTTTGGGGAAATCGAAACGTTTAATAAAATGTGTATAACGTCATGAGCAATAAAATGTGAACGACCTTTAAACACAATTTCACCTATTGGTAAAAGGGTTTTATCGGTAAAGCCAAACATTAGTTATTTTTTCGTCTAAAAAATTTAATTAAGCTTTCAAAAAACATAAAATATAATGACTCACCTATTTCACGGGGGGGCAACTAGAGAACCGACCATTTTTGTTCCAAACCAGACGCACGCCATAGGTATTTTTTGGGAGTCCCGCTCGCACCGTATTATTATATAAGCTTCATTGCTCTGGAAAGAAAAAAATAATAATTAGTACACCTAAACAATTAGAATTTTGAAAATACTTAACTAATAAAATGAAAATTTCATTCCACTAATAAAAAAATGTCTTAACAATAAGATTTGTTTGTAGGGATTTAATTTGTTTACTAATAAAAATTAATATTTACAACCTAAGCTAAATAAATTGTTTAAAAACAAACTCGTCGAGATAAATTTTCCGTAAGGTACGTATCTAATCAGTAACGCACCTTGAAAACAGATGTGCGCGGCGCAAAGTCGAGACCTGCTTAATTCGTAAATATGCGATAACGATTGGTTGTATTCAAATTATTTTATATTATGCAGGTATGAATACATAAGATAGAATAAAACGATATTGTTTTACAAGAAGAATCAAAAACGAGCAATTTATTACTCACCAAAACTTTTAATAGAGGACCGAAGTCTTCCGTCCACAACGAACACGATTTCAACGAATAATGAGAACTTTTATTTATAACGTCTATCGATAATAACACGAACGAAATTAATTTTTTTTTTAATTTTTAGGCACAAACTTCAACGCGATCGCTAATTAAAATCGGAACCGAGCGTCTTTTGTTTCAATCGACGCGACGCGACGCGACACGGCGCGTACCGATTACCGAATTTTGCAAATGCGAGTTTAAATCGAGGAAATTTGACTGAGAAGTACTTTACGTGCTTAACATCTACAAATTTGACGAAATTTTAAAACACTTAACATTCACAAACGATTTAAACTCTCACTGCACTCACGGTCGAATGACACGAAACGACGAGGAGACGGATTTCACAATCGTTTCCCCCCAAATTAAAATACTTGACCACGTCAATAAAATAGTGCGGAAGACAGATTAAACGGCCGCGACTCGTGCACTATCTCCGCCAGCATTCAGGTGTTTATCAAGCACCTGGGCGTTGCACGCGCAAAGAATTTATTTATCTCGCCTCGGAATATTTTATCATTTGTTCGAATTACTCTGCTATCTATTCGAATAAATTTTTAGAAAAATATTGGCGATAAAATGTTTCTCGTTCACTGCATTCGATTAATTTGTCAAATTCCGAATTCGCTCACATTTCGTGAAACGAATTGCTTCGTTGCTTCGTAAAATAGGTACAGTGGCCGCCACAGAAACTGGGACAAGTCTATTAATAAATAATCTGCATAATCAGGATGTAGTTTTACGTTACCTATACAACTGATGCCTGTCTACCTACAATTATTTTTTATTTTTTCCAGCCAAACAAGTCCATAATTTACGTAAAAATCAAACAAAATTAGGTAGGTATCTAAATAAATAATAAAATAAAACAATATGTATAACTGTGTATAAAGATTTAGAAATTAAACTGAATTAAATATCTCCCTATAACGAATTAAATTGAATTCATTAATATATAATAATTATACATTTAAAAGTTTAAACGAAATTAGAAGTCAATCAAATCTTTTGATTACAATTTGTTTACTTTTTTACTGTTACTGTTATTTTTTACAGTTTTTTAGTACCCTGGTGGCGCCCAACAATATCTTATCGTTGTTTATTTTTGTTGGTTTCCCTAGGCAATTTTCCCATCCCTAAAGCTCGTCATACCGAATACTGCCGCAATCGCTTCAAGTCTTTAAATTTAAAATAACTTTAGTGCCGAATATAAAATTGATCATAATAATTTCAAATTAAATAAATATTTTCAGTTTCGAGAAGCTCTGCAATGTTTATTTGACTTCTGCGTCCTATAAAAATGTCTAATGGTGCTTCGGGCAACTTTCGTCAAAGGTAATAATAAATCATGTTTGAGATCCATCTCTACAAATACGACCGCCTTATTCCTACAGACTTCAGCAAATATTAGTTCCATCTTAATGATCTACAGATAAATGTTGATTAACAAACATTCCGAAATGAATTATTAAGCTGCTTGTAGTCGAATTGTCATCGATAGATCCCACATTACCTACTAAATTATTTGAAGCGGATAACTTACTGAATATTACTTATATATATCTTTAAAACTTTTAAAATGAAGCCATTCTTCTCGCTATTTAATCAAATTTCGAAAGCTAAGTGATTTTAAATCAAGGCGCTTTTTTTTAATAACAGGTAGTTAGTTACAAACCAAATTTTGTCTCATCGCCAATGTAAATTTTGAACATTTGAAAATAACTTTGAAAATAAGTTGGGTATCACTATATTTTTGACCGCGACACTTTCGCTAATTTTAATTGCAACGGTATCGGCATCGGATACGTGGCGTTCCCCGGTGGTTATCCATCTCGTCTGTTGTTTTTTTCCGGTGCACGCCGAGATCATGACGCTTGGATCACATTTGTGATGGTTTTTTGACCACAAACTGTTGATATGTGCAACGGCTCAGGGTACGCGGTGTGAGGGGAGTTCTCCTCCTGGGTACTTAATCGTGTCCAGCACTTGTTTTCTAGATAATCACGCCGGTGCTGGTAGCGTGGCATGGTAAATAAATGGAGAGATCGGCCCTTATCGTTAGGGGTAGTGTCGCGGCGGTTAAACACGAGCTTTTTTAAAAAGTCCCCAACACCCATAAAATAAAACTTGCGGGCAATTACGTACATTTTACAAAACGGCAACGCGTTCGCGTATTTTGATAAATCATCCCTTTGCCTATCCTTTAAATTACCAAAAGTTCCATTTCGTTGCTCATTTTGTGTATAAATTAAGCAAAACATCATTTCTCAACAGCTAAACAACGAACAAAACTGCATTACCGAAAAAAAAACAGTCGAATATTTTTACACCCCTTCGCAGTATGTACACATATCTGTCATATTTTTATTTTAATACGTTCGCAAATTGAACGACACATTTTATTACGGTTTTAGTTTAAAAATAACTTATACATTCAACTCTTTTATTACGCAATAATTAGTTCGTAATAAAACATCAGAATTTCGGCCCCGACCATAACATAATTTATGCGGCTCTCGTTAAAAAAAAAGACAAGTGCAATTGTCAAAATATGCCGGAATTTGCGCACAATTTAATGCCAACAAAGTTAACGTTTTCGATGCATTAGAAAATGGTTACACCAACAAACAAAACGTTACCGCTAAATAAACCTCAACGTTTCGGAATTGTCGAACGTTTTTCTCCCTTTATTTTATTGTACATTTCTCTCGTATAAGATAACTATCGAACGTAATAAACAAAGTCAACGCCGCACCAATAAAAATCGCATCGTACGCCCGCGAGCTTTTATCTTATTTTCGGCGCAATCGACATTTTCGTGTTTTGCAAAACAACTCGTAGCTCCCCCCGCGAAAAAAAGAATTAGTTAATTAGGGGGCTGGAAAAATCATCTTCTACCACGTTTCCGCTAGTAACGCCACAGTAGTATTTTTCTAATTATTTTAATTAATATCAAACGGTTTAATCGTAAGATGGCGCGATTTTGGCATCAGCTATTTAAATGTTAATTCCTGTTTTCTTGTACTAAATAGTTTCTACAGAGTGCGCTTTTTCATTGATGCATTGACATCTAATTTATTATGTTTACGTTGTAAACTTTGCTAGCGTTTCTAGGATATAAAGTTACAGAATATAAAGAATGGGCGTTTTGATGAGAGACACAAAAATAATGAAATGCAAGTTAACAAGCTTAAAAAAATTATTTAACTTGCAACCAGAAGAGTTACCAAGTTATGGGAGCGGAAAATTCAAAATATTTCTCTTCGAGAAAGTCACAATGATAATGATTATTGATTTTTAAAATTTATTTTTGTGTAATATGTGAAAGAAGTACCATTACTAATACAAAATAAAAATTGTAACAATAGGAAATCCAATATTACTGATATATGCACATATGTAATTACTTATGTATATATTTCAGAATAATAATTATTATAGCATGCCATTAATTGCATTAAAAGTTAAATAGTTACAGTTTCGTTCTCAAATATATGTAGCTATACGTTATTCACGATAGGTTCCACTGCACGCAGCCATGCACAAAAGTTTCTAAATTGTATATTTGTAATATTCAGATTAATGTTTTGAACATGGCACTTCGATGTCTACCGATGATTTACCTGCACACATATGACATGGCAAAATAGACTAAAATCTATTAATACTGTAAAAATACGAGGTTTTATTGATGACGTGTTGGGACCTAACGCGAATAACGTATGTATACATATCTACTTATTTATGGGAAACGTCCGCCGCATTCTCAGGCATTTCTCAATAATTCACAGAAATCATAAACAACAACACGTCGAAATGCAAAATAATTATACTTACACATCGTCCAAACCTATATGCAATCCACGTCATCAATAAAAGATTACTAGATGATGACGTTTCACACAGTGCTGTCACTTCGTACCTCGTATTTTTACATAATCGAGTGCTCAGCGCCCTGAAAAACGCTTAAAAATGACTTTCGTGGGGATGTCGGGGTTACAAGTTGAAACCTCGACAGATCGAAAGAGCGTATTTTTTTATTGAAAAAGCCAAAAGCCGTCAAAAATCGTCCAGTGCAAAAGGGCGCTATCTTCACCGAAATAATTATTCAGCGTACGCATAGAAGGAAACGTGAACTTTCTTTTGCCGTAAAATTCGTATATGGTTTTGTGGAATTAATCGTTTAAAACATTTTGGAAAAATGCAAAATACACGGGCTCTTATGGAGAAAAACAACTTTCGGGGCCGATATCTCGGTTCGAACAGCTAAAAAGTTCACTTCAATTTCGCGTTTTTTACCGTTTATACTGTCATAACTACAAAACAGTACAACATATCGAAAAATTTTATTCTTTAAAAAAGTTTGGTTCGTCCTTGTCGCATCCTATGGTACAAGAATTATATTTTTGCAGGGCTTTATAATTAAGATAAATAATTAAAAGTGAAAACATTCGAAAATTGCATTTGCGAGAGTCGCGCTCTCAAGTGGGCGCATCGCGTCTCCCATCTCACTTTTTCCCGTAGCTCCCTCTCATTCTATACGTAATTCTAAAACAAACCAACATACTATTATTTTTATTATAAATACACCTTATCCGTTATTTTAATAATTAAGTACACAATATAAGAAGCGTTTTGTATTAAACAAATTTACGAAAAGCTCCTATTTCATAATAAAACTACAGCGACTTTAAAATTTAATGTCTGTTATTATTATTCATCTTTTTATAAAATTGTGGTAATAAGCCAATAACAACAATTAATTAACACCATATATTTCAACTCTGTTTAGAGTTATCTTTAAGTGGTAAAATTTTATAATTTCCGCAGTAAAAATCAAAAATTTGGTGCAAGAAGGAAACTCCTGGTAGGTATTAATTGTATCCTTATTATGGCAATTTATTAGGGCTATTGGTCCTAATTGTAAGTGTATTAAATAACCACAAGTTAATCACCATTTTTCCACTACAGTATGCCAAATGTGCCTTACAGCCTTAAGTTTGTTAACAAATTTGGTATTACTACGTTCAAAATTGTACTTTTCGCAGTTTAAATTAACAGCCTTGATATTACACACCCTTAATAATTTAACACTGACCTTATTCATCATACATTGACACATTTAGAATTGTCACTGCATTGGTACATTTTTGTTCCATAAATCTACAGAAACCAATGCAACTCATTCGATTTTCCTGCATCTGCACACTTTGCTACTGAAATCTAGAAAACATAATGAAACGAAATTTATGAATCAGCAAATAATGTATGTTATAATAGAAGAATACCTTTGTTACAACCACACGATACTAACATTCTTAGGTTATTTGGGAAGGATGGAAGAGTACTTAGTATAGGTACCAGATTTCCTTCCAAATCTATTTTCCACCCAGAATCGGCTACCTCGAGTAACTGTGGTTGTAGTTGTAATGAATTTAGCAAAACTTTAGTTTGATAATATGATCTGAAGGTGAGGGTACCACTATTTTTCGAATATCGTTAAAATTAATGTACAAAATAATGTAATGGTTACTTAAATTTGATTTTTAACATAGGTATTACTTATAACTTAATTTGTAAAGCACTTTTAGCATACTGTAGTAGAAAAATTGTGATTAACTTGTGGTTATTTAATACACTTACAATTAGAACCAATAGCCCTAATAAATTGCCATAATAATAGCATAATAAGGATACAATTAATACCTACCAGGACTTTCCTTCTTGAACCAAATTTTTGAGCTTTACTGCGGAAATTATAAAATTTTACCACTTAAAGATAACTCTAAACAGAGTTGAAATATATGGTGTTAATTAATTGTTGTTATTGGCTTATTACCACAATTTTATAAAAAGAAGAATAATAATAACAGATATTAAATTTTAAAGTCGCTGTAGTTTTATTATGAAATAGGAGCTTTTCGTAAATTTATTTAATATAAAACGCTTCTTATATTATGTACTTAATTATTAAAATAACGGATAAGGTGTATTTACAATAATAATCATAGTATGTCGCAATTCTTTGAATTACGTATAGAATGAGAGAGAGCTACGGGAAAAGTGAGATGGGAGACGCGATGCGCCCACTTGAGAGCGCGACTCTCGCAAATACAATTTTCGAATGTTTTCACTTTTAATTATTTATCTTAATTATAAAGCCCTGCAAAAATATAATTCTTGTACCATCGGATGCGACAAGGACGAACCAAACTTTTTTAAAGAATAAAATTTTTCGATATGTCGTACTGTTTTGTAGTTATGACAGTATAAACGGTAAAAAACGCGAAATTGAAGTGAACTTTTTAGCTGTTCGAACCGAGATATCGGCCCCGAAAGTTATTTTTCTCCATAAGAGCCCGTGTATTTTGCATTTTTCCAAAATTTTTTAAACGATTAATTCCTCAAAACCATATACGAATTTTACGGCAAAAGAAAGTTCACGTTTCCTTCTATACGTACGCTGAATAACACTTTCGGTGAAGATAGCGCCCTTTTGCACTGGACGATTTTTGACGGCTTTTGGCTTTTTAAATAAAAAAATACGCTCTTTCGATCTGTCGAGGTTTCAACTTGTAACCCCGACCTCCCCACGAAAGTCATTTTTCGGGGCGCTGAGCACTCTACTAACAGTTCTAATAAATTGTAGTCTTTCATCTAGAAATCATCTATAAAATATCTCACTTTTCAAACTTTAAACCGAATTACAAATAAACAATCTAGTAACTTTTTGTTGATGACGTAAATTGCATATATGTTTGGATAGGCCATACTATCGAAAAATAAACCGAATGAGATTCTATATTTTATAGAATGAAATCTTCTAAATAAATAAAACTGTAGGAATGGCAAATGCACCTACATACATACTTAATTGTAATTGTAATTTTGAAATTAGACCTTTTTATACAATATTATAAATCACGTTCACATTTGTAGAAATGGTTGTAATTTCACTATTTAGAGTGTAAGAAAATACAGGAGTTCAATTTTGGTTTTAGTTTATATGTATAAGAATCACGAGTTCATTTTCGGTATAGGTACGTTGAATAATAAATATTTCACAACGAAATATGCCACCTATTGCAGTTTGATGTTTGTTTATCAAACGGGAGATTAATGTCCACGAATCAGCCGGCATATAAAAAAAAATACCACTATAATATTTGTACAGCACCATCTATTCAATAATAGTTGGACAATTTTGTTAGACAAATCCTTCGAAATCAAGTAGGTATCTGTAAGATAGCTTTATACTTGAAAATGACGATTTTTCGGAAAACGGTTTACGAATTCTAGCAACAATTACACCCTGTACTTTCGTATACGTATTCACTGAACCTTCTTCTAGTTGCTCCTTATAATATTTTAGTCATATAGTAGCTAAATATCTTATAATTTGAAGTATACGGAAGCATGTGTACAACTTAGCAAAACTATTCCTTTAACTTTTTTAGGATAAAAATATAGGGAGCAACTAGGTAATTGAATTAGTATTTATTATCAATTAAATTTTTTTAATAAAATTTAATCATTTTTTAGTATCGTTTCCTGAAGTGAATCTACGATAGCGACATCTGTTGATTCTCGCTTATCGAACCCCCCTCTTAACCAAACCGTTTTCGTAGTACACGGAGAATTGTCGTCGTCGTGTATTTCGCGCGAAGAAGCAAAGCTTTCTTGGTTTAACTCGAAATTTTCGCGATTTTGTCCAAAAAACGAGTTCTTCGCCCGATTTCACGACACGTGGTGTTGTTACGTGTATGCGGCCCTTTTCATCGGTTTTATTTAAAATGTTTCGCGCACGTCGACTTTTTCCTCTTCATTAATCTGATTATGAAAGTCGTGCCCCATAAATAATAACGCGGCGGCGTTCGTTAGCCTTTGTGCTTTCGAGCGCTTCGTTAGTTTTTCGAGTGGTTGATTCAACATGCGTTCTATTGATAGGTGTCACAACGGGAGTACACGGATTTATCGTTAGTGTAATTCGCAACAGACAAGTGTGTTTGAACTGATTGACGTGCATCGAAAAAGCTCCATTACGAATCCCTATCCTCCGTCTCTTTCCTTTGCACGTCGCTTATCGGCGGCAATCGTCGATCGACACCTTTGGTTCGTACTTGTCGGCAATTCGGTTTTGAAAATTACACATAGAACTCGATAGTGTACGTTATGCGCACACTTCATTCCTAAATCAAACAAACAAACAAATGCAATGTACGTAGATATACAAATTCCTACAATTCTTTGAATAAACACGGCTTCGCCGATAAAACCGATTGATGCAACTATCCGTTTATATTGTGTTTATTTTTGGTATTAACTGAATTTTACATTTAACGAGAATATACCGGAATGGAAAATCCCTAAAGCTGATTGTGCATACATACGTATGCGTCGACGTCGATGCGGATATTTCAGGCTTTTTCAACGCCGACACGACAATTTTCATTAGTCACCTACGTTTGCATAAACGTTTAATGCGGGATTTATTTAAAACAAAACAACACAAAAAAAAACTTCGCGAACGCACCCCATATAGATGGTGGGCATCGTAGCGATAAATCCGTACAGCAACTAAAAACAAAAACGTCGTTCATGCCAAAAAATTAAATTCTTAATTGAAAAATTAAAATATAAATAAAAGTCCAGATAAAGAAAGGTATTTTTAGCCGTTTGCTAGCGCCATTGTTTTTTAAATTGAGCACTTCTCTTCAAGAATAAACCCATTTTTAACCTTTTGAAAGAAATCGAGGAAGACAAAGGCCGTTTGATTAAATTCGTTGCGGTGTACTGGTAATGCAGCAGCCCTTTCTTTATTTGCCCTTTCAATAAAATCTACTTTCTTTGATAATGAAAACCGTTTGTTGGGCTGATGAAATACTTATCTTGCCTCGCGAGAATTTTAAGGGAATTTTGACCTCCTCCAGATTTATTTGACGGGCGCCGTTATTTACCCCTTTATTTTAATTGCTTAACTGCGGCGAAAATCGCGAGAATTTTTTCTAATTCTCCCCCCGAGCTCCGTCGCAAGTCCGCGCGAATTCGTTACAGAACATGCATAACGAACGGAGTTAAAAAGTTGTTCCGTCAGTTTTGCTTTCATTATGAATACTAATATAACAAAGTTTGAATTATATTTTCTAAATCTAATTATAACTTGTCCAACTTGCTATTTAAGTTGGTAACCTGCGATTTCTTTTGTTTTCGCTAAAAGTTCTTCGCGACTTTTCCGCTTTCGCTCCGCGCACTTCGTTCCGTGTGGAGTTTATTAAATTTTTTTATTTTTTTTAATTTTCTTCGCGACATTTAACCGCTTCGTTTTCTTGGCAGTTGTAATTAATTTTTGTCTCGGGTTTTTATTTCCCAATTGACAACGTCGAATAAGAAAGAGCTTGCGCATCGAGACATGATAATGGAAAAATTACAAGTTCGCTCGTCTCCGTATCGTTAAAACAACTGAAATATTATCGTGGAAACGTTTTATTTAATTTTATTGCAATAATTATTTTTAAAATGTATAACTGTACATGCGGTATTTATAATAAGAGCGCACTTAATGGGTTAAAATGTGTATTAAAAAATAATTTAATAAAACGCACGAACCGTAATGAAATTAAACAACTCGCGCGCCTAATCTGTTAATGTTAGTACACTGTTTTAATTTTATTTTATTTGAAATGCAATTTAATCTTTGTAATTCCGACGGTTTCCTATATGAATTATAATTATATTACAGCTTTCTTTTGTCTTTGGACGTCAGCTGCACCTACATATTTGCTGTACTATAATTATTTTCATTAATTTAAGTGTTTTTAATCAAGGCCGCTAGAACACAGAGCTACAAAAAAAAACTTCCCCAAAAACTACGACAGCAAAAAAAAATACAGGTTGTTGACTGTTGGGCGATAGAAGACTCCAATTATATATGTTAGGCGAAATTTGTTTTTTTTAAGCTAAACTCCGGTTTTTCCAATAAATTTCGTCATTCTGCTTAAATTATTGGCACTAGTGCCGTGATTTTTTTTTATGATCGTGGTATTTTGCGACAAAAAATAACCTTTTGAAATTTTATTAAAGCAAAAATTATTCCTCAACTTTGCAACGCTCCATAGCTAAAGTTAAACAGATAGAAAAAAATTAGTAGATATTCATCTTAAAACCTTCATTGAGCGTGACTTCACGTCGGAAATTGTGCACAAAGTTAAAAAGACGAATATCATCCCACATGGATCCGAAAACCAACCGTTACGCAGATGTAGTGATCTTTGCTTTATACTTTATCGCACTATTCATGAAAAAAAACAGACCAGTTTCAATAAAGTATTTACAAATTATCTCAAAATACAGAATAATTACAAGAAGTGTTCCACGTGTCTCCCTTCATTCATATTGAATCAGAATTATTTTCTTGTCCCTTCAACTCGGCGCGTTATCTACGTACCTATTGTTGTAGGTGTAGTGCACGCCTGCTGCTCCGCTCGCGTAGTCGACGATGCCCGGCTATTGTGATTTGCACATGTTTATCAATATCAAAAATTTTAATTTTTAACCATCTATTCGAAACAATAAATAAATTGTTTAGTTTCTATTCTACTTTAATAAATAAAATTAATTCTTTCTCATGGAAAATTAGTTGATTCGTAAATTACGCTTTTTGTGATAAAATATTTTTGAAAATTAGTTAAAAAAAAAATTAAAAATTAAAAATTATTTTTTTGAAATAATAATTATTTAATTACTATTATATGGAGTTACTTTATTTATTATTCTTTTCTTTATTTATTAAAGAATTTCCATTAGAAAATAAAGCTATTGCAACCTATGTGATAAAGTGGACCAGAGGAGTGACTTTGTTTTTTCCCCCCGGATTGCGATCCTCACAATTAGACCACAAAAACAAAAGTTGTTCATTTTGGGCGGATCTTAACTTTCGGAAAAGTTAAGGGCACGTAGTACCGACTAAAAGGAACACAAAATTCTTAATCAATGTCGGTCCGAAAACCAGAGCTTCCAACGACACACCCATTACAAAAAAGTAAATAAAGTAAATATTTCTCTAACTTAAAGTAAATAAAAGCAAATAAAAGCCAAAAAAAAAGTAAATAAAATAAAATCCGTAAAAAAAGTAAATAAATTAAATAAAAGTAAATCACTGGAAGCACTGAATATACCAAACAAAGAAATGACAAACTACACGTTTTTAAATCGATTTAAAATTTTAGCGAAATCTCGAAAAAAATCCGTTTTTTTTTTGGCAAAATTTTGTCTCGAACGTTTAGAGACAGAACGTTCAGAACAAAAGTCCGGAACGACTAAAAAAAACTCGCTTTTCTAGTATAACAAAGCGAGAAATGGCAACTGCGGGCGTTTAAATAGATAATAACTTTTGCATAAACCCGATAAAATGACACTACCTGATACGCATAAAACAGATCCGGAATTACTTGAAAAGTAGTTTTTTAAATATAACAAACAAAGAAATGACGAACTACACGTTTTTATAATTTAACATATGAAATACTAACAAGGGAACACGAAAATTGGGATGCCGATTTTTTTGATGATTCTAGAAGTTAAAAACATATATACGTGTCTTGGCGTTTTGTCGAATGCGCCTTAGTTTTCGAGATATAAATTAAAAAAGAAATCAAAAAGTGAAGTTGCTGTTTAATAATCGTCCCCCGTTAGTACGTATTTGACAATGTGGTTGTGGTGCTTTGAGTAATGTTCTCGCTTCGTAATTAGAGTATGTCGCTAGTTCGATCCCCGTGTCTCCAAACTTTTTTTTCGTTCCAACTTAGTAGTTATTACACAAGACAACTCTATAAATTTATTAATTTCCATATATAACAGTTAGTCGTATAAAAATGCATAATTTTATTGACAATAAAATCTCCCAAAAAAACCTATGTAGTTTTTTCGCCTTTAATGGAGAGAATTCGTCGCACATCAGCGTGATACTCCTAACCAGTTTGGTCGGTATTAATAATGAAGTCCTTATGAAATCAAAAAATATATTAAAAAACTTAATATATTAAAAATATATTATTATTATTATATATTAAATATATTAAAATTATATTATTATATATATTAAATATATATTAATATATTATTATTATTATTATTATTATTATATTAATATATTAAAAAAGTAAATAAAAGTAAATCACTGGAAGCAGTGGAAAACTAACTGTTTCGTAAATATGGAGATTTTTGCGTTTTGTACTTTAGCGCACGATCAGTTCCCAATATTAATTTAACATTTAATTTAATTTAATAAATTTATTATTTAATATCTTAAAATAGAGAATAGTTACAAGAAGTGTGTAACCTTGCGTGTCCCTTTTCCATTTCTATAGAAAAAATCTGTTTTGTCGTGAGTTTTCGAGAAAAAAGAAAAAATCGAAGTCATCAATTATCGCGTTTTCCCATTAGAAAATTTACGAAATTTTAGTTGAATTAGATGCCAGATCGGTCGTCCCCTGTAAATTCTAAGCCGCGCGATTTTCGCGTTTGCACGTGTTGCCCGAAATATTTCGGGCCTCGTCGGTAGTTTGTCCCCGAAGAAAGTTCACAAGAAAAAACACCAAGCGCGCGACTTGCTTACTTTTGATTAAATTTATCTTGCATGCATTCTGTAGGTAACTAAATCGAATTACGAGAGCAAAGGGATTCGTCGCACGCCTCGAGGGAGTGGGACGAAAAAGTAAAAGTTTAAGGGTGACGTCCGCGTAGGATTTAAGAAGCAAAGACGAACTGCGATTTTTAACTCCACCTCGTAACGTTACGTGCGATTATCTCATTGTTAATTTCGCCCGTTTAAAATAAAACGAATCCGTCGAAAGCGGGGGGGCCTTCGGTTTATCCGAAGTTTCGGTCTCGTGCAAACGGCCCACCAACGTTTACGTAAGGGACAACTGCGTTATGTAAGTCAAACTAAATTACAAGCTCAGGTGTTACTGAAGCCCTACGCCAACTTCGATACTAATTTAAATCGTTTCCTCTAATGAACTCGCTGCCTCCATTATGCCTCCTGGCTTTCGAGTATTTTCCAGCGACGCGGAACTTTAATAAAGGGCTCGGGTATTACCTACCTACCTACGGCCGAGCAATTTTACCGTCCGTTTTTGTTTTGCCCAAAACGGCGCTCCACTTTAAATGTAATTTTTTTTTTGCGCGCGCGGTAAATACAATTTCGACGTATCAGAGGACGTCGACGTCGAACGCATTTCAATCTGAAACTTGCCCCATTCGAAGCAATTGGTAGTCATTAAAGTTGTTTACGTAGTAGCCGAAAGTTGATTAATCGAATTTACTCGACGTTCCAACGGAGACACGACTACGACGGCAAAAAAATATAAATTTTTTTGAAACTAAATCGATTTAAATAATAACATTAAGAAAAACTCGCGAACTATTCGATATTCATCGAATCGATTATAAAGTTAATCTGATGTGACATTTAGAGCGGGGCACGGTCCTGTTTTAGATTCGGATCGTCGACCATGTAACACATCAATGTTGTTCTCGATGTGTCACATTTACTTTGTAAGAGCTGCCGTCCGGGAGGCTTTCATTATGTCGGGTTTATTACTTTATCGTGAAGGGAATGTCACGTTAACAGTAAACTACTGCCGCTTTATTGGCATAGGGCGAGCCGCGATATTTTTTAATCTTCGCATCTGGTTCTATTCCGGTTAAGGGACTCTCCGGCAAGATTTGAATTGAAACTTTTAAATCGACTCCTTCACAAAAGGTTTGTTTTTGTTTTAGGTGACAGTGCAAATCCACTGAAAATCTGCAGATGGCTTACGTTAGCGCCGTGGATGATCCTATTGTGGACCAAGATAGTCCAGCATTTTTTAGTAAGTACAGACGTATGGGCCGTTTATCGTTTTATTTACGAGTCGCGCCCAATTGAACGAAATTTATGCGCGTTAGTATTAATTGCGAATTTATGTTGCACATACAGAAATGAACCAATTACCATACAGTCGATATCAACGAAACACAATGTTAGTTGTCTCGCGTAACTGATAATATATCACTACCTACTATTGTTCGTTTGCCATCGGTTTATGGCGTGTTATGGCCTTTTAATTTTTGTTTTAATGGCACGTATTGTATACTAGCGACATCGTTATTTGGTGCATTAGTCCATACGAGTCGATCATATAAAATGAACACTTTTATGGAAATGGATGGGCAAAAGCTTCGGTATCGATCGCCACCATTAATAATATAGTAGTTAACGTGTTAAAACTACGTTCTCGACAACAAAATCTAATGTAAAAAAGTCGCTACACTTTGTAAATTGTAAACAATAAAATTGAGGCATTATTAATAATTTAGCGCCGGCAGAATTCAATGTGTATGGCGTGGCAGACAGTAATGCCATCTACCAAACAGATAAAACAATCGGTACGGCCTTACCTATACGTAATTCGTTTTCAATTCTGGCTCGAAGCTTAACAAAGTTAAGAGCCATCCGTACCTATTTCTCTTATGGGAGTTCCAATGTTAAGTTCCGCACCCATATCTTCGTTTATAGAAAAGATATCATAATGATTCTAGTATCTATTTAATCCTTAGACAATTGCCTACAAATTGGTTTTTGTATTTTGTCGATTTTTAACTTTGAAGTATGTAAAATCATCAGGTAAATACGCAAGTATAAATGGAGCCAAAAAGTTACTGTTTGCTTAAGCCAATCTGTAGATATATTTTTGTAAAATCGATTGGTGCAAACCAAATGTTAAAATTTTAATAAACAACGTCGTTATCGATGCGGAACTTTTCGATTCGGTTCGATTTTAAATGTTCTCTCCGAGTTTGGTAATTTATGACAGGAATTAAGTCAGTATTCACAAGATCGTAAAAAAGACCCTAAGCTAACCGGCTCGCATTTTACCCTGTTGTTGATTTAACTTGACCGACTTGAAAGAATTATTTTTTTCGTTGTATATGTATCGCATGTTTTCAAGAGCTCATTACTGATACATATTTATTCACTATCCAACTTTACACTGAATTACTCAAAAACCGATAATCTGATAATTTACTACGTAGTAATTATTATTATATTTATTCAAAACCAGATTAGTGTTCGTACATTTTAAGTTTTCAATTTTGCAAAAATTTGAAAATTAAAAAAAAACACAAATACTGCAAATACAGTAAAACATTTGTTGATAATAAGCTGTCAACACATTTTCCGTCACTAAAACATGTAAATACATACGAAGATGTTGCGAAGAAAGAACTAGAGAAAAGCATTAATTTGAAAAGAAAACCATGTGGATTATTTAGCATCACCGAATGGTAATCAGCAAGAAACTGAAAGTATCGTAGAAATTAAATGCCCCTTTGTTACTTTTAAGCTAAATCTTACACCGGAGGAAGCCATCCGTTAAAAAAAAATACATTTTGGAAATACCAAAAGGATGGTAGTTATACGATTAATCAACTTCATGATTGGTATTTTCAAATACAGGGGCAATTACGTGCGACTCAGAAAACGAAGTGTATTTTGACTGTCTGGACTGGAGTAAATAAAATAAAAATAGATTATGTGGAAAAAGACGACGATTTTTGGATCAAAAAAATGAAAACTAAATTAGATTACTTTTATAAACATTGTCAACTTCCAGAACTTATATATCACAGAGTGTGCAGGAATATGTCACTCAGAGATATAAAAATGCAAATTTAATGTAACCCATTGAATAAAAATTGTTTGTGTTGTTTGTATTTTTTATTTTTGGAATTTATGAAATAAGTTTTTAAAAACATTTGAAAATTTCTGAAAAATGTTTCATGAGTCATATTTTATTGTTCACGCAGTGACGTTACGATAGAACAGATATCTACGTTTCTGCCAAAACGCCGCCTGTACCATATTGGTAAGGTATTGTCGTTTTTAAGTTGCAGTTGTGATTTTATTCAATGAGTAGTAGTGTCCTTGTAGGTAGTGATTTTGTAAATTATTATCAAATCTACTACCACACGCTCATAAGTATAGATATAAGTAATTTATTCCTTTATGTTTCTTTGCGTGTCTTCATAATATGTTACTCAAATCTATGTTTCTGTTGTTTCAATGACTATATCACAACTGTTTTCTATTTGATATCTATTCAAATTATAAAACCACATTTCGAGCAGAAAGCGAATTACTTAAATTATTATCAACATTATAATTTCATATTATTACAGAAATTTCATTGAATTACTAAAATTACTAAATTTTTCATTCCTAAAGGTATGTACCTATAAATCATTTTAAAATTGCATGACTAAATAATAGTATTGAAGGGGATGGCAAAATTGCACCACGTGCGTCGTTTCGTTATTAGACAACTCGGCAAAAATGGTACGAATTTCAAGGTTACGGTCACTTCGAAGTCGTCGTACCCTTTTTGATTACAGTCCCTACTTAGGTAGCCTAATATTTCCGTCTTACTTAGAAAAAAATGTGCTGTCTCTAAGATTTTTTCTCACGGTACTACTGAGTCCTCTTAATAGACATACTGGTCGAGTCCATTTCGAGTGGTCCAGCGGCTGCTCGATTATTTTTAAATACATTCATTTTTTACCACACATCCCGTAGGATTATTTTTATTTCGCACCTTGTTTAAACATTTGTAAGCGTTTACGTCAAATGCAATATCTCAGTTGGTTTGTCGTAGCGAGTTGGAACGGAATCTAAATTTATTAAGTTCATTTCGGGCTGTCTCTTAAGGGTACTAACCGAAACGTCATAAGTAAAGTGCAAACGTAAAGTTTATCGACGAAAATTGCCAAACACTCAATTTTGGCAATTTTTCGCACAACGAAGTAAATTAGTATGTGAAGTTTTTATCATTGCAGGTGATAACTATGTGGAAACATTGTTACTAACGGACACGTAATACGAAGGTATCGTTATCATCCCTGTTCGAAATCACAATATTTGCCCAATAACGTACGATTTGCTGGATGTGATACGGTGGATAAATAATCGGGCTGATTTTTTATAGGAAATACAGTTGTTAAGATTTGGGGCTCTATTCTAGAAATCGCTCGGCATTTGTCATATGCGAATTTGACGTCATTTCGATCGAAATGTACAAAATTGTTATGGTGCTATTCAAAGATACCTGACAACCTTCGAGTCCAGTCGAAATGACCTCAAATTCGCACACCGGCGATTTCGCAAACCGAGTAAAATTAAGGGTACGAATACGCTGAAGATCCTCGTTGCTCGGGTGCTCATATTCTTTCAGTGTTCCATACGATGTTTCAATGGATTGACGTATGTTTGTCATCGCCCGCCAATCAGATCGTTTTCTTTCTACCGCAATGAAAAAGAAAACTATTTTGTATCGACCCCACCTCGATCTAGATCTCGATGTAAATCGCGAGGGTGAAGTACCGCCAGCATCTTCGCTATGTTCGGTCATATTTAAATGAACAGATTTGTTTTACGTGGAGGCGACATTGATGTAGCGACCGCGACCGCGACCTACACCGCGAACATCTTCGGAATGTTCGTACCCTAACAAAACAATAACTGGGACGCGTATATTAGGGTGTTATTCCGTGGAAATACGTAATTGTAACTAATATAATTTAATACAGTAATATAAAACGATTGTTGAATTTTTCAACACCTGAATTAGAAGCGAATGTACCTATTACAAAATAACACCCTGTAGCCTTGTGCCATTGGAAATTCGCTTTTAAGGGTGTTTTTTAGGTAATTTAGCCAAACTATTCCGCTATAGGGGCGCCACTAATACTAAGCGAACTAGTGTATTCCCCTATTTTTTTATGTTACCATCACTACCCGAATAGTTGAGGACAATACGGAACCGACAGCGATCCTAGAAACACCTTGGCTTACGGATTAACATAATTTATTAGCTCCGGAATCATAAACCTTCAGTCTACGAACGGACTTGCTGTTCTGAATTTTCTGAATAATGTAAAAATTAGTTATCTATTTGGTACTATTAAAAAGAAAAAGATTTTTTTGAATAAAAGATTATTTATTAAATACAAAGAAATTAGAAACCGACGCATCATAAGATAATTCAAAATTAAATGTATTTTTACGCTTACGCTCATTATATACAGGGTGCGTCCAAGAAGTTTCCGGAATGAGGCTATAAAACACGATTTATTGCAAATAAAGCGTACAACTGTTCAAAATTCTTCAAAGTAGTCCCCATCGGCATCGTAGCACCTCTGCCACCAAATTTTCCAATCTTCATACGCGCCCTTGAAGTCGTTTTCTGACATGCTGTTGAGTTGTTTCGTCACAGCCTTTTGAACCGCATCGGTGGTCCCAAAATGAGTTCCCTTGAGTGTTCTTTTCAGCTTGGGGAACAGGTAGAAGTCGCTTGGAACCACATCCGGACTATAGGGGGGTTGGGGAAGCATTGTCACACCGTACTTGATCAACAGCTCAGTCACGAGAAGGCATGTGTGGCTTAACACCTTTGGTACCAACTTTGCACAGACTTTTCGCATGTTCAAATGATCACTAATAATGGTGTGCACACTGGATTTGAAAAGATTTAACTCTTGAGCAATCAATCGCACGCCTAACCGACGGTCAGAGGTTCGCACTCGGTCCACATTTTCATCGGCTGTCGCTGAACTCGGTCGTCCTGCTCGGGACCACCCGTACACACTTGATTGCTTCATTGCTTCGTCCCCGTAAGCTGTCCGAAGCATTTGTAAAGTTTCACCAGCAGTCTTTCCAAGTTTAACGCAAAACTTGATGTTCACACGCTGTTCAACATTTCGCTGCATCGTGAGTCGTGACGCATCACCCAAACAGGGTCTCACTGCACAAGCAATCCACACTCTCCAGCGGTTCGGTGGCAACTGAGTATTTTTTCCGTTACCTGAGAACCCCCACCACCAATCCCGACAGGAGCGGCCGCCCGCTCGCGCTTCGCTTGGGCGGTAAAAAATAATTCCGGAAATTTCTTGGACGCACCCTGTATACATTTGGTCACAGGTGTAACTCAAGCTTCAAGTTATTCCACGACTTACAAAAATTGGTTTATAAAAAACGTGGAGAGTTTATAGAAATAGATGACGTCATAGGTCTTTCGACAGTATTGGTTAGCTCAAAATATCGTAAATAATCGTAATTAGTTGTATATGAGATATCTACTAATTTTTTTTTCATGTTAGACCATAAAAGAACCATATATCACATAAAAAATTGTCAAACAAAAAAATAGAAAAAAAAGTCTCATTTTGTTGTAGGCTCGAGAGCCCATTAGTTTAACAGGGTAGGCTGCTGTTTTTTAGCTGTACGGCAACAATACAAATAATATATACATACTTACAAATTACATACTATATACAAATACGCAGAAAGAAAAAGAGAAGAAGAAGAAGGAGAAGAAAAATATATATACAATTTGAAATCGAAAATATTTATTTTTCTGGTAATGGAGTTGCTAATAAATCTTCTTCCTTTGGATCTCTAATTTTAAAATTTCTAGAGAGCCTAGGGTCAATTATTTCTGACAGTATACATTTCTTGTAAAATATTTTGAAAATATTGAAAATTCAAACTATCGAGCACTAAAATTAGATAGAATCTGAACGTATTTTGAAATGTTTCAGTTGGTCGGGGTTAGTTCCCAGATGTGTCGGTAACTGGTCGACAAAATATGCCAGAATTTATGTAACAAAATGTCTTATTTTACTTCCTGTAACAATAAAAATTGGCGGCCCGGCAGGAGAGTGGTATAAAGCCAAGTTTGCGTTCTGCTCGTAATTTACTATTTACGATTACGTAATTTACGTGTCTTTAATTCAAGTTAAGGGCATGAGTTCCGCTACTCTTAATTAAAATCAGTTTATCTACTAAACTTATAGGTACCCACAAATAATTAGAAGGTATAAATATTATAGATAAATATATTAATTACCTAATAAGTGTCTAATTATAAATATAAATAAATCCATCAAAATATAATTACGATTAAAACTACCATTTCAAAATTTGCGAATCAAACTTAAAAACCATAACTTCCACTAATCGTAAGCAATAAGGATTTATTGCTTTCGGTATTTATGAAATGTTTACCTCCCCTACTGGTCCACGTGCGGTAGAATAGTATTTTGTGAGTGGGAGAAATTAGACGGAGACAAAATTACGGGGTGGAAAATCGAAAATGCACTCGATCTCTAATTTCGCGTTAATTTGAAAACTAAAAATTTTATTAAAAAAGTTATTAAATTAAACTTGAACGTAGATATTTTAAGCTATGTAATGAATATAATTTTATCGCAATTAAGTATTTTCTAGGACGACAAATTAAGAGTCTGTGTAAACGTCATTTTTGTAGATTTTATAACAGTTATAATAAACAAGTTATTGCGTTTACTACAATGAGAATATTTCAATAAACAGTACATTGGCTATTCTACTTGCAAAACCAAAAGTTTTGTAATTCTCTTAGTATATTTCAACGATCAACGCGAAATTAGATTTGAATTTTGAACAACAATTACTAGTATGTACATAGTATTTGTTTTTTCGAATAATTTTGCGTTTACTGCCATGTAAACATTATAAATTATCTATATGTGATAAAATAAACAGAAAAAAATAATTTTGAAAATCTGTACCAAACACCCTTAAATACCGAATCTTTTGCGCGGGTCGCATTTCGTGTACGCACCCTCAAAATGTGTTCCGACGGACACATACCTATACTACCAAATTATAACGTTAAACGGAAAAACGTTTAATTTTGATCTAACATTGACGTTATAGAAGTTTAAAAATCCTAACGGATAACGATGGAAATCCATCACGGCAGTTAAATGCGGCGGTCAATTATACAAAGCAATGACCCACATTTCATAACTGGGATGTCCAAAACTGACCGTGACATTTTCATTGTTTTGGTTAACCTACATCACCCCATAGATTAATGATTACAAGAATGCCTCGTTGGCTTGGCGTTGCATTTCATCGACGGGTTACATTAAGGGAATGTTAATAAAATCTAGTTAGCTACGTTGATTTAATTTTACTTTCGTTTATATTAATGTTCATGTCTATGGTTAGTGATATTTTTAGACATGAACATTAACTATACGTTACCAACTTCTTTAAATATATATATATATATATATATATATATATATATATATATATATATGTATACTGTTCCGACAAAGTCTAATTGTAAGCTACCCGAGAAAGCAACATAATTACTCTTCATAAAGAAAAAGCTGCAGTTAAAACGGTTATTTCTTTCGTCTCGAATGCAAATTTATTCTGTCCGCGATAATTAAAGACGAGGAGTTTTACTCGAAAGACGAATCCTCCCCAACAATTTCGGACATGAGTACGACGATAAATTAATATGCGAACCAACAGATTTTCCACGGTAGCAGGTCAAAAAAAAAGTACGTTCGTCTAATTTAGTTAACAATCGCTGCCAGACCTAATTAAATGTATAATAAGCACGTAATGGGGTTGTGCATTTTTTATTGTGAGAATACGCGGCGCGCGGGGGCCCGTATTATCTATAAATACAACTTTCAAACGAACTATTTCGTAACGTTAGGTATTTACCGCAGAACAGTTCTGTTTACGTATTTAGTTTAAACTTTTTTAATAACATTAACTCCAATTTTTGTACATGAATTAATTTACATTTACTTAAAAGTTTCGTGATTACTTATAAATGGCGGCCCGAAAAGTTAAAATAACGAAACTTTAGTAAAATTAAATTTATTCGAGACGAAAACTTAAATTAATAAACGTGATCTTTTTTACGAAGAATATCGATTAGCGATATTAAAAGTGAATTTATTTTCAGGTTGCTGCTAACCGAAGTCCTAAGTTGACAGAAGAAATGGTGATTTTAAAAGACAACGGGGACAAGAACTAGAATGTAAAGATAATCAATAAATTGATAAGACTATGAAACATTTTTGTAAACAATTCGCTGTATTACTATCGTCGCCTGTTAAGCTAAAGTGAGGAAAATCCGACTTGCGACTTGTCAAAAGGGCGTCCTCACTTCAGCTTATTTCGAAAATATATGTAAAGATTTTTGCACGTTTGTGTTCTAAATCCCCAGCCCCCAAGCCCCCTCTATTATGACATTGTATTTTTTTAAATTGGAAAGCCTCCCTATAGAAATTAATTTTAAAAGTAAAAGGCCAACTTCATGTGTAAAACTTTTAAATGAGGAAAATGTAAAAAATGTATTATAACCTAACTATTTGTGATAAAGTTTCTATAATTAATGTTAAAAAAAAAAGGAATCTTAACGTGATAATTTATTCTATGTTGCTCGTTGTAAATAAATTTATTTGTAGCTTAGTCTGTATTTATATTACTTCGAAGTAATAGAAGTTTGCAAACTTTCATCAATTTTCTTTTAAATCCCGTACTTATTAGATCGAATTTCCTGAACGGCCGGCGAGCATCCCGTTAAAAGCGTAAGTGTTAAACTTAATATCTTCTTTGTATATTGTCGCATTGTTAGAAAGTTAGGAGGGAGTTGTTTAACGAGGAGCGCGTGTCAGAGTACCAATTAAAATAATTAAATACTTAGTAACTTCGGGATTATGAAGTTGGTAATTGCTCAGAAGGGCCAACAGTTAAAAGCTAAAGGCTGCGTCTTGGGACCCACATATGACAAGGACGTGGGCTGCGCATCCCCCGAACCTGCACTGCCTTAATAATAATTATAAGGACAACGCTCCGCATATTACATAAACTCAAACGTAAACACGTAAAATTTTAATTACCGAAATTGACCAATCACGTGTCGAGTTACCTTAATTTGATACCATCCGTCCCCCGGTTACTAATTAAACTTCGACTGATTACAAAGTTAATTAGGACGCTGCGTTCCGCGATGCATACGATGCCCCCTCCCGCCCCCAATGGTCACCGTAAAATAACGCTCGCGATTAAAAAGTCACGACGGAAATTTTATCGTGTACGGTTTAATTTTTTTTTTCGGTACGTACCGTGTACCTATGTATGTGTATGGCCAATCCAAACGGTCAGACGATCACGTCATCAATAAAAGGTTACTAGATGATGACGTTTCACACAGTGCTATCACCTCGTACCTCGTTATTTTACAGTCCTAATAAATTGTAATCTTTCTTTAAATACCATCTAATATGTGCGCAGGTAAATCATCAATAGAATGTGTCGCTTTTCAAACTTTAAAGTTAACATCTTAGTAACTTTTTAGTGATGATGTGAATCGTCACGTCGATTGGATAAGGTACCTATACTTTAATGGGGAATTAGACTATTTGCTTTTATTATCGTAATTACAAAATCGAATAAAAAAAGATAAGAACGCTCTTTGAATTTTTTTTGTAGTTCAAATACGAAGCCCGTGATTAATGTTTAAAAATTACTGTGACGTCATTCGCGTCTAAACCTACACTTGGCAACATTGTCTAATAAAATGAGTAAGGCATATATGAATTGTACTAGTGTAAACGAGAAAGAAAACCTGACTTGCTTAGTAAAAAAATGGGCGTGCAAAGCAACATTTAAAACGTGACAAATGCGACGTACCAAACATAACCTATATTCGTTTGACGCTGACTTGGTTTACGTTCCAAATGTCCTGATTCGCCAAACACAAATGTCAAACGGATATTAAATATGGGTTATGTTGTGGTATTCCAGAAATTTTAATCGTTTTACACGTCCACTTTTATGTCTGAAATAGAACATTTGCTTTCTTACTTGTAAAGGGTGATTATTTAGAACTGACCGACCAAATGGCAAAGTGGTTAGTAACTTTAGTAATTTTAACGTTTTAAAGATTTTAAGTTTTACAAACCATAATTGCCGTCGCTTGTGGTTTTTGCTGAGCTTATTGGTTGTCGTGCGCTTTCAATCAGTTCTTTTGAGAACTTTTCATTATGGTTGGTTATCAATTTAAGTCGTTGAAATCTGATGACAAATTGTTTCTGCTGGTGGTACATTCTTTTAGGCTTTACAGGTGAAATAAGATCTAAAAAATGGCAAATAATTGAAGATTTAAATAAAAAATCTCACCATTTTTGTGAGGTTATAATAAATGTGATGTTTACAACCAATGTGCATAGGTTGTTGGTATGCAGAATAATTATAGAAGTTTGTAAAAAATCGTTATTTACTATTTTACGCTCAAAATGTAACAACAATTTATAATTTCATTTATTATCGATGTAAAATTTATTTCCGACACCAATGAAATGTCAACATATGAAGAAACAACGTCGTTGCCAAATTTCTTGCAAGCGGCGTTGTCGTTTGGTCGGTCAGTTCTAAACAATCACCCTTTACGTGTCTTACTCGCTCCCGCATGCAATGTTGCCAAATGTGCAGTTAGGCACTACTGACGTCATCGCGTTTTTTTTAAAAAAAATAATTTTCGACTTACCACTTGTGTTAGAGGGAAATAAATGTGACGTAATGAATCGCTTTTTTTCATTTTTTTTCAAATTCGGTACATCTTAAACGTCGTCGCCATCTGCGAGCGTCCAGTGCCAACTGAACGGTTGGGGGAGATTCACACCCCCCCCCCTCCCGCCCCACCTCCCAATTTAAACCTAATGGTTTAACAATTAACTTCTACTTTTAATTGTGCCCCGTTCGCAACTAACCCAAACTATCGGAGATAGTTCGGGTTAATTTAGCCTGGCAGGCTAAATGGCAGTGGATCGTGAATTATAATAATTATCGCGTGTAATTCAGAAGCTTCAGCTTTTACGGTTGGAGTTGAACCTATTTTCTCCTTATTAGATTTTATTGCGCGCTTAATTCGGTTCTGGACTTCTATCGTCACGATTATGCCCCTAACCTTATAAATAGATTATTTATTGGTAACGCGCATCCGCTTATCAGATCGAATTTTTCAGCGCGAGAAAAAAATGCGTCATCGTCAAGATGGTGGTGGTATGAAAAACGTGTCGACGAATATCCATGGAATTACGAAACGGTCGACAAGTGTTCCCAAATCAATTATCCGTCTTTAAGCAAACATAATAAATTCACATTGGTTTTGTTTTCCCAGCTGACATGGAGAAAACAATTACTTCGTGGAATGGGAAGGTTGGGCCGGGTTATTGGCTCTTGATTAAGATTGCATTTCGCAGTCGACTACATGAGCCGAACTAATATCTCGGGGGATGTAGTAATGCTTTCAAGGCATGAACCTTTAATGCTTAAGCTAGAGCCGTATAAATCGATTCGATACGTTCGCTGGAGGGTTTCGAGAATTTCGACCTGATGGTGCGGTTGACGGTTATCGTATGCACTAGATAATTTTACGTACGCAACCTTAATTTACAAACTATGCCTTATTTAAGACGGCCCGAAATTTAATTATCATCCATTTACTCCATTAATTGTGTTTAGCGAGGGCAAACGTTCCGAAACGGCGGCGAATGGGATTTTATTTCTCTACCGACTCTACCGGTTTGTTCTTTGCCAAATTGTTTGCGTACGAGGGCGATTGGGCGAAATTCTATTCGTCGTAAGTTTATTTTAAGTTACAACCGTAAGTACTCAAAACATTAAAATTGAACTTGAACTCGTTTTGAATTGTCGAAATATTATGTAGATATAGTTTTTTTCCATCGTCGAAACTTTTCAAACGATCTTCACATAATAAAAAAATGCAGTTCTGCAAAGTTAAACTGCTCGACAATAAACGAACACGTTCCGGCAAAAATGACGTCGCGAATCCGCCCGTGAATCACACTATAATAAAACGTTCTATTGTGATTCGTTAGGCTGGTTTCAGACGGACGACACGCGTATGCGATTCTCGTATGCTCGATACAGAATTAACATTATAGCAAATGTAAGCTTTCAGACGCTTGATACAGCCTTCATACGGTATCGTATACAGACTTCTAAAATCTCGACAGTTCGGACCTCGTCGACTGTAGGATCGGTGTCAGTCGGAAAATACGAAAACTCTTTGTGTGATGGATACAGAACTAACATTACAATATATGGGATCTTTCAGACGGCGATACTCGCATCGTACAGCGACGCATACTAAATTTGAGTATCTCGCGAAGGTCGGCCGCCAGGCGACAACAAAATGCTATACTCTGTTTCTTTAGAAACATACAAAATGCTATACTCTGTTTCTTAATTGGGAAGAGTAAATTAAAATTACCACCTAAAAAACGCGCTCACCGATTGGCTACTTGCGGGCTTAGTTTACGCTGGGTAATTTGCCGTACGCGCTATTAAATCTCCGATAATTTATGTATACCTACATGTGTGACAGTTGATGGGTATCGACTTCAAAGTGTTTTAAAATCATTTCTTGTATATTACCAATATGAAAAATAGTTCTTTTCAGAATTAAACTGATTATTTTGTAATAAATTCAAATCCAAGAGCAAGTATTGCATCTGCAGTGTCACCGCAAACAAAAACGCCCCCATTTGGGGCATTAGTTTTCTCATTTTCTGAAAAGCAAACTATTTTGAATATGTAGACGAAACTAAAATTAGATGATGCAAATTCGGTATTACCTATGTTAAAAATTGTACTTTTAGCAGTTTAAATTAACAGCCCTGATATTACACGCCCTTTTAATACTTTAACACTCACCTTATTCATCATACATTGACACATTTCGAATTGTCACTGCATCGGTACATTTTTGTCCCATACATTTACAGGAACCAATGCAACTCATTCGATTTTTGCTACTTTTTTCACATTTTGCTGCTGCAATGTAAAAAATATGATGAAACGAAATTTATGAATCAACAAAAAGGGACATTAAATGGTAAAGTCGCTGTAGTTTTCGTATGAAATAGCAGCTTCTCGTAAATTTATTTAATACAAAACGCTTCTTGTATTATGTACCTAATTATTAAAATAACGGATAAGGTGTATTTACAATAATAATAATAATAATAGTATGTTAGCTTATTTTAGAATTACGTATAGAATGAGAGGGAGCTACGGGAAAAGTGAGATGGGAGATATACTGCAACCAGTTGAGAGTGTGACTCTCGAAAATGCAATTTTCGCATGTTTTCACTTTTAATTATTTATCTTAATGATGAAGCGACACAAAAATATAATTCTTCTATCGTCGGTGCTGCAAGGACGAACCAAACTTTTTTAAAGAATAAAATTTTTCGATATGTCGTACTGTTTTGTAGTTATAACAGTATAAACGGTAAAAAAACGCGAAATTGAAGTGAACTTTTTAACTGTTCGAACTGAGATATCGGTCCCGAAAGTTATTTTTCTCCATAAGAGCCCGTGTATTTTGTATTTTTTCAAAAATGTTTAAACGATTAATTCCACAAAACCAATTACGAATTTTACGGCAAAAGGAAGTTCACGTTTCCTTCTATACGTACGCTGAATAACTCTTTCGGTGAAGATAGTGCCCTTTTTAACTGGTCGATTTTTGACGGCTTTTGGCTTTTTAAATAAACAAATACACCCTTTCGATTTGTCGAGGTTTCATCTTGTAACCCCGACAGCCCCTCGAAAGTCATTTTGCGGAGTTTCGAGCACTCAACCATAAACAACGAATCGCTATATACTACCGATCCTGTCTAACTACAAGAACTGGCGAGAAAATGCCTAATCGGAAAAGTATCGCAAGAGAATTTTGTACGCGATACGTGAATCGTATACGCGTATCCTCGTCTGAAACAGGCCTTATTTTTTGTCGGGGCCGTGAGGAGTTTCATAAATTTCCATTATCACATCGCACAGTATGCGCGCGCTACACTTAACCACGGAGCGACTAGTGAAAATTAAATTCGCCGACTTTTCCCGGTTTTCCAGGTGTGTACTTTGTACAGGTGTGTACTGACTATGAATAATTTTTCAGTAAATACGCTTTACAATACAAGATTTATAATTTTATTTTTACACCACCGCGTAACTATTTTGCTCTGTTAAGTCGAAGAGGCGCAGGTTGTTATCTAAGCGACGCATGCGGAGATACGCTTTTTCGGCTTGACAACGAGTTTTGGACAGATTAAGGGGATAGTAGACGCTCGAAAATGAATACTTATATATCTTTTTTTTGTGGTTGGTAACGACTTTGAAAAGTTTCTTGGCGTTGTAAATGATGAATTTTTTATAATTATTTGATATTGTACGATAACAAAGATAAGTTTTTAGATATTTTCGCAAAATCTATGGGGAATTTATAACATATTTTTACATTTATAGAGTCTGTATTGGTTTATCTGGGTGATAGTATCGATAAAAATTGAAACTTCGCTTTGGTAATTCCACAATTTCAATTTTTATAGACGTTTTATAGTTACTTATGATGTGTGATCATAAAACGTCTATATAAAAATTAAAATTGTGAGATTATTAAAGGGAAGTTTCAATTTTTATCGATATTATCACCCAGATAAACCAATACAGATTCTATAAATGTAAAAATATGTTACAAATTCCCCATAAATTTTGCGAAAATATCTAAAAACTTATCTTTGTTATCGTACAATATCAAATAACTATAAAAAATTCATCATTTACAACGCCAAGAAACTTTTCAAAGTCATTACCAACCACAAAAACAAAGATATATAAGTATTCATTTTCGAGCGACTACTATCTTAACAAAATCCACTACGTAATTCAAGAAAATCGAATATACAGTAAGACTTCAATAATTCGGAAACCTCGATGGTTCGGCATGCTCGTCAGCGAATGCCCGTCACCACCGAATATTTTAATCGACCTATCGATCATGCCGAAAATTACCTTCAGTGCCACGCTTATAATTAAGATTATAATATAAATAAGATTACTTGTTAAACAAAAACAAAAAAAAACAGACTAAATCACGCCGATGTAAACTAAAAAATATTGCCGACTTAACTACATATTCAGTTCCAAATTTGTCGTTCTACGCGTATCAATCGATTTAAAATTTTCACATCTCGAAAAAAACACTACCATTGTTATTGGAAAATTGAACTTTTAAATATGCCGTCGTAATGTACGCGTTTAGACACCTTTTAAAAAAATATATGTAACGCCCCTAAATCCTACAATCGATGGTTAAAAATTGTAACTAATACAGTGTAGGTATAAATTTGAAAATTGAACTTTTTAAAAATAGCATCGTAATGTACATGCTCTTAAAACGTTTTGCGCACCTTTAAAATAACTTTTCAAATGAAATTTTTTTAAAGGTGCCGGCATGGCCGTTTCACCGTCCACCTGGCCCGGACAATTATTAATTAGATTACGGACTAATTAGTTTCATTAATCTAATTAATCGACAACGGCATCTTATAGCATTTTGCGAGCATTTTATATTGTGATTGAAAAATTTATGATATGCCAAGATGGTCGGTCCACCGCATTAGCTGATCCGGACAATTCATTATTAAATTACTCGTTAATTAACAGAACATAATTTAAATTAATTATAGCATTTCAGAGCATTTGACTAGCATTTTAATCATATACAATAAAATTTTAATAATTCTTTATGTCCGGGCCAACTTGACGTACCCGGGCGGCACACTGACGTTATAATGTCGTCAACTATTGGCCATTTGGGGAGCAATGGGGACTTCAATATGACGGGTTAATGTCACAGCCCAACGACGTCAAATTATGACCAATCTAGTACGTTACTTGAGACGTCTAATTTCCTTAAATGGGACTTTTTACTTACTTGTTTAGTTGTATACTACTGTATTTATAACGATGCGATAGTGCATAATTCCAAAATATATTAATATATTTTTTAGTTAAAATTTTGGATTAAAACATAAACATGTTAGAAAAAATTACGAATATTTTACGCTTTAAATTAACGCTTCAAAACGTTTTTATCTTCACTTTTCCAGTAAGGATTCGGGACTTTGGAATGACCAAACAAAGACGTCTCGACGACGTTCTTTAATGACGTCGAATGTTCGTCGTGCGTACGTCACTTATTGCGTCCACGACGTCGCCGACGAATAATTACCAATAATTGACGAAATTGTGACGGCAGTGTGCCGCCTGGGTATCCCGTTCGTACGGACAGTGTAGAAAATTGTCTCTTAATAGTACGAAATTTCATTGGAGCTAAAGACAACGTTATTGCTAAAAATTAGAAATATTTCAACTCATTTGGTAAGAACTAGTGCATCGTCGTCCCTCGGTCCCTTTCATCCCCTAATCGAGGTTTGAAAGAAGCCACTATACGACAAAACAAAACAAACAAGATTTACGGACAAAAAATGCTCTTTCACAAATCGAACAGACATTATGACAAAATTATACGATTATGTAAGACCCCCAAATTGATAAACGAAACACTTATTCTCGCCTTATACTGATTGTGAAACTAAACTACCAAAGTTATTTATTTGTTGTTAAACGAATCCATCGTTTTTATTAGTTTTCAAAAACAAAAATAGGACTGCAATTCTATTCAAATCAATTATTGCAAAACACAAATAAAAAGTTACATAACCGAAATTCCTAACAATAAAATAAAAAGGGAACTCCGGAACATCGGATATCGCATGTCAAATATTTAATAGCAGGTCGGTAAACTGATATTACGACGGGCATCTCGCCCCGTTTTTAGCCTACGCATAAAATTCTACATTCCCATTTTATAATCAGCAAGATGCGAACGTTCCACTTATTTTGTGGTTTTAATGGACGCTTAACCGATTCCGACGAATAACGGTTGGTTAATCAACAGGAATCGAAGTTACGTATACTAAAGCGGCTCACTCTCCCCAATAAAACGGTTGTTATACCCTACAAGACGTTTACGCGAATGATCCCAATTAAATCTACGAAAAGCGAATACATAGGACCGGCCTTAACAAAAATACAGAAATATTAGCAAAGGGTTAGTGATTCTAAAACTTAACCGCGCGTGAATGCGAATTACAGGGTGCATCGGGCAATTAAATAATTACAAAGCCAATTCGGTTATACCGAACAACCCGGCAAAACTGCAAAGTTCACAATACATTTACGAAAGAGAGAAGTAATCGGGGGCCAAATTCCCGAAAATTAAAGCTGCAATTTCGTTTTAAGATCGAATTAAAACTTTCGGCCGTTGCTTCGCCTGCCGGCCTGACAAATTCGGTAATTGCGCAATTTATAGGACGCCATTCCTGTCGAAAACACAAAGTTAGAAGTTAATGAAGCAAAGGAGAGTACTAATTTCATTAAATTTTAAATACTTTATCTCGAACTTTCAAGGAGAAGTGAAATTCTTTGCGCCGATTTCCAAGTTATAAACAGGGCCGTTTGTTAAACTAAACTGCTTTGGGCAATTTCGGGCGCCCCCACGTTATGGCTTTATTAAAATACGTTCGGCGCGTCCCATCTTATTTACCAAATAAGTCGAAACGGATGTTTTTCTATATAAATGGGATTAATAATCATTTTATATCGAGGTGGCTTCGTTTTTAAAACGGATAAAAATTAAGCGAATATCGTGGTCAATGCACGATAATAAAAATACGTCATCTACACTAACCCGAATTAACCTCGTCTACACTAGTCTAAACTCATCTCGTCTGATCTTGCCTTTCGCCGCAAAAAATATGAATAGTTATGTTGCATTCGATACAGCGATTAATCTTTCCATCTCGTTTTTCATGAACGGAACGTTGTAGTTTAAGGGTCCAGTTTACCTGAAAATGCGTATAATGTAATCTCTGAACGTCGGTTTTAAGCCGTTTTGAACGATATGTTATTACGGATATCTCAATATTTTAAAAGGTTCTATATGCCATATATAATGTTTAAACAATCGTCATTTTTAAAACAAATTGTTTAATTTTGAATTATTAATTGATAATCTCGTATATCAAAACTTCGGTTTTTCGTAAAAACGCGTAAAGTGACAGTGGTGAGCTTTAACATAGTTATGTAGGATGACATTAACTATGTCTGTGCAATGTTATTTTTTAGTAAAAGTTTTTGTTTATTATATAATTTTGATTTTTAAAAATCAAAATTATGCAACCCGCAGTACTTATGTATTTGTTTGTGTTGACGTTTGCGCTTTGAATAACAAGTCCCACCCACCTCCTACTCAATTTACTACGAAAGAAGACAGAGCTGTACTTATCGCTAAAGTAAAGTCAGCGCATTTAATCTGCTTCTTGGAACCCACTAGTGTAAATAAAATCCTTAAAAGGATACATAATACTATTATTTTGAATCAGGATTTCACCTATATTCTTCACGCATAATAAATAATTTAATGTTACATTTTAGTTTATAAATAAATCGGCTGTTATTATTTTAACAATCGAACTAAATTCAATATATTTATGTAATTATGTAATTTATGTACAATGTAATACAAAATATATAATATGTGTGAAATCAATAGATCCATATAGATACAGAGCGAATCAAAAATATGTAATATATATCAAATAAATTTGAAACAAATGAATTTTTGTAAAAATCCTGAAATGCGTCAATTTTATGTTTTTTTTAAATGCACATTTGTATAATATTTATAATACACATTGTATATTAATTTCTTTTTAAGTTATATTGACGTCATCAGAATCTGTTTTAAATGGCAACCCCCGATTGTTTTGAGCGATTTGGATATATCCTTTGTTTGTCTAAATGACCATATAAAAATATGAATATGTACCATAAGAGAATTATCGAGAAATAAATTATTAAAATATTTTTATTAAAATGCAAAGAGGCTGAAAATCTAATTAACAATCAAAATAAACAATAAATAAATAATAACAAGTGAATGGTAAGAGAGTCGTAGCTGGAAATGGTAGTCAAAATTCAATAATCAGGTTACTGAGAGGACGCCCGACCTTACATCCCTCGAATATTTTTATGGGGTTATTATTTAAAATCAAAAATTTATTCTACTATAAATCGCAAAAGATCACGACGAAGATCTGAAAAGACGTATTCGACAGAAAATTCACAGAATTATCGAGGAATTAAATTTTTAGTCTCTTTTTTGCATTCTAATAAAAATATGTTAATAATTTATTTTTCAAAAAGTTTCTTAGGTAAGTATTACCATTTTTATACTGTCATTTAGACAATCGAAGGATATATCCAAATCGCGCAAAACAATCGGAGGTTGCCATTTAAAACAAATTAAATTGTTAATTAAAACTTATCCGAATTTCGTTCGTCCGATTATTCATTCTTACTCTGGATGTCCGAATTATACGGATAATCTTTTTGTTGATTTATAAATAAGTATATATTTGGTACCTGTGTATTTTAACACTTAAAGGTAATTTTAAAGTGGAAAATACTTACGAGGAAATGTTAGCACTTATTGTCGTACGAGTGTTATATGTCATACATGTTTTTTGTATTATTTGTAGGTAATGATGATGTATCTTGTTGCAATCATTAATTAGTTACTTCTTTCATAACACCTAATAGGAATTTTTCTACCGTTTTCTTAGATGACGCCCTGATTAGAAGCAAGTCGAATATTTTTAAACTACCCTTCCATAACGTAATGATTTTCACCAAAGAAGTCGCCAAGTACTTTAAATAATAAATATACGTATGTATGTATACGGTCTAATGCACGTCATCAATAAAAAATTACTACTAAATGTTATATTTGCAATTTAGTTCTATGTGTAAAAAGCGACATATTCTATCGACGATTTACCTGCACGCATATCAAATGATATAAAAAAGACTACAAATGTACGAGAACTGTAAAAATACGAGGTTTTATTGATGACGTAGGTTGAAACCTATTTTGGATGTCGTATAGAATAAAACGGTGAATAGTAGCCAAGTAAGCTAATAAAAGTTAAATCACTTGTTAGTAAAATAGCTCTGTATAATCTTAAAATAATAACGGAAGTTGAAACATAATCTCCCTCTTTTCTAAACAAAACCTGGAAGTGCGATAGCTATACGCATCCCAGGCGGCACACTGACGTTATAATGTCGTCAACTATTAGCCATTTGGGAACCAATGGGGGGACGTCGTAAATTACGTATATATGACGTCAATATGACGGGTTAATGTCACAGCCCAACGACGTCAAATTATAACCAATCTAATACGTAACTTGAGACGTCTAATTTCCTTAAATGGGACGTCGATTTGACGTCCCATTGACGTAATCCCAAGAGATTAATGACGCATCTAAAGATGAAAAAAATACAAATGCATTATATTTAAGATAAGATGTAAGCGATAAATATAATATAAGATATACAGTGTGTTCACGAGTTCCGAGATTCTTTGATCGAACCTAAACTAAGTACAATAGAAAAACCTATTTTAGATAAAAGCTTGCTGGTTGTAAGAGTCGCACGATGTAAAATTTCACACCAACAAAAGACATCTAAATAAATTAATAAGGAAATGGGGTCACTCACGCCACAAAGATAACCTAGTCACTTACAGGTTAAAACCTATAGAAATAAATAGAATTTGTCTGTTTCTTGTTAAGCCACGATTTGTAAAATTATTGTAAAAATATTTCTTTCAGTTGTTTAAATATTTAAAATTATTCGTTTTAACTTTAGGTGGCGATAAGCTGATTAATTCTTAACTTATCGTTAAGAAATTATATCAAAATTTACAATGTACAAATTTACAACGTAGAACTCACTGCAAAGTAAAACCACTAACCTAACAAAACCGCTGGTAGTAAACTAAAGCGTGATCAGTATACACAGTGGTGTGACACTTTAAAGCATAGATCGGCAACCTTTTTCGGACGACGGGCCATTTTCAATCTAAAATTTGTTATGCGGGCCACACATTCAAATGTAACTTAAATAGTGCTTTTATATTATATACGAGTATAAATATTATTAAAAATAAATTGTTCCTAAAATTATATTGGTGCTTTGGCGGGCCGCGCAAAAAGTTGCAAAGGGCCGCAGGTTGCCGACCGCTGCTTTAAAGGAACTAGTTCTAGCCATTGACGTACACAATTAGAATAAATAACTGGATGTGATTTACTTACCTGTTTAGTTGTATACTACTGTATTTATAACGTATAGAACTTATCACTATTAATCGCATAGACGCGATAGTGCATAATTCCAAAATAAATTGATATATTTTTTAGTTAAAATTTTGGATTAAAACATAAACATGTTAGAAAAAATTACGAATATTTTACGCTTTAAATTAACGCTTCAAAACGTCTTTATCTTCACTTTTCCAGTAAGGATTCAGGACTTTGAAATGACCAAACAAAGACGTCTCGACGACGTTCTTTAATGACGTCGAATGTTCGTCGTGCGTACGTCACTACGTCGCCGACGAATAATTACCAATAATTGACGGCAGTTTGCCGCCTGGGATACCAACGTCATCATTATCCCCACTAATGTGCAAATTGAACGACAATTACTTTCGAAACATTATTGAATGCCTAAGCTGCATAAGCAGAAAAATAAAATTTCATTCTAGTGCACAGGACCCTTAATTTCATTAGAATCAATTTTTTTTTTGAAAACATTTTCAACAACTTTGGGATCGCTGGAAATTGTGGGTGGGTAACCATTTCGGTGATGTTTTTTTCTCGTACTAATCTACATTGTTTGTTTTTTTTTAATTCTAAAGTAATTAATTCGCTGTTCGTTCAACTCGACTTCCAACTATTTTGACGATATTAATTAACGGCGCGCAACGATATCTACAGGTATAACGGAATTGTAACAAAATTTCCATCCCAATAATGTAATTTTAAAGCAATTTCACCTAAGAAAATATTTGATCAAATGATTCCCCGAACTACGTCTCGTAAGCTGCAATAAAATAGATCGAGGGATTTTATTCGATCGTTTCGTTAAAAATATGACATGCCATAAAAATCGCATGACGACCGAAAATCTGTAACACAGTGGGCGCCTTAATTAACGCTAGAAAAATGTCTGCATTTTTAATGTATAGGCACCGAAAAGTAGTCACGCACTTATAATCGCTTTATTATAATCTGATCGCCGCGCGGCCGTGTGTCAACCCCCGCAATTTGGTGGTGCCTTTTTGTTTTAAGAACGCATTAAAACAACATCAGCACTGGATCCCGTGCAGAGACGACAAAGGGACCGGACCATACGTAAACCGCCAAACGGCGAATTCTTGACGAATTTGCATATTTCCGGGAGTAATTCGTTAGGACTTTATTATACGTCGTGGAATTAAGGGAAAGAATTAAAAGCGAGCTTTACGATGAAAGGCCGAAGATGAATTATTTCGGACGCCGCCGGTAAGAAGAATTTGGAATATTTAAAAACTCCCTTCCTTAATGACATCAGTCGAGTGCCCTAATAAAGTTTTTAATTTAAAAAAGTTGGAAAAATGTTTTATGCATGTTGTTGGCAACTGGCTGCAATATTGACCGTAATATTCCGAACTTCTTCTAACGGCAATTTTAAATTTATATTAGGGCGGATAATAAAAAAAAAAACGCAAAGTAATTTTAATTGGGATATTAGGCGGTCCAAATTTTCGACTTATTCGCGAGTTCGGTTTTGTTTCACGTTTAAAAACGACTTTTCCCCCACGTGGAAACTTCCGCGCGCCCAATGCACGCGAAAATTCCCATTTTCCGGATTATAACTTTTTCGCGGCACCGCCTCGCTTAGGTCAACGCAAGACCTCGCGGCGTTTGACGAATTGGCCCCGTCGAATTTTCTATCAAAGTCTGACCTTGTCCGATTGCGGGGGATCGTCTAATCGAATAAAAAATTTCGTTTCGTATACACGCGAGACGTGGGCAATAAAGTTCCGCTTTCTTAAATTGACGTCCCGCGGGAGTCGGAGCAACTAATAACCACCACCGGTGGATAAGAACGGGGGGGCAAAAGAAGACGAAGAGAAGAAGAGGGCGTGGATCGCTACCGGCCATTTCTGCTACCGATTTAACACAGATAACATCCAGGAAGCCATGGAAATGAGACGTAAATCCCAACATCATTATTATCGAGTGTTCGCACGAACGCCCCAGAAATATATAACAGCAATCAGGTGGAAGATTTGAAATAAATTTGTTGAGACTGTTATCAAAGACAGGAATCTCGTTCTAATTTCCGCAGTCGACGAACGAATTTTGACGACGCGCTCGCGACACCAGTAATAGTGCAGTGGCGGCATCGGGGGCTATGCTTATAAAAAACCTATTTTTAAACGTATAACACCGTTTAATCGACCAATTAAGATTGGCCGTTCAAATTTACTAATGCCCCCCGCCCATAAAACATAAACATCTCAAAGTGGCTCTGAATATTTACGAATTTTTACGGTCGAGAAATTTATTATTAAAAAGCTGAAAGCGTAACGCCAACGGTTGTACTTAACTGACGTTTAGCATGCGGTAGCTACATAAAAAAGAAAATACACGACCCGTATATACGCGAGATAACAATTGCAACGTTAATAATTTACAGTTATAGGTAGGCGGTACAGTCGGCTCCATTAATTTTGACCCTCCATTCGCGACGGTGCAGATACGTAACTGCGATAAAGCGATTTAGGAATCCGTTGTACAAATTCGAATTTAAAACCGTCCCATTCGACGGTTTTCGGTGGAAAAAATCGCAACCGTAGCGCGCGCGCGCCACGAAACACGAAAATTAATTGAAAATTAAGGCACGCCACTGGCCGCCGAACTTTATAATAGAGTTTAAAAGTAGAATTTCTCTCCAACAACGCGAAATGATATTCGCGTACCACTTATTAAAAGCGTCTGAAAAATGATTTGTTACGCGCGCCCCCGCGAAAGAAGCTCAGGTTATAATGTAATAGGATTTCTGACTTACGCTTTAAAATGTCGCAATAACCGATTATTTACTTGCCCAAAAAACACATTCGTAAATTACAACCCTCGTCGTTAAATCGTTCGAAAACGAATTTTTGATTTTCCATTTAGGTGCGCGCGTCCGCTTATTTCGACTATATAGTAGAAAAGAATTACACAGGTACGTAGGGTACATGTAGAGGTAATCACGAGATCATCATTAATTACTTCCTGTACATTAACGACGACCCTGGATTATTGATAATAATCAAGTTCGGCGTCGAAACAGCGCGCACGCCGATTTCGTTTGTTCTTTCCTATGCGATATGTGGTACGAAGGCCTGGTAGTTGTGGCTATAGGATTTTTTCGAACGGCGGCGGTACCCATCGTAAATGTAAGTGTTAAACGGTTTATTGCGCGTCCCGTGCACCCTTTAAATGTTACGTAGGGTTTCGGAAAGCCCTCCGAGCCGAACCTAGGAAACTTCCCCTTTCAAGCGAGCTTAATGCAACGGTTGCCGGACAACAAGAGCTATCACAGCTTCTGCGGGGGCAGCTTGATTCACCCTCGATGGATTCTTACGGCCGCACACTGCATCCAATTGGACAGTAGCGAACCCGGAATGAAACCGTAAGTTTTTGCACAACGCAATCTATATCTACGCCACTGGATGACGGCTTTGTTTTTCACGCCACTTCTGGCCCATCTCGTTCGATTTAAAACGAAAGCGAACGTAAGTAGATAAAGGATTACAATCCGTAAAGCGCGGATCGAACGCAACAAATTCTTCGCAATTGGGCAGTTACAAAAAGGGCTTTCGGAATTTAGAAATAAATTCGAGATAATACGTTATTGACGAATGCCCGTTCAAAAACGTTTGAAATGGCACTGTTGTAAGCAACCGAATTTATGTATGTACGCCGCTGATAAGAAGGTAAACTAAAATCCCTGAAGCCCAGATTAAATTATTTCACGCCCATCAATTTATAAACAAAATCGACATTATACAAAGTATTATAATTAAAAAGCAATCATAATTGTAGATTGTTGGTAACGTTTTCAGACATAGCCAACCCAATGAATTTGTTTTTCAAACATTTATTTACTCGTTTCGTATTTTATTGTTTTTAATCTAAGCCTTTTTTTTTGAAGGCAATAATCTAAATTTTAAATTGGGCATTCGCTGTGCATTCGACCGCGATCTCAAAATAATTTTCGAACGCATCGCACTACAGACCGTTCCTAATAATACAAATATTTATGTCACCTAAATACTGCTCTTAAACTTCTATATGGCACCAAACTTAAACTAGCAATTTTGCCTATTTATAGAATCGTGAAAAATATAGGTAGAATTAAAATTTTTAGAATTTTTCGCCACACCTACAAAACTAACTAATGGCGCACGTTAGAAAATCGCATCTTCTTGCAATTCTAAGAGACTTTTCCAAATAAAATTTTTGTGTACTTTCAAAAATAAGTTGTACTTCACTCTTGAGCCGATCTTATATTTTCGAACGTCCCCCGTAAACGAAAGGTTGTGTTCGAATTTTGGCATGCGCATTTTTAGTACGAAGCTGTGCGGATGTTTTTATAAAGAATAAAATTTTCTGAGAAATTTCGAATAAAAAGTTTTCCATTTGTGTTCAACTTTATGCCGGTCACTGTATAAAAAATAACCCGCGATAAACGATAATGAGAATGTAAAGAATTTTATGCCGATTCCAAAACACATTTCACATTACCGATCCGATGATTAACAACGGAGATTAGAATGTTTTTAATTTTGTTCGACCGCCATTTTAGAACGGGTCGTTCGATTTGGCTGGTTAACAAACTCGTTCTTCGTTTTCGTAAAGACAATGCGCTGTCCGAATTTCAGCCTCCTACGATTCAAAATTGCGACCGGAATCGTGTCCACAAGAAAATGATTATGACCGACACAAAATGAAGGACCTATATTTTCGTGATCTAGAGGTCGAGATCGGAGAAAATCCAAAAGAACACCTCTGGGTGCGGTCATCAGACTAACTGCAATAGCTTTATTTTCTATGAAAATTCCCTAAAAATTTAACATTAAAATATCAAAATGAGGATGAAAAGAGAGGGGTTGGGCAACGTTTGTCCCAATTTAAACTCGAGTCCTATTGATGGGACTTGATCGAGTTTGAAATCGACCGGAGAAGCACTTTGAGGGTACCTATATGCCTACATTAACTATGACCACCCTCTTGGAAATAAAATACGTAGGTATCTACTTCTTAGCAAAATTTGATAAATATCAGTCACTGGGGCATTGAGCCCCGTAGCTTTCGCCCACCTTCTTTTAAGCTCTATGCAAACAAATAACACTCCACTCCCCCCCCTGGAAAATTCCCGATCCTACCCCTAAACCATCCTTTGAACTACATCTTATAAAATTATAAAAAATGTCTTCGCTTTTTCGCCACGTCCCGATTCGTCTAGAATTAAATTCGTACCGTGAGTCGCACGTATAGAGAATTAATACAGAATTACAAAGAAACATATAGAATATAAGTAGGTTAACGTTTCGAAAACAAATAGTAATGCAGTCTAATAAACAGTTCTGTCTAATCAAAAATATTACCTCAACGCCACAAATTTCTAGGGGGACGTCTCGCTTTTTTTGGGTCTTTTTTCCCTCCCTCCCATGCCACGTCGTGGATCGTGACACGAGGGCTCGGGGGCAGTAGCAAATAAGTGAACGTCACGAATATTATACATGTCGACTGTGTGAATTTTTTTTGTAATATTAAGAGGGGTCAGACTGATGATACTGCGATGTCCTTTTTGGGGGGGGGGTAAGTATTTGACGCGTCCGCTCCCCCGCCCCGCTAAAGAGCGTGACGTCTTTTTTGAATGACCCCTAACGAAGAAAACAAAAATAATGGGCGATTTGCAATCTAACGTCTTGAATAAAAATCATCTAAAGTTCATCTCTTAATTAACATGTCGACTGTGTGAAATTTTTTTTGTAATATTAAGAGGGGCCAGACTGATGATACTGCGACGTCCTTTTTTTTGGGGGGGGGGGAAAGAAATGATTTGACGCGATCCGCTCCCCCGCCCCGCTAAAAAGCGTGACGTCTTTTTTGAATGACCCCTAACGAAGAAAACCAAAATAATGGGCGATTTGCAATCTAACGTCTTGAATAAAAATCATCTAAAGTTCATCTCTTAATTAACATGTCGACTGTATGAAATTTTTTTTGTAATATTAAGAGGGGTCAGACTGATGATACTGCGACGTCCTTTTTTGGGGGGGGGGGAAGAAATGATTTGACGCGATCCGCTCCCCCGACCCGCTAAAAAGCGTGACGTCTTTTTTGAATGACCCCTAACGAAGAAAACAAAAATAATGGGCGATTTGCAATCTAACGTCTTGAATAAAAATCATCTAAAGTTCATCTCTTAATTAAAAATGAAGATATTTAAACCTATGAATAATTTTTTTTTTAATTGGTCGCATTCAGGGAATGGTAGCGCTTTATCGAAGCGATGCTCTGAATTGTGTCTGCTTTACTCGCAGTGCTGCAGCGCTTTAGTAAAGCATTAAAGCATATAAATATTCCGCTTTAACGCTTTATAACTAAATAAAGCAATGACGCATCCATGCATTCTAACCTAACAAATTATGTTGCTTGTGTATGTTTTGGTTTATGCAAAAAATAAAGATGGCTTATAACGTTACAATTCTTTTTACTTTTTACTTTTTACAAAATTAAGTTACATAAATATTGTAGATAAACACATGTGTAACTTATTTATAGGTTACCAAAAACAAACAAAATTGCCAACCTAAGAATTAAAAGCTGAAAAATAACTAGTACCAAAAATGTATATTCGGGCAAGATAAAGCGTTACAGCGCTGCAGCGTTTCGACGCTACAATTCCCTGAATGCGACCATTGGTTTCCACGAAAATTACAATACCTAACACAAAATAATGAACTTAATAATTGCACAACCATTCATAATATCAGACATATTGCCAATTGTAACTTCTAGCGTTAAATGTTTTACCCTGCAACATACTGTAGTTTATGTACAATTTTGGAATCACCTTGTATATCAAATGACGATAGAACTTATATATTACTTATATAACGTCGTTTCTTAATATATATACTTATTCAAATAACTTTAACACAATTGTGCATTATTTTAAACTTGTAATAAATAATCGAGTTAGTTGTGAACATACCTGAAAAGGTTTTAAACATGAAAACGATAAATTTACCGATTATTTTACTTATTTCCCTTATTACGTAAATTTTTATTCTGAAAAACGCAATATTCTCCGATGCATCATCAACTAACGCATAACGAAAATGCAATTCCAAACGATCGGTTTCTTAAAACCGAACAATTTCATAAAACGACAACGCTCCTTACCTTGGAAATTTCAATGCCTTCCCGTAACAAAAAAAAACGAATCCAAACTGCTCGGAAAACGTCCAAAATCACTGCCGCTTATTCTCGAGTCATTGAAAATCTATTACACATAACCGAAATGAACCACGAAACACCTTAAAAATGTTAATTTTAATAACAACGTCGCGAAGACACAACCAAACACCGTAACCGTCCGCGCTTAACTAGTGAAAGTTCACAAGACGATACATTTGGTTACGGGAAACATATGCATTTTAGGAGCGCATACGAAAATTTTTAGGAACAAATCTATCTGTCTTTGTCGCGCTACAGTGCGAGCGAGTTTTCTATTTCTTTTCAACTTGACTGTCGCGGTGCTTTCCGACGAAATTCGTCTGCAAAGCATTTACGGTTTATCGCTTTGTATTTTATACATACATAGGTAGTCATATTTTATTTAAAAATACGTACTTGCTTGAAAGTTATTTCTTAAGTAATTGATTTTTATTGCATTTTAATTATAACAAACGCTATATCGATAAACCAACGATTTAAATAAATTGGTATTTCTAAAATACCTATACCCCTCCCCCCAAGCATAGAGGGAACATTATTTACATTTTCAATATTATTTTTGGCCACTGCACGAATAGAAAAGTCGCCCATTCAACCGGTCTATACAATAACTACAGAAATTGCAGTACGTAGAGTCGAAGAGATGTACGTTCACAATATAAGTACCTACAGAAGATCTTGTAACTAGCTATTACATATTAACATTTAAAAACAAAACACAATAACTCTTAATTTGATCGAATAAAATACATATGTAGATGAACGATTAAATAATCAATCATCTCTTGCTCGGTTTCTTCTGTATACAATGACAAATTTCTTGATTTCCGTTGTAGGGTCCTCTCGGTTACTTACTTCATTTTTTCTGGTTGTCTGCGACTATTATTATACTACTAGGTGGGGTGAAAAGTAACCTCCTTGGGAATGAAAAAAAAGAATTTTTTTTAAATGTTTTTTTATTTTATTCAATATAGTCCCCTTTTAGCTCGATACACTTATTCCAGCGATTTTCCAACTTCTTGATCCCGTCCGAAAAGTAATTTTCCGGAAGGTCTGCAAAATACTCCTCCGTGGCGTCGATGATTTCCTCGCGTGAGCTGAATTTTTATTGATGAGCCATCTTTTGAGGTTTGGGAAGAGATAATAGTCCGAGGGAGCCAAATCGGGCGAATACGGTGGATGCGACAGCAATTGGAGTCGTAAGTCATTGATTTTAGCCGTGGTTGCGATGCTCTTGTGTGCCGGCGCATTGTCTTGCAAAACAAAATTTTTTCGCTTCATGTGAGGCCGTTTTGCAGCGATTTCGGCCTTCAATCGCTCCAATAATGCACAGTAATACTCGCTGTTGATGGTTTTTCCTTTTCGAGGTAGTCCACGAAGAGTATGCCATGACAATCCCAGAAAACCGACGCCATAACCTTTCCGACCCATTGAGCCTCCCTCGGTTGCTTGGAGCACTCGTGCCGGCTTCAGTCCATTGCCGGGCACTCATTCTGTTCTCTGGTGTGTAATAGTGGATCCAGGTTTCATCAACAGTTACCAATCGACGCCAAAAGTCCGCCCGATTCCGCATCAGCAAGTCCAAACACTCTTTCGAAGTGCTCTCGCGTTCGTGTTTTTGGTCAGGAGTGAGCATACGCGGCACCCAACGGCAGGATAACTTTTTCATATGCAGAATATTGCCCAAAATATGGCGTGTGCGCTCAGTACTAATCTTTGTGGTATCTGCTAGCTCGCGCACCTTCACTTTTCGGTCAGCCAACACCATTTCATGTATTTTTTTGACATTGTCCTCTGTAACCGCATCGGAGGGCCTGCCGCTGCGGACTTGATCGGTAGGGGAGTTGCGGCCACCACGAAACTCTCGAAACCAATATTTGACGGTGTAATCTGACGCAGCATTAGACCCATAATATTTATCCAACTTTTCTTTTGTTTCCTTCGCCGTTTTGCCTCTCAAAAAATAATGTTTTATGAGAGAACGAAACTCGTTTTTGTCCATACTCAACATGATGCCAAACACGTCAACAACAATCAGCTGTCAAAACAAAACTAAATACAGTATCGCGCTGAAATTTCGCATGTCTGCCTAAATATGAACGGACTTCGAGGCACCATAACCTTTTTTGCAGTAGCAGCGCATTCTGGCGGTCAAGGAGGTTACTTTTCACCCCACCTAGTAATATACTTCTGCATTCTGTTTCTTTTTGGGAAGACTCGAAAACCGCGATGCGTGTCTTCACCTGTTGCTTCTGTCTTTCTATACTACCAGATAAATTATCCTATTTATTCGAACGGTTTCACTTTAAAGGGCAGTTGAGAAATTGAAATCGCCGTGAATTCTAACGATAAATATATGTCTCGAAATTATAGTTTTCGGAAAACTTTTTTACGCTCACCGGTTAATTTCCACAAACATGCACAAAACCATTTCTTCCCACACCAAAAGCATATTCGAGTAACAATTTAAGGCCTTTCGAATTCATCTCGATCGTATTAGTGTCGTTGTAGGTGTGTTTATATTGTGCCTTTCTCTAACTCCTCGCTTTTCTGTCTCGAGCACCTTCACCTGCATTTTTGAACGCACCAAACGCCAAAAATTCTCAGCCACTAGTTGCCGAACGACAGGTCTCAAGTATACGTCGCACTGGGAAGCATCTACAGGAGCGGAAAGGGAGCCCAAATCTTGCGAGCCTCCCAACTGACAATCCATCCCACCTACCTGACCACCGACGTAAACGACATCGCAGTGGTACAGCTAAGGACTCCGGCAAAATTAGGCGAGTATCGTTTTTCGAGAAAACGTACGATCGAACGACACTTTCAATATAAAACTTTAGGGAGAAACGTCAACTTGGTCCGACTGCACATCAACAACACGGAAAGCCTGCTGGGCAAAACGGCTTACTTGACCGGTTTCGGTATCATAGACGGTAACAGTTTTTGCCGACAGGAAATGAAATAAAATGAAAGTTTTCCAAGTATTGCAGATCTTTATAATACGCCGGAACGACTGCGTAAAGCGACTATGCATATAAGCAGCTACGATAATTGTTACAGCAATAAGAACAACCAAAAGTTGGAAGTATGCGCGACCTCTACCATTAGAGAAGGAAAAGCTTGTAAGGTAACTTTTATCGTTCGTAAAAATAGGTAAATTTCAATTTACTCGCTCGCTAGTAAGCGCAGGTCCTTTTTCAGACTAATTTCTATTGATTTCAAATCGGAATAAAGACTTATATAGGCATCTAGTTGTGCAATTTCCATTTTCATTGGTTTAGTTTTATTTATGTCTTTATGCTCGGCTTCTTCCTACCTTTCGTTTTTCAGGTCTAAGTTGTAAGTTATAAGACGGAATCTAATCGACACCAATTACACTCCGTTTTACATAAATGGTACCCATGTGTCTTACATTACAACTTATTGTTAGACCTTTATTTTTATCACGTAAAATATACTTTCTCTTATTTTTTTATGAACCACGCCGATTTCTTTTATAAATTTATTTATTTAATTTGGATTAAGGAGGGACTTTATTTTAGGTTTTAGTAAAAACTATTTTGATCTATTTTATTCTACAAGTACAATTACAGTAATTATACAACAGTACTCATTTGCTCCCCCTAAATAATTGCATTGCATTTTAACTGCATTGCAGAAGCTCGCAGCCTTAAAAAACCATAAGAAACAAAACAAAATTTCAAATATTTTTTACACAAAACCTACCATAAAGTGTATTCATAATATGACTGTATTATTGTACTATCTTTTTAAGCACACGCCTATATTTTGTAACCTAAATAATTCGAACTATTGTTGTAAATAGTTATACGTTACACTATCTCGCAGGTAATGCATAAAATAACCAATATCAATTGCCGATATGCCCAATACTTCTACTACAAATACTTACATAAGAAATAAGGTGTACTATACATATTATACTTTTCGAATCAATTTGATATACATATAATCAGCATTATTCAAAAACTCAATTAAAACTTAAAAAATGATTTTATATCATTTACCTTGTGTCCCTAGTAAACCGCTCAGAATACGCTAACACTTTCCAGGGCGACAGCGGAGGACCATTAACCATCTTACAAAGAGGAAAATACACTCAAATCGGCGTTACAAGTCACCTGGCCGTCCTACCCTTCTGCAGGATCAGTTTCAATCACTCAGTTTACACACGAGTATCTGCATTCGTTGGTTGGATTTCGAAAATAACAGGGATAAACTTCAGAACGTACAACCGAACTTAAAATAAGTTTAACTTAATAGTTCTTAAATAATTGTTGAACGTATGTCGGTAATTTTGTGATGTGAACTTGTTCCTAAAATAAAAACACGTTAAAAAAACAACCCCCTTAATTTCAACTATTAACTAATTTAAACACCTTTAAAGTTGTATCCCTGCTACGTAATAAACAAATTCCATTCTTTAAAGTGTTTTCGTTAAGCAAAACGGTGTAGGGTACGCCTAATTGATCGTATTGGCACCATTGGTCCTCCAAGGTATCCTTCAGGGCACTTGGCAGCAACAACGACGACACATGATCGGCTCTCAGCTGCCTGCACAAGTACAAAGCTAACTGGCCCAACTCGACGACCAGGGCGCTTTCTGGTGATAAAACAACAATTACCAATCAAAACTATTATAAAAATTTCGACAAATAACACTTACGTGAGGCCGCAACAGCAAAACTGATTTTATAAGGCGCCAACTTCCTATGAAATCTCATCAGGGGTCGAGGCGTGCCTTGAATCTCATCAGGGGTCGAGGCGTGCCTTGAAAAATTCGCTGGTCGTAAGCGTCACATAATATATTGAGCACCATACTAGGCAGAGATATGGTATTTGTGATGAAATGTGCTTGAACTTTTCTGCGTCCGTCCTTTGTCTACAAATTAATCATTTTTAATGGACTTAAAGAGAAACGGGATTTCCCCACAGTACCTGTAAATGTTCTAAAGACAACTCATTATGTTCGTTGTCCGAAAATGCAATCGTTTCAATCAGCTGACCGCCCCACGAAAACTCTGCCTTGATATCGACACTGTTATCGCTTTGGATGTCCGTCAAAAAATATCTCCCCGGAGAGGCCGATATCTGTAAATTAAAACAACTTATGATCAAAAATTTAAAAAGGAAAAACCTAATATGCACTAATGTCAATCTTCATAATAGTAATAACATTAAAATATCAGCTATATATCGAACTCATGACATGTCCAAAACTGAATTTATTCATATTATAAAAAAATACTTAGCAAAGAATGAAAAAATAAAAAATCACTGCATAGTTGGTGATTTTAATATAAATATACTAAACTATATGAGTGATGTAATTTTTGATAGCATCATCAGTCAAGAATTCCTAAATAACCTATTGGAGAACCAATATAAACCATGTTTTTTTGGAATAACTAGACCGTCTAATGATGGTAGGGGGGGATCTTGTATAGATAATATTTTTGTAAAAACCAATACTATGGACATTAAATCATGTAAGTTTGTAAATCCTTTAAATGATCACTACCCGCTACTTGTTGCATTAGATAACATCCAGATAGTCGAAAATATTAAGATGGGAACAAACCCAATTGACTATAAGAAATTACATTACTTGGCTGGAAAAATGGATTGGAATTCAATACTATCCTTACAAGATCCAAGTATTGCCATTGGAAAACTTACTGAATATATTCATAATTGCATGCACTGTGCAAAGTTTAAGCAAAAACTACAAAAAGGATAAAAACTAATTCCTAGGAAAAATGGATAACGAGTGCAATTCTAATATCTTGTAGGACCAAAGAAATGTTATATACATTATGGAAAAAGAATCCTCTTTGTAATACTTTGGAATTGGAGTATAAAAATATACCAAAGTACTTGATAAAGTAGTAAAAACGCCAAAGCTAATTATGAAAGAAAATTAATAGAGGTAAATAGTAGTAATCCTAAGAATCTGTGGAAAATCATAAATACTAAATTGGGTAAACAAGTCAAAATGGAAAATAAAATTGATCATATTTATGTGGATAACTTGAGAATAGATAGTAAAACTGAAATTGCTAATTCTATGAATTCATATTTTTGTGAGATAGGTGTGAACCTTAGCAACAAAATTACTGAGCCTAAGGATCACACAATCACTCTACCTAAAAGAAATGAAAGCACAATGTTCATTAATCCGACAGATTCACAGGAAATATTTAGAATCATAAGCAAAATGAAAGACAAATCAGGCAGTGTAGATAAAATAAATGCCAAAGTATTAAAAACAATAGCTTATTATATAGTTTTGCCACTTGAACATATTTTCAATGTCTGTATTGAAAAATCAACGTGGCCTGAATCTCTAAAAATGCTGAAGTCGTTCCAATATTTAAGACAGGTGACAAAACTTGTGTTTCAAACTATAGACCCATCTCACTTATATCAAATATTGCAAAGATTTTTGAAAGAATTATCTATGATAGATTAGAGGTTTTCTTAGCGAAACACAGAATCATATCCGAAAACCAGTACGGTTTTGTGAAAATAAAGGAACTAGAGATGCTCTAAACAAACTTGCTGATAGAATTTATGCTAATCTAGACGGAAGCAGACCTATTATGGTAGTTTTCCTCGATCTTGCTAAAGCTTTTGATACAGTGAATCACAAAATACTATTAGACAAATTAGAAAGATATGGAATTAGAGGTAATAGTCTCAAATTATTAATTAGCTATCTATCTGACAGAAGACAAAAAACTAGAATTCAAGAAAGCATGAGCGAATATAAAAGAATTGTCACGGGTGTTCCACAGGGAACGGTACTAGGCCCATTGTTATTTATACTGTATGTTAATGATTTATTGGTAAATATGCCTGCACAATCTATTATGTCATATGCAGATGACACTGTTGTCATTTCAGATGACGATACTTGGTCATTTGCAGAATGCAAAATGAATAATTATCTAAATTTTGTCGCCAACTGGTTAATCCTAAACAAGTTGTCTCTTAATATAAGTAAAACAGTATACATAACCTTTGGAAATCAAAAAAGTAGTGTACCTGAAGATATGAATGTTCAGATTCAAAATGAGCAAATAAAAAGAGTAGAAAGCTGCAAGTACCTGGGAATTATTTTTGATTATAATATGAGATGGGATAAACACATCGAGTACATTACGTGGAGAACTAAATACCTAATATACGTTTTTGCCAAAATAAGGAAGATTATGGATACTAAAACACTCATGACAATGTACTATGCATTTTTCCAGAGCATAATAAACTATGGAATTATAGCATTGTGGTAACTGGTAAGAATCTAATTGGTAACTTACAAAGAATACAATCTAGACTTTTGAAAATTGTAAACAAAGATTTTTCAATAGGGAATAACTTTCCTTTAAACATTACAAAACTTTTTATGTTGGATTCGGTTGCCTACCACTATAAAACATTGAAAGATAAGTATTTAAGTAATGAGCGTAACACTAGACATAGAAGTATCCAGTTACCTAAATTAACTAAAACAATAAGTAATAAAAGAAGTTTCATAGTTGCCATAAGAATGTATAATAGATTGTCGAATGATCTAAAAATCATGACTGCTAAAAATATGACAATAAAATATAAGTTGAAATTGTTTCTCAGGTCTCAATAATGTTTATGAAATAATAAGACTAAATAAGTGAAGATGCACAATAATAATAAAAAAAAAAGCATATAGTACTGTATCAACAACTAGTATTAAGGTAGTTTAAGTTTATTTTAATATATTACCTAATATATTATACCTTTACCTTATATTATACCTTTAATATATTACAGATGACTATGTTATCTCTATAGGACTTACATTGTATACTGGCTATACTGTGTAATTTAAATGGTGATTGGTAAATAAATAAATAAATAAATAATACCTTTCTCCACCACATCCGTCTCTGTCTGGGCCACTGTTGAAAAAATTGCTTAGATAAAGTAGGCGCGACAAACATCGTCGTTTTCAAAATCGCCCTACTTTCATCCGCAAAATGTCTATCGAAATCGAACACTTTATTTTTATTTCGATTGAAATTATTCAACAAAACTTCTGCAACTCCAAACGGCAATTTCTTTTGGCAAATATCCCTGGCATATTCGTACGTATCGACGAAAGAATCGCCGCTTAGAAAGACAGTGTTGTCGCGATTAACGATCATATTGTAGAACCACTCGTTCTTCAAATTTTCTCGCAAAAGAGTACCGCTAGGTCCAAACATTAAAAACCCACCGCCGTCCACGACCCTCCTAGCAAACCCCCTCTGCTCGCACAATCGCAATATCTTCTCGTACGTCATTCTTCGTGCAATAAATTCGAACGCGGCTCGAGCGGTATATTGCCAGGCGGTGCTACGAAATACTCTTCCTCGGTCAAAACGGCGTTCGATAATATTTCCTTCCTGCAATTGCCCTCCGTAACCAAATCCTCTCGAACTCTCAATGGTCTGAAAACATCAAATGCATCTCCAACATTCGACATAAAAACAACTACTAACCTGTCCTCGAGAACCGTAACTAAAGGCTCAACTCCGGTTGTGTCGACCTGCAAGATTTGGTCGGCAAAAGCAATGGCATCCTCCAACGTTTCGATTCCTTTCTTATTCGCGCAATCGACTAAGGATAACCTTCTAAGTGGGCGATGGTGTCGGCATCGATCTTTGTACGAAGGGGCAACTTGCTGAGGTCTATTTTCGAACGGTAAGGTTGAAGGGGCACCAGTCTCTTTTTCGCAGTTTCAACAATGATCGATTTCGCCGAAGTACACAAATTTCTACAAAAGTGGACGCGCAAGCACAACTTTAAATACTTCATGTCAACGTTTAAGTTAAATTTGTTTAAATATTTAGCATTTCGTTGAAAAAATAAAATAACCTCCTATTCAATTACGATAATGGCCGTTAAACCGACATCTAAGCGACATCTTCAGAATATTGTCTAAACTTCGATGTAAATTTCAAAATGCAAAATTATCATTTTCGAACCGTTTTCCTCGATTTCTAAATTATTCACGTTCATGGGCAGGTATGTCTCCAATAAATTTTACGGTCTTTCGATCAAATGGTGGTGCTTTAAATTTTTGATCCACACTTTGTAGGTTATGTCGTTAATTGTTCATCTCTAAAAGAACAGTTTATCTTCAATGGAATGGATGTAGCAACAAGAGAATGAATCCTTCGGATTTTATGAATGATTCCGTCAAAATCAATCCCGCAATGTTGAACAACAAAACGGAAACTTACAACGCCAAAGCAGATTTTAACGATAATGCCTTAAACGTATGCAGCCTAACTAGCCGATCTCTTAAACTTCTAAAGTTTCCTTGTACTTACTGTTCTAAAGCGTTCGCAAAAAAGCAACAACTACAAAATCACATAAAAACGCACACGAAAGAGAGAAACTTCACGTGCGACATCTGCTCAAAGCGGTTCACCCATAAGCAACAATTAACTAATCATAGAAAAATTCATGAAGGTATTAAGGATTTTAAATGCGAAGTCTGCGATAAACGTTTTACGCTGAAGCAACAGTTACAAACTCACATAAAAATACATACCGGCAAAAAAGATTTTCGATGTAGTATGTGCGAGAAGGCTTTCGTCACAAAACAACAACTACAGAACCACGAAAACTGTCACTTAGGGATCAAGGCGTTCGTTTGTACGCAATGCTATAAACGTTTTGCTCATAAACAACAACTTATAAGACACTTGAAGACACATTCGTAATGGGAGCTCCTCAGATTTTCATCGATTTTAAATGGAAATCTCTATTATATTACAGTTTATGTTTTGCATTATTGCCATTATTTATACTTTTATTGTTAAAAGCATGTTCCAATTTTAAAATTTTATCTTGTGTAAATATAACTGTTTCTTTAGTAATTCTCAGCGTTTTCAACAAGTTAAATTACCTCTATTTACATTTTTAAGGTCAAAGCAAAATGAAAATAATCATATTATTTTAATCTCTTTGCTACACAAACCACTTTCATCTTGTAATGTCAAATATTGTAAGAAATGTGTTTATTAAACAGTGGATAAATAGTAACAGATATCAATTAATTCAAACATCTGCCATATGCATTTAATATTTATTGTTAGATAATTATAAATACATTTTATAAAATAATACAAAGAGGAATTCGGTTTGACACAAAACCGAACGTCTTCATTACAAATGTATATAAAAAAGTTTATCAATCGCTCAGAATAATATTTAACAAATATATGCATATTTCGCATTTAATTAACAACATTTGCAAAGCAACAACCCATAAAAACCTTAAAAAACTAACAAATATGAAGTTAATAAATAAGCAAATTATATCCAGTTAAAAATTCTAGCACAAAACATTAAGATTGATATTAAAAAAAAAAAAACGTAGCTGGACAGTTTTATTTATACGTATAAAAAAAATAAAATAAAAGTGCTCTGATATATCACCGTTCACCTAATTTTATAATGAGGTGTCGCACTTTGAGCTGTAAGTTAAAACGCGACATTGCAAACTGAATCTAACAAGCGCAAGCGGTAACTGAAGAGGACGCTCATTATAAAAGTAAGTTCAAAAGTTAATCTGATAGAATCACAGAACTGTTAAACACAGACAAACGCTATAAATTGTAGAAAAACATATGCTCGAAGATGTGGAGTGGGATGCCAAATGATCAATCTTCGCCTTTGAAACGCGAATAAATCGTTTGTACATAAGTAAAGACACATTTCCAGTCTGGTTTGCGCGTTGCTACCATGTCGTCTACGTCCAAAAGTGGTAGGATGTCTGCCTTCTCGCTGCAAACAAAATAATTTGCTGCCAATCGTCATTCGACGATTTAATCACTTACTCGGCTACACGGAAGGCCAGTGTGAAGTTGTGACGACGATCTTTGGGCGTAAGGGCATGATAGTCGAACGCGTCCGGCAAGAAGTGATGAATCAGAGCACAAAATGCCAATCCATCTGCCCAGCTGGTAGAAAAGTTGTCTAGTTGTACGTTCTGGAAAAAATTAACGTTAAATTCGTAATTCATGAACGTTTCAACGCCAAGAGCGAGCTTTGGTCATCCTTTTGTTCCTATTGAGATGTCTCGGTCCAAAACCTTTCGCCTCAATGGAATTTAGGAAAGTGTTAGGGCAAAATCTCGGAAACGGCTTACAAATTAGTTCTAAACCAAGAAACGTGTACCGCAAATAAATAGTCAACAAAAAAAGCGCAACACCAAAAGCGAACCAAGAAAAAAAAGCGCTCGATAAGCGCTAAAAATAATATAGTAAGCCACCACAACAAGTCGTTGCTACCTCGTATTCCTTAGTCTTCATTTGGCACCACTGCAATAGTCTTTCCTTGACGGTGCTAGCCTGCCGACTCAGTTCCGGATCGGTGAACTTAAAGAGGGGCCTCTGGCCCGTGGGAGTTCTAGGCGTTCTGCCGACCGGAAGACCAAGCATTAGTTAAAACGAAAAGCCGGATAAAATATTAAACTAGAAGCGCAAAGAGTTCGAATTTACGGAATCTTAAGCGAGAACGAGAATAAGGGATTTCGCGGCGCATCGGCAACTTACCCCGGAGGAGTGTTGAGACTGTTTTGTTTGTCTAGTTGTCGGAATTTAGCGAACGGAGATATCGGTTTTTTTGTCGACTGTTGACTCGTTACTCTAGTGGTCACTGAAAAAGACGAAATTAGTGCCCGATCGTTGTTTTATTTTTTTTACGAATAACGTTACCTTGAGTGGTGGTCACGGGACCTTGGGTAAATGTTCGTTTGCTCGTTTCCACTTTTTCTGAAAAATCCAATTTTAAAAAACGTCCGACGACGCGATGTTTCGATTGTTAACACATAAGTAGCAAAGTGAGCGTGGACGATCGAAACCTAATTCGAAACCGCTCCGCGCTCGTGTAAGAAAAAAAGCAGAAAATGTCGGTGTATGTGATGTAAAAAAAATCGAAATAGTGTAATGTCAGAAAGAGAGATTAAACATGCGCCTGAGAAGTTAGCATCGATAGGTAATCATGCAGTATAGAAGCTTAATATCTAACAATAAAAATTATTTCATTGGTAAATTCGTATTGAATCCGCACGCGCGTGTGTGGGAATTGACAAAGTGGCGGGTGTGCAAGCGTATTAGTGGGTGCGCACACCAAACACACCAACACACTGCTCTCACCACAAGACGTCGCTCGGCCTTCCTGGAACGAAGTAAGCGATTGGATGTGCGCACACCACACACCAATCCTCAAAAAATCCCTTCTCTATTAGGCGAACTTATGTGAGATCAGTATTGATATATATATATATATATAAAGCGGCAGAAATCCTTATCGACTAACGTTTCTATTTCTTCATTATGACAACATTAAAATCTACTATTTCGCATGTAACACGGAAATAAATGGAATGGCGACGAGAACCCATACACTAAGCGTTCGATCTGAATAGATCTTCGAAAGACTCCTCCACTTTATTTTCGTCCAACAAATTCGGACAAACAATGTTCGGTAATGTCTTGCTACGTGAAACACCTGCGTGTTTATGAATCGAAACTTTCTCCGACGTTTTCTTCCTGTTAATACTGGTCTTGTTCGTCTTGACATCAATTTTGTCGCTCTTATCCAGACTTTCGTCTTCCGAAGGCGATTTGCTAACAGACTGCGGCGACATCTTGCCACTAAAATACGCTTCCATTGTCCTTTTCTTGAGCACCACCTCGTCCTTGGACATGCCGGCTTGGAACTGGACCGTCGGTACTGCCAAGGAATGACTGGACTTTGATCGCACCACCGGTGTAGTCGTCGGAGATACTTTCTTTTGTTCGTGCCAAGAATCGGCAGGCTTATTGCCGATCTGTGGAACCTCCTCTCTAACAGGCTGCGTCTTCGCATTCATCATTACCGGTATGTGGAATTTGCTCGTAATGACCGACTCGCCGTCCTCGTTAATCTCGGTGGACTCCGTGGATAACGATTTTCCGTTCACGAGGAAACTGGGATTCTTCGGTTTCTTGAAGCTCTGGCTGCGTTGGACGTTCGGGGCCACGGCCGGTTTGCTCTGACTAATGGCCGAGTCGACGGAGAATTTCCGTTCCGTCTTTTCGGGCTGCGAGAATTTCTGCAGGACGTTCTTCAAGTTGAAGGCGACCTCCATGTCGTGCTCGTCACGTCCTTTTGGTGATTTTTGTTGTACGGTGACGGCTTGGTGTGTTACGGGTCCCTTCATGACTTTTGTAACGGCCGCCTCGTATTCCTTCACGCCCTCTTGAGAGATTTGTCGATTATATTGAGGGGTTTTGGGAGGGGTCGGGGACGAGTCCGAGCTCGAAGGATTGGGTTCTGGTTGTATCGAAGGTGCAGGTTGGGTGAATTCTACGTGTTGTTGTGGAGGCGCTGGTTTGGGCTGCGAGCGGTGCTGTTCATAATGATTTTGATGGGGACTCGGGTTGTAGTTTCGATACTGATACTGATAGATGGGTTCCGGGGTTTTTTGGGCTTGGTAATAAGGTTCGGAGTAGTAATTGTTAGTCGATTGGGGTTTCGCGTTGCCATAAATTATTGTGTAATTTTGAGGCTGGTAATTGTAAACGTTTGGAATAGTGGGAGTCGTGCGATCGTATTTAACGGTGGTGTAACTAGAGTAAGTGTCTGCCGGTTTGTGAGTTTTATTGTTGAATTGGTCGCTTATTTTTTTGACGGTGTTCGAAGTGTCTGTACTTTTGACCAGGTAAGGGGCGGCCAGTTTCGCGTTGGTCGCTTGTTCTTGTTCGTCGAGTGTACCGGCGTATTTGTCCTTGCTAAGTTTTCGCGGTTTAATTATGGGAGATTCGCGTCGAGCGTTTACGAGATTATTTTCGAATTTCGATGTGGCAAGTTTTTGTACGCGATGTTCGTCGTTCGCCCAAGGAGTCGTGGCGGGCGACGCGGAGGTCGAGGTCGAAGTCGACTGTACCGGTTTAGGACTGTAAAGATATAACTGCGTGTTATTTGAAGTGTCTTCCTTATAAGTACTTTTGATAAAGCTAGGCGTTTGAATGTGGGCATGGTTGGTTTTGGGAATGGATGCCGTGATTTCGGGCGGGTCCTTTTTAGGAATGGCCGCGAAGGCGGACGTGGGCGCGTGAGAAAATTTATTAACCGGAAGAGGTTGAGGTACGAATTTGTAGGTTTTATTTGCGTCGATTCCTTTGGCGTCCATTTTCAACGTTCCCGTGACGATATTTTTCTCGTCGGCGCCAGTCCACGGCAGTTTCTGTTCTTTTTCTTTTCTTGGACGACGTTCTGTATGTTTCTGGGCCCTTGTGGTTTGTTGGGCAAATATTTTTCCGAGGACAACGCGCTGTCGGCTTGTTTCCAGAAATTTTTGGCAGAACTTACGTTCGTATTGGGAGTTGACGGTGTGCTCGTGGACGCCTTTTCGAAGGCGGTTCGGATGTGGCCGAATCGGTTGGTCCAGTGATTGTCCGATTTGTTGTTGGCTGGCGGCTGATGCGTCCACATGGAGCTTTTGTTGTTGTTTTCGTTGTGCTTATTAATGAAGGCCATAAACTTTCGGTCGCTGTCGGTCTTCGGTTCAAAAGACGGTACGTTCGCGTTACCGAGACTATTTCTCCCAACTCTTATGGGGCCTCGCAGAGCTAAATAGCTGTTTCGCCTAGAATTTTGTTTATCCACTAGCGAGGCATCGCTTTCGTAATCGTCTTCGCTTTCGTAAAAATTGGCAGGTTTAGGTATATCTATTGTATTGGCCCGTTTCATCTTGATCTTTTTGTTGCTATACTTATTCACTTTAATGTCGTCCTCGGTTTCCAAAGATTTCGGTTTCGAATATATGGGATTGCTGAATAGATTTAAATTTGGTGGAATAGCGGGTATTTTCATTTCAATTTCCGGTAAGAAATTTGAAGTAACCGTTTCAGGTTGAGTTTTGATTTTGTGCGGCTCGTGATAAAGTGGGACTTCTGTCGGCTTGGAGAAGTCCAAAGCATCCAAGACTTCGGTTGGGGTGTCGACGGTGGAAGAACTTGTCGAGCTACCGTACGGCTTAGCGATTGAATTTTTAATCGGCGCCTTGTTTTGATTGGTATTCATGATGCGGTATTGTAAAAAGTTTCCCTCCGACTTTTGTTTCTGCAAAGGAGCCGATGTTTGTGACTTAATTACCGGATCGGACAACCCGATTTCTTCAATTAGTTTCCTGGCACGTTCTAGCTCTTCACTGCTAACGCCAACGGTATGTCTGTTGTGTCTTCGTCTGCGCGAGAACCTTCCTTGGCCAGTAGAATTTTTCTCTCCCGAAGAGGCGTTCTGAGTGGATAAACCGTTTTGCAGCCGCGTCACCAGTTGTAAAAGTGAGTTACGACGTTCCGGAGTCATATCGTTAGAATCACTTTTTAAGCTGTTCGCCAATTTACCGAGCACATTTTGAACTTCGACCAGAAGTCCGGTGCGTAAGTCCTCGCCAGATTCGGTGCCCGAATCTGGTGTTTGTTCATTATCGGGAGCTACTAACAAGCCTTGAAGAAGAGGTAGAAGAAGAGACTCACCATCTACTCCCCCACTCGATTCCTCCTTGGTTTTTGTTACGTCGTCCGCACAAACTGAAACGGAAACACTCGGATTAGCTTTGAATCGATGCCCCGATATAATTTTTCTTACCTTCTTGTTCCGCCATCACGTCCCGAAGTCTACCACGAATAATTCGACGTTCCTCGTAGTCGGTGCTACGTTCAAGCTAAAAAGGGTTACACTTATAAAAGTGAGTTGACCACGCACGTTCGCTTCTTACCAATAACTGTAGGGTCTGTTCGTCCCAAATTGTGTCCAAATCCTCCTGAGTGATTGGATGCGTAAACGTGCGAGTTATTACGGTTGGTTTTCCACCCCCCTGAAAACGACAAAAAAAAATTACTCAATTTACGAGTAGGTACGCGAGACGTGGGGCATGGGGCATTTTTCAGATTGGTTCGCTCCGAGCGCAAGGTCTTCCGTACGTTACCAAAATAGGCGTCCGACGTTCGCTTTTAAGCCAAGCTTGCGTATTTACGATCTATGTCCTTCGTCGTCTCTGTCGCAGTTTGGGACGTCCAATGTTTACATCAACAAGCTTAAGTAAATGCGTAAAACTTACATTTCCGCAAAACGCCAAAAACGACGAACAATCGACGTGTAAATTTAAAAGACGAACGTCGTTCCGGACGACTCCTTCGAGAACTGATGGGGGACCGGTGGATTTTTATAAAAATACAACGCAGCCTTGGGACCGACACTCGTTTTTCTTAAAATATCGTGTGCAATTCCTTCAGATTAAATGTAGTGTTTCAAAGAGACCTGGTAAATTAGTTAACATTTATTTGTCCAAAAACGTCTCGCTCTAAATCTCGAAATGAATACATTTTTTTTTTGACGGTGCAACGCGATAGATAAATGGCGAGCAAAAATAAAATTTATACGAATATTAACCTAGATTTGATTTATAAAAATAACGGGCAGCTTGAAAATTATAAAACTATGCGTATATTATAAATAAAAATTCGAAGATCGATTTAAAAATAGAAATATTTCCATGAATGATAGCCGACGACGAAGGGGCCACGTGGGGAGGGGGGTTGGATTTCTCTGTTTCGGTAATTCCAACCCCCGACGGTTTATTTTCGCCCCGATATTTTAAGATGTTCTGACACTGTTTCGGGAATCCCACGTACTTCACGAGCGTACAAGACATGGATTTTATCTATATAATAAATGGCCAGAAATTTCAATTAAATAACTATTTATTTAATGGTGGCTCGTGGATTCAAATTTAGATTATATAAGCGGAAAATCAAGCGAGATTATACTGGGTGAATTAAGATACCACCATACCTCCATTAGTTCGTTGGAATATTCATATTAGAAAAAGATTTTCTTAACAAAAGATGATCACAATGAAATGTTGTATATTATTGTACATTTATTTTATTTCAGGGCCCAATGAGATTCGAGTAATAATATGCAACTTTTTATTTTTAAACAGAGCCCTATATATTTTTACTTTTTTTTTAGAAGAACCATCTTTTCTCTATATGATGTTATAAAAATATTGTTGACTTAGATGACAAAATTACGCCGTTAAAGGCGATTAAAGTTGGAAAATGTGGTGAATTTCGCTACATCATCTAGTAAACATGATTCGAAATATTCAAAAAATTTAATACGTTTTTATACGTAGTTGTCGCGTGTTTATGTGTGGAAACTAAAATAATAATAACAATGACTAAACAACGTTTGTTTATTAAAAAATTATTTGTATAGATACGATTTTAGTAATTGGTGAATCAATTTTGTTATTAAGAGTGTGAAACGTTTGTACATACATAAAAAAATTTCTTGCTAAAAGGCAACCAAGTAGAAAAGCTATTCGGAATACTTTAAGTTTTAGCGAACCTGGATTTCTCCAGTATCAGAAAGGTCAATACAAAAAAATCGTACTTAATATAGTACTTATGTCGTTTTTCAATGATATTGCTACATAAGACATTTTTATAACACCGTATAGAGACAAGGATAATTGTTCCAAAAAAAAAAAAAAATATACAGGGTGCCATCTAAAAAAAAAAATTGCATATTACTGCTCAAATCGCATTAGGCGTTTGTCATGTGAAACTTTTGTTAAAAAAATATTTCTCTAATATGAATATTTAACGACCTAATGAGGGGGGTGCTACTATCTTAACCTACCCTGTATAAAATAGTTGGGTGGTTACAATTCTTGTTCTGGACCCCGGCTCATTTATTATTTTATTTATGGAAAATTGCTCGGTCAAGGTCACCTAATCGTTCTTTAGCTCAAAACTTAAATACGATAGAATGAGAGGGGCATAAAAAATTATGAATTTATAACTAATAACATATCTATTAGAAAAATTTATATGAGGCGCATTCGGTATTGCGGTTTGGTATTAAACGTAATTGCAAAACAACTGTTTTAAGTTGAACAAAGGAAAGTGAAAACTGTTTTAAACTAATTTTTCTTTATGTTTTAACTGCTACATTATATTTTAAATTAATAAACATCGAAACTTTATTTTTTATATTTTTTAATCGACGACTGCGATGTCGTAATTGATCAATGGGTGGGGGGACTTTCCCTTGTATACAACAAAATGCGAATCCCAATAGATATCAAATTCGAAAATTGGAAAAATTCGCACGAAGAACTCGACGTGTCCGTTAATGAGTACGATTTTTACTGCAAACTCAAAACCGAATAGTAGATTGTCGACAACGGGCAAATTTTGAAAACGACGACACAAAATTGAACTTTGAAATTCGCAAACTCGCGCGAAACGAAACGGGCGCAGAGATACGTTTTAACGCACCTTCGACGGTCTATTTAAATATCGAATATTTGAAATTTTGATCGCTACTTCAAAAAAAAAATCCGAATTTCTAGCAAATCGTTCAACCCACCTCGCCCCCTACGCATCGCGCTCGTAAATTTCTAAAACGTAACGGTTGACAGATATACGTGCATAAAAATAAATGCGAAGGTGCATCAACGATTGCCCACCTTCGGGAAAATTTACGCCAAAAATTTTGGCAACCGAACAATTTTTTGTCTTCGAACGTTAACGGCGCAACACACTGCCAACGTATTTTAACTTTGATGGTTTTTAATGGAGTTCGACGGAGTTTACTTTACTTGCACGTGGATTCAAAAAGCATCTGCGTACATTCTCTAATTATAGAGGCGCTTTACTACGCTTTTCGTTGATATAACGTCTAAGTTTAGATACGGATTTCGATCTAAAATTTAATACTGTTCGATTCAAAAAAAAAAACGCGAGCGAGGCATGCGGAAATGGCTTTTTATAACAAAAGCGTTGACCCCCCGTCATCTTATTGTTAGCAGCACTAAATATAAAATTACAGTTAGGTGGTAGAAATTTTTGCGTAACGAAATGGACGCAGCCAAAAATAGAAGAAAAAAAAAGAAAGAAGGCCCTTCCTTCGACGTTAACCGAAAAAGCAAGGAATTTAGGACGGAAGTGTTTTGCTGGACCATAACTTACAAACTGCAAATCTCATCGCTATTTAACAAAATTAGGCGCCTATATCGTTGGACATCGTGTTTATTTACACATTTCCATGAGTTTACTCGAAATCGTCATTTAACAACAATTCAAAAATTAATCAAAAAAAAAATCGTACATACCCGAAATAAAATCTACGAACCTTGTTCAAAGAAAAACCACAATTCACAAACGCAAGTGGTGATATTGGTGGTTTCGACAGTGGTGAAGGTGCGCACTGCACTGGGGGGACGCGAAGACGTGAGAGTGCGGCGCGTCTTTCGACGTCACAAACGCCAATTTTAGACATGGTAATTTCAATTCGCAAAAGCCACGCTTAAGGTCCCACATAAATTTCTCCATCGATGTCAAAAACCTCGTCGTCGAAATGTTTTGGGCGAGAACTCGGATCACGTGACCCTATATTTAAGACCATTTTCGGCAACGAATAGGGCACAAATTTTTGCGTTTACGTTGTCGGAAAAAAACTTTGACGAGATTTTGGCAAGGAAGTGAAAAGTGAAAATGAATAATGAATAATTCTAAATATACCCCCGTTCTATATTTAGTTAAATTAGTTCTTTATACTACATTCCTATTTTTGGCCGTAACATGTGATCTCAGGATTATTTCGGCTAAAAATCAAAGTCAGCAACCTGTGCTGCTGTGTTCGTGATCTATTCATAGGTTCTTTGTTGATTTGTGGAACTTTATGGAAAATTTCTGATGGCAGTGTTTTCTCAAAACTATTTAGACGATTATTGAATTGCTACCAAAACCATAACGTTCGCCATCTAGAATCGCTTTATAAAATTAAGCGGAAATTTCTGCAACTAAACTTCTCTACGTGAAAATGTAGGAAAAATACGAAGATCGGGCCATTTTAAAGAGCAATTAAATTGAGAAACGTTTTTGGCTCAAATGCTCGTCAACGTTTTGCGGTGGAAAACTCGTGAAGTTCACGCACTTCACTTTAATGATCAAACGACCCCACGTGTTACATTTTCTACACTTCACTCGAGAATTAAACAAAACTATTTGGTAAACTTACTTTGCCAGTAGTAGTAGTCGTCGTCGTGGTGGTGGTGCGTTTGACGCCGGCAGTGCCCGAAGGAGATGAGGAAGAGCGCGACTCCATTCCCGAAAGTATAACTTGGGTGCCAATAAACTTGTTCAGCAACGTCCTCGCCTCCGAATCTTCGGGCGAATCGCCCGGTTGAACCTCTAAAAATCGACATCGTTAGCGCAAACAAAACGAACTGCATCCACCGCAAACCCACCATCATCGGCATTCTTCATTCGAGTTATCACGTCCTGGACGCCACGGACGCGCGTCTGGTTGTTCAAGAACGTGTCCGTGCGTGCGCCACCGGTCGTAGTCTTTTTCACGGTCGTCATGACGGTTTCTCGATTTTCTAAGCGCACCGAACTAATTGTGAGCTACAAATAAATCGGACACGATTAACTTACCGGGAGAAGAGTCTCGGTTGTCTCGATCAGCGGTATCCTTGAAACTGGAAGTGCGCAAGATTAGTCCTGCCTTGGGGTAGGATGCTTGCCTTTCATTTTTCGAAGTTTCCACTGCAATAGTTCTTATTACAGACTGTAACGGTCACGATAACTAGTTCTAATTATTTAAATTTTATATATTTTTTTAAACGAGTGCTATAACAAGTGCCCCATTTTATTTGGGTCGGTTTGAATGTATATAAATATCGTAAATGGTGTAAATTGTGCGCAATTGCATGAGAATAATTTGAACCGTATTGTAAAATTATTCTGAACAATATATTATACAGGTGTGGTAAACCAATATTTACATATGCTATTTGCTATCTGTATAGTTATAATATACAATTATGCATAGTAAAACTATTAATTATAATTTTAAACATTACCCGCATTATCTATAAACTTCTTGGACATTTCTTTTACCGAACCGCGTCTAGTAACGCTTGTCGTACTCGATTTTCTTATAACAGATTCGCAATCGTCGCCTTCGAAATCATCGGGCATATTCTGTGCAAAAATTCAAAAGAAACATTACGCATCCAAACGACAATTATAAAATTCCAACCTTGTTTCCTACTACCGATTTATACGAAGGAGCGCCTTTAGTCCCGAACTTCTGCATGGTAGTGACCGAAACAATACCGTTCGTTTCCTCCACGTGGTCGTCGAAATCGTTCGGATCTGTCGAATACTTGGTGAAGCTGACCTCGCCAGTCGGCTCCTGTCCATTTTCTGAATAATAGTGGCTTCTGATCACTGTACCTTGGACTGACAAAAAAGCACACTACTAATTTGCCCCACAAAACGCATAACGTAAGTAACTCACCTTTTGTCGTGTCAGTTCGATTTTGCGCCCGTAAAGCCCTAAGACCGAATAATGGGCTTCCGTTCTCATCAGTTGGCCCAACACCGTAACCGGACGTTATGTCGTCGATGGGCTTTCGATCCTTCGACGGACTCATTCTAGATTCCTTCTTTTTGACGACCGTCGTCGACGTAGTCTTTTTCGTTGACGGGCTGTCGGTTAATTTCTTCAACGGCCGTTGCGTGACCCAAGAGGGTTTTTCCTCGACAATGGTTTTGGTGTGAGGTTCCATTCGTTTCAGTTCGACCTTTTCTCTGAATTACTTTGGTCGCCAGCTCCGAATGTTTCACGTGGGACGATTGCCTATCGGAGTGCGTGTACGACGTTTCGTATTCATCGCCTGGTTCGTCATCTCCCGGTTTTCCCAGAAATTTCGACTTGGGCCTTTTCCTGTTTAAAACCGTCGACAGTTTATTATCGGCGATAAGTTGTTTAACAACACGAATTTGTGATCGAACCCTGCGGCGTTGCTCGTAACTCACTGTCCTCTCCAACTGTAAAAGTGTGCTAATTAATTTTACTTTTATAAATTATGGTAGTAAGCCAATAATAAACTTGCAAACAAATAATATATGTTTCAGTTCTGTTTAGAACTATCTTCATTGGTAAATTGAACGCTTGACAATTAATTTAATGGAAATACATTTTACATTAAGATTTTTATTCATTTTGATGTAAAGCATTTCCGATACAAATCTTTTACTATAATTTTTTTCTATGTGTAAAATTTTAATATTATCAAAATTAAAATTAAAAAGATGTTTTGTTTTGAAAAAGTGTTTTGATAGTGCTGCGCTATAAGATCTTAATTTAGTGTTAGATTTATGTTGCAAAATTCTGTTTTTTAATGGTTGTAAAGTGATGCCAATATAAATTTTCTCACGGCCTCCACAAGAAATTTGATAAACTACATCAGTTAAGTTTTCTTTATCAATTTTGTAATCAATAAGAAACCTTTATTAATAGATTGTAAAGCTGGTAATAGCTTAAATTTATTTAAAGAATTGAAATTTAGACTATTTTTGTTTATATAAGGTAGAGATAAAATTTAAATTTATCATTATTATTTACATTTTGAGATTTACTATTATTACAGAGATTATTGACTTTATGTTTTATGATTTCATATGTAAAGGACCCCGCAATTATTAGGTGTAAATTAAAATTATCTAATTTTTTGATATATTACTCTATACATCCTCCCGATCAAAAGTCCCAATGGGCATAAAGTCCCAAGGACTCGAAATTTTGAGCTACTGACCTTCAAAGTTCAACGTCTTGCCTTGAAAATAGTTTAGTAACACTTTTGGCCACCAGGTGGTATAGGATTTTCTGCAA